>JAHHFK020003286.1:0-389588 GCA_024533555.2 Aedes koreicus
ATTACTTTTACTTTTCTAAAACGAGGTTCTCTCTTCGATATTGTGTTATTATTTTTTAAAACACACAACTACCAATCGGAAAATCCTTATACATTGGTTCTATAATTTTTCTATTTTTATTTTCAAAGATTTTTATGACTCTATCTAAATTTAGCTGTCTTTGAGTTGCGAAATCTGCTATATTCATATTTTCTATATTGGTTCCGGTGAATACATTTTTAGGAGTGTCATTAGTGAAGGAATGTATCGAATTATTATATTTGTGTACTGCAATTTGAACAATATCAACAACTGAGATATCAGGGTCAACATTTCTTGTACATCTTATTATTTCTCTTATGGTGGAATGAACACGTTCAATTTGTCCATTTGTTTCTGAATGGTTTACGGGCGTTTTAAAAATTTGTATACCAAGATTTCTAATTTGTTGCTCAATTATTTCTGAAGTGAATGTCCGCTCATTATCCATAACTATTAATGCAGGTATATCCCAATCGTATAATAAGTCCATGAGTGGTTGTTGTACGTCTAAAATAGATTTTGATTTTATTGGTTTTATTTTAACAAATTTTGACATTTTGTCAATTGAAGATATGAATATATTATTTTGGTTGTATGCGAATATATCAATATGCACTATCTCTCCGGGATATTGAGGAATTGGTGTTTTAACAGGTAAGTCTTTTTGTGGTTTTCTATCGTATTTTTCAATTTTACATACTTCACATGTATTTATGTATTGTTTTGTTTTTTTATGCATTTTAGGAAAGTAACAAATTTTAATTAACTGTCCAATATTTTCTTTAATACCTCTATGAGCAAACATGTGTATTTTCTGAATTTTTCGAATTTGTTCATTTTCATCGGATATATCGTCAACTATTTTTTGCGAAAATCTAGCTTTCACTCTGGTGTGATCAAACGTATCTTTGTAAATTTCCTGAATTATTGCCATAATTGGTTCTGAGCAAAAAATTCCGTTTAAAACATTTGGTAATAAAAATTCTTTTAATTTTTGTTCCAAAAATTCTTTTGAGAAATAAGGTTCACAAAATGTATGTCTTTTATGAGTTCTGAAAATGTTTGTAAGATTATATGAAGATCTTGAATCGATTTTGAAAATGAGTTGATTTTTGAAGACATTGATTGGTGATTCAGTAGAAGGAATGTATGATTGATCGTCGTTGTCTGATGAATGGAGTGTAGGTGTCAAGGAATTTAGCTGTATAAGATTATGGTTTGTATTTTTATCAATTTTTATCCTTGATAAGGCATCTGCAACGGTATTAGATAGACCTTTCTTATAAAAGATTTCATGGTCGTGTTCCTCAAGATACGATTTCCATCGCTTTAATTTAGCATTTACATTTTTTGGGGATACTGTATATGTCAAAGGCATATGATCAGTATAAATATGAATTTTTGTTCCATAAATAAAATTACGAAAATTGTTCAAAGCCCAAACTATGGCTAACATTTCTTTCTCGTTAGTCGCATAGTTCTCTTCTGTTTTTGTTAAAGTTCTTGAAATAAATGAAATAGGTTTATCACCATCTTTTGTTTTTTGTGACAATACTGCTCCAATGGCTACATTTGAAGCATCAGTAGTAATTATAAATGGTTCATCAAAATCAGGGAAAATGAGAATATCGTTTGAAGTTAATATATTTTTTAAAGTGTTAAACGCATTAGTAGCATCTTGATTAAATTGTATTGTGAAATTTTTTGATTCGTATTTTGAAATTTTCCTATGACCGTCAGTTCCTCTAAGTAATATAGTCAAAGGCTTGGCCAATTTAGCATAATCTTTAATAAATCTACGGTAATAACCTGATAATCCTAAGAACATTCTTAATTCTTTCAAATTACTAGGTTGTGGATAATTTTTAATTGCCTCAACTTTTTTGGGATTTGGCATAAGACCATTTTTAGAAACTATGAATCCTAGAAATTCTACCTCTGTTTTTAGAAATTCTGATTTTTCTGGCTGAATACGAAAATTTGCTTCTTTCAATGTTTTAAATACTGTTTTTATATTTTCTAAATGTTCGTCAAGAGTTTTTCCAAAAATGATTATATCATCGATATAAACATAACAAATTTTTCCGATGTGATCTTTCAATACGTCATCCATGACACGTTGAAAAATACTAGGGGCATTTTTTAATCCAAATGGCATACGAACAAATTCGTATTTGCCATTATTGATAGAGAAAGCAGTCTTTTCTATATCTTTTTCTGACATAGGGACTTGATGGAAACCTGAAGCTAAATCTATAGTGGAATAATATTTGTTTTGTCCTAAATTTGCAAGAACTGTTGAAGTTTCTGGAATTGGGTATCGATCACTTATAGTTTTAGTATTCAGTTTTCTAAAATCTATTACTAGGCGGTATTTCTTTTCTTTTGAAGCATCCATTTTTTTAGGAACGATCCATATTGGAGAATTATAAGGGGATTTTGAAGGTCTTATAATTCCATCTGTTAATAATTTTGAAATTTGCTTATTGACTTCAGATTTTAAGCTTTGCGGGTAAGGATATGATTTGGAATATACGGGGTTGTCATCAATTGTTCTTACTTCTGCTTTAACTCGCGTTGTAAATGGTAACTTACTATCGGGTTGTTGAAATAATTCCTGAAATTCATGTAAAACTGAGTTGAGCTTCTTCTTCTGAAAAGGTAAAAGATGAGTATCACGTATTGTTATTTTATTTACTTCTTGAAGATTGTGTTGTAATAATTGTATTTCAAAGTCATTGTTTATTAATAGTTTTTCATTCTGAGTGTCAATTACTGCACCTAACTCTCGTAAAGTATCATGACCGATTATAGCATCGAATGTTTTCAAATTGTTTAAGTGAAAAAATTTTACATTAATATTTGAGTATGGTTTAAAAAATTTTGCCTGTGAAAACCGGCTTATATGAATATCTCCACCAACGGAAGACACAAAAAATGGTTTCTCAACATTATGAGATATTGTTGCAAATTTCGGATGAATATAATTTTTATTCGATCCAGTATCTACTAAAATTTTTAAAGGTTTTTCTAATTTACCATGATATAAGAAATATGGTAAAGATGAGTTTATCCTAAAAAATTCAACTCTGCATTTTCTTCTAATTGTTCAAGATCAAAATCTGGTTCTTGATTCTCTAGATTATAGCTATACCTCTCGAATGAAGTACCTTCTTCACAACATTCTTCTGCAAGATAAGGAACTTGCTCCAAATATTGGTCAATATCAATTTGGTCAGAAGTGGTAACATGGTATTGTTTCGGCCTATTTGTATAATTTACCTGTCTCGATCTGATAGATGGATCCACTTCCATTGGCTCTGGTCTGGGTAATCTTTGTTGTCGCTGTTGAATAGTTGGAGGTCTTTGTTGTTGTTGTTGATTTTGTTGTTGCTGTATAAAGGGATTTTTTGGTACGGGCTCAAATCTGGCTCTGGATGAGTGTCCAAAATTTTGGTTATAATTGGGAGGTTGTGGAATATTAGAGAAATTATGTCTTTGCATTACGGGATTATTTATTTGTCTTGGGGTATGTGGCGGTGGTCTAAAAGGAATCCTAGGAGGTAATTTTGAAGATAAGAAATTTCTTGATGTTGCGGTAGGTTCTATATTCTTTGGATTTGACATAAACTGTCGATATTCCATATTTTGATACGTTATGCAGTAAGAATAAGCACTTGCCAAAGAGTCTGGCTCATGATTTTTCAAAAATTTTCCGACATCTCCATCGAGACCTCGGACGAATGCGTCGATTGCTTTTTTGTTGTAAACACTGATCATTGCTTTTCCGGCTTCCGGATGAGCAAATTCTTCAGATGACTGGATTTGGCTTGCAATAAGAGCTAATAATTTATTTATATCGTCAAAAAATATTTCTAAACTTCTTCCTTTTTGTGCGCAATTCATTAGTTGGTAATCGAGCGTTGTTAAATCACGCTTTTCTCCGTAATATGTTTTTAATGTTTTTTTGATCAAATTCCAGTTAATGTTAACGTTTGAGTTGACTAACGCTGTATTTGCTTCTCCTTTAATTTTTCTTCTGATAGATACACATATGGCATAAAATTTATTTTTTTGGTCTACTGTGCTATCTTCAGTAACACGATAAGATTGTACGATTGCATCGACATCTCTAATCCATCCGCTTAGTTCGTCAGAATTTCCATTAAATATCGGAATTTCTTTCACTAAGTCAGGAATTTTTTCAATTGCGGCTGGATTTGCATTTTCGAATATCAAAACAGGGTCACTGTAATCTGTAGTGGATTGTGTTGGTACATTTGCTTGTTCTAAGGCTTGAAGCCTATTCAAAATTTCTTGAAGCTGTTGGGCCATTATTGGATTTATATGAAGATGTTCAAGCTGTTCAATCAAATTATTAATTTCTTCACCTTCCAAAACCATAAATCACTATTTAATTACCTATTAAATTAACTATCACTCAATTAATTAGAGTTCACTATCAATTAGCGTTCACTCGATTTATTCACTTGATAAATTCACTATATTTGTTTTCTTTTTTTTAATAAAAAAAATAATTCAGTTTGCTGATTAATTACTTGTGTTTGAATACTTACAAATAACTGAGCATTGCACGGGGACACCATGCAATAGCGGGACACGAGCTAACCATGCCTTATCCTCTAACGGTGGCAACTTGGTTAAGCTTTGGACGCTGTGCTCGTTGACGAATCCTATTAATCCTCCTTGGTCTGCCGGGTGCAGGAAACAATCCAAGGTTGGAACCAGCAGGTGTGCTGAACTTCCCGGTGTGGTGGCGTCGGTCCTGTTTGCGGTGCTGCTACTGGGGGGCCCTGTCCACACGGCTGCTCTCAAGCGGTTGGTTCAACGTTTGTAAGTTCGGATTTGTGGTATTATATTATATGCACTATATCCGGCGCGGGTGTTCACGTGCACTCGTACACTACTTTGTCGCGTGTTGTCTTGGCACTTGTTTCTGCACTTTAACTTACATTCACCTCACTGGTCCCTATTCGGGCGCCAGTTACGCAACTTAGGGTTAAGTTGACGTTTTTAAAAATAAGGTGAATTCGGATAAAGAGAACTGTTGGGTTCTATGGTTTTACTCGAACTGATTTATTCGTTCAACGCTAAACACTTGCTACGCTGTCCGGTCTATTGAATTGTTTGGTTTAGATAATCAGAAGACACAACATCGCATTCCATACGATTGTTGGTAATCAGATATCTGTTGTGTTGTTGAAACTGCATGTTGGCGGCTGGCCGGGTCGATTGGTGATAACTTAGCTTTAATAAGATTGTTTTTTTGTGGTTAAAAAAGTAGGTATGAGGGGGGGGGGCGGGGTTTTTTTGGGGGGTTTTTTAAAAAGGGGGGGCGGGGGGGATATGTTTTTTTTTAAAATAAAAAAAAAATTTATATTTTTTCTCATCTTACGTTCAACTGGCGTAACAACCAGGAAAACAAAAAAGGCTTAGTAAGCATAACATAAGTGTGATGCAATACTAAGTCGCCGCGTTTCATACGCGAAACTGTTTTTTGTCAACAAACTCACTCAGCTGATTAAGGCAGCTGGAAAATGTTTTAAACAAGGCGAGAAGAGAACTCTTCCTTGATTACAACTCTAGGTGACAAACCACCCAGAGGCGTGGCAATCCGTGATGGCATAAATGACGACCGGATCGGGCCGCCACATAACGCCGCACTAAATGAGTTGAAATTGAACTCTAAAAAGTCCACTTTCAACCGGAATGAAGAGTTGGCTCAACCCTTGTTATATTTTTTTTCAGATTTTCAAAAACATTAACCCCTTGGACATTTACAACAAGGCCACTTTCGATTACGTTTACCCTGTTTGGACATTTTATTGCTTAGTCCATTGTTTCAATTTATTTTATTTCAAAGAGGGTTATTTTCTCACTACTTCTGTATCTTTCATTATATATTCTTTTTTATATTATTTTGTAGGGTTACTCTTCCTCTCCATTTAATTATTTCTTATGTATTTTTATATCATATTTCCTTGTGAATATATTTTCGAGGGTTACTCTTCCTCTCCTTTGTTTGACATAGTCACTCATTTATGCATATCCTTTCATGTTTATATTTTTCAGTTAACTAATGAACTGTAAATGATTTTTTTTTTCATTTTTTTTAAACTTCTCACTAATGTTTTTGAACCCTGAAAAAAAATTACTCCCTTGTCTGGTTAAATTTCAGCTGTGTGCTATGGCCCTTACAAAATAGTCAACTATTCTGAATTTGTTAGGTACTGGTAAAGCTTCCAAAAGGAATGTATTTCAAGCAGTATTCTGTAAATGGAATTTCTACTATAAAAATCAAGTTCGACTGGTTAAGGATTCATATGGTTCATATTTACTTAGCCAAGCAAAGAGTGCTTGCTCAGAAGGATTCATGCAACAATGTTGCGCGAGAAGAAATTTAACAGACGAGTTTTACATGTAGATTGTAAGATATCGAATATCTTGAAAAATGTTTATAGAATGAATGGATAAGTAAATCTTCTGTGTTGATAGATTGATAACAGGATAAATGGATGAAGATGCAAAGATGCCACATCTGTTTTCGTTTTCAACTATTTTACGTGCATCCCAAAAAGGTATATTATTGTCAACTGTTACTTCTACTAAATATGCGCTATGCGCGTTTTCACAATGCACACATTTGTCGGGATTTTCACATAGTTTGTGGAATGATAAACCGCACATACCGCACTTTTTCTCACTGTTTTTCCCCATATGACCGAACTTCAGGCACACGAAACACTGTAGTCGATTCGGGTACCATGATCTGGTCTCCAATAGATTGTTTCCTACCGTAAGAACAAAGATTCCGGTATGGACTTTGTTCTCACCTCTACCTTTCACAATTTGTTTAACGTCAATTACTCCTTTACTTGAAAGGGTTTCGAGAAGATCCGTATCACTATCGAGCTTCAGATCGAGGCAAAAAACCACTACCTGACACGAATTTAAAGGGCAAACATACTTTTGCATATAAAAACTTATAAACGATCCATAAAAACATAAGAATCGTTACATGAAAAACGCATTCATGACCCATAAAACTCTGGTCAATAATTATATGGGATTTCCCATTAATCACTTTTAAAAAAAGGTTTACTGAGTCCTAGAGAACTGGTTTATCAACGATCAACGATTCACGGATTTACACTCAAAATTAATAATGACTTTCCTGGCTATCTTGTTAACTCTAACTACCTCGAAGGTACCTAACTGGAATGTGCTGTCTAAGCGTTGCGACGTGTCCACGTGCTGGCTGTTGATCCGCGATGACTGCTGACTCGTTGTTTGATTCCTCGTGGTTAGCTGATGCGATGGAGCGGGTGAACTGGGTGCCGGATGAGCTGTGCTGCGTCAGTTGGATGTTTGTTGGTTGTCGTTGACTATCTGTGTGGATTGTGTATGGTTGTTACGGGATGGTAGCTGAGTCCGTACATAACTTCCCCCGCCTTAGATTGAACCGATTGTGGATGTGGGTCAGCTTCTATGCTAGATGATGGGATCCGTATCGTCAATCTTATCTGAAGTTTGCGAATTTTTCTCCGTAGAAAAATGAATACAGCTGTGACGATAATTGTAATGGTGAATAATCCTCCAAAGCTAAGAATTTTTGTGTAATGGTGTGTTTTTTCCAAATGTTCTAATTTGTGACGGTTGTGAAGATGTAGTTCCTCCAGATTGTCGATCTGTTTAGTTTCTGTCTCTACTTCATTTTATTTTTGAATGAAGCGGAAGAATTGAAAATTTGGTATCGTACTCCAGATTCTTATTACTGAACTGCTTTCCATTTATAGTGACAGAACATCCTTCAAATGTTACAAGAAATGTTCCCGTCGAATTCCTCGGACCAAAACCACAATCGTTGTCTAATAAAGTAGGCTCAAATGAGTTTTTGATTAACAATCCTATGTTTTCGATTGCTTTAATTTCTGGTTTGGTCGATGTTTTTATGAAGCTGCAGTTTCCTGAATTACCTCGTAAGATTTGGTTCAAGCACTCATTTTTGGTGACGTTGAAGAGTTGTTTGACATCGCAAATAAGATTCTTTTCGATTCTCGTACCTGGGTCTTTGATCAAGTATGTTTCGTTATTGCCAATTACGGCATTAGTAGCATTTATCGAAATAGTTTTGTTGACTAATGGTATAGTTTCGATTCGAAGTTGTACGTATTTTCTTTTTTTTAGCTTTGGTATTTTTAATAGGATTATTATGTCCGAATTATTATGATAAGCTATTGGTTCCAAAAATTCGTAAGTTTGGTCATAGCTCTCGATTGCTATTCCTTGCGATTCTAAAAGCGGGGTGGCAAATTCTAATTCTGTTGCTTGTAGAAATGCTTTTGATATGATGCCCAGTTTCGAAAGTTGTATGGATTCAAAAATGGTAGCTAGTTGATGTTGGACCACGTCGATGTTGAAGATGATGCTTTGCACGTGTAGCATGTGTTTCCAATCTAATGACTTATCTAAGCTCAACCTAGCCTGTTTTATGATGCTGTAAATTTCTATTGATTGTCTATAAGCCTTTTTTGTTAAATTATTCATTCTCTTTTCGAATAGTTCGTTAATCTTAACCTGTTCATTATTCTCGGTAATGAGAGCGTTATTTGATTGTTTTAATATTTCAAGTTGATTTTCAATTTTTAACAGCCTTTACAAAATTCGCCATTTGCGTTGAAAACACGAATGTTGAGCATGGCACGCTTTACATCATGTAGGAGAATTTGAAGAGCATCCATGTGTCATCCAGTTGAGTTGCCTGCCGGGGGTCGATCGCGGAATTTCGTCATGAAGCGCTGGAATTGCATTGACCGGCGGTGTATCGGACGATTCCGGTAGTATAGAGAATCTCTTCTTTGCTGCTGCAAGAAGTATTCTGTCTGGTGGAAGTAAGCTGCTACTGCCAAGACCCCTCATATGTGTATGTGTATTGTTGGCTCTATGACCGGGATCCATTTCGATCTGATGGAATCCGGATTTAAGGTCTAATGTTGGGAAATATTGTGATTTGCCCAGATTATCAAGTATGTCCTCGATTTGTGGCATGAGGAATTTATCAGTTATTGTTTTTTCGTTATACTTCCTATAATCTATTAGCACTAGGATTTTCTGTTTTCCTGACGCTTCTACTTTTTTAGGAACGACCCAAATAGGCGAAGAGTATGGACTCGTGGAGGGGGTGATAATTCCACTTTCAAGCTTCTCTTTTATTTGAGATTCCACGTCTTTCCTGTAGTTATGGATATCTATACATTTTTGTGTACACAGCGTTTTCATCTTTAGTGATATTCTTGTGTTTTACTATTTTACTATTAATTTTTCGTTATTTCTAATAGAACTTTGTGGTTGTCAATTATTGTATCAATGGTCAGTTTTCATCAGTTGTTTGATCAGTGATCAGTTCTGAACAGTTTTTCAATGGTTTCATTGTCTGGGGTGTTCTCTGAATCCATTGTAATTGGGGTCAATGTTTCAAAATCTTTAACTTTCAATTTACATTTGGGAATTTTCGGGTTTAGTTTGGCTTTCGAAAGTATGCCTTTCCGTTAGCAGAGGAGTATACTCCGGCTTTGATAAGCTTGATTTTGGTTATGTTACAGAATGTAGGGATGACCAATCTCCGTCTTTGTAACTTTCTACAGTTACTGTATGAATGAAATGTTGGATAGTTTTTTTTTTAAAGTAGATAACTGTTTTGTTGATGCAAATTCTGTTTGTGTCGAAATCAATGAATGTTTTGGTTTTGAACATGAATTCAGAACCTAGAATCATGAAGAATGAAGTTCGTGATAAGATTGATCAGGTATGTTGGGGCGTAAAAGATTACACTTTCCTTTCTTATTGACGGTGTGCGTTCCAAATAGGGTTTTCACAGTCGATTTATGTATGTATGTATGTATGTAGGAAGCCACCATCCTAGCGTGGGCCTTGCCCTGCATGCGGTTCCACTTAATAGAAAGATCATGCTTTGTTACCGTTCTAAATTCAACATATCGCTGTATGAAGGGCCAAAAAGGGTTGGGCAGGCCCGTAAGCAGAGACACTTACGCGAAACCTGCGGGAATAAGGGAATCTCCTTCCAGCAATATAATCCTATAAAACGAATAACAAAATACGCAATTCAGTTAAGCTTTCCACTAGATGGTTTGTTTAAGAAAGGCGCGTCAAATTCATTACAACTGTTGGAGTGGAATGTACCAATCATAAATGATAGACACATCCCCTCCTAGACTCCGGTTGGCCGTCCACTCCATTGTCCAATTGCAACTTCAATGATGCCCTGATGCACCCTTCCATCCCAGTAGTGTTTTAAATCAATATGGTATTAGGTTTTTACAATATAAATCAAATATAGAATATAATAAAGAAATAAGTATATATAGAGTGCGTATGATTGTATATAGTGTACGAAAAAATGAGTAGCCTGGACTGGATAATGTTTTCGAACTGTAATGATGGAAATTTCCAAATGATTTTTATTTAAATTACATGTTTGCAGACTGCTGGCCTACTGCCGTTGTAGAAAAACCTGCAAAAAAAACCTGAAAATTTAGACAATGTATCGTAACCATGAGAAAAAAAAATGAATTTAAAATTATTTTACAAAACTTAGTAGTTCCATGGATGACTTGAAATAATTTTTATATAATAATATAACTTATATAATAGTATAACTTAAAATTGTTCCGTTTCCTTGCATCGCAATAATCATTTGTAGACGATCTCATACGTACTACAGTGATTTTAAATAATTAAATTAATTTAAATGTAATAATATACTTTCAAATCATAACATAAAATAATAGAATGACGTAACAAAATGATAACATGAGCACGACAGTTATCGATAATAGAATGTATATCTGTAACTAAGCTGTTCATCCTCTCGTCGATAGACTTCACCTTTTTCAGTTAGCATCAATGTCAAGTAAGATTAATATTTGTATCGACAATAATAATAATAATAAGAGAATATAATTTATTAATGTACAAAAGATATCTGACATCCAACGATCCAAGCACATCTAATGTGAACGTTATGCTGAAATAATGAAAAACAAATTGAGCCTTTTATGCTTGAAATGTTGCTCCATGCTCATAAGATAAGTGATTTTAGAACGAAAAGATGATCCCAAAGCGTAGTGAATTTATAAATTTATTGTAGATGATCGCACCCCCTCACTTCGCTATTGTCAAATTGACAACATTGCCCAGGCTACGCCAACCAGCGTCTCCATGTTTCAGCTGGCAGTCTTGTGATCATATGACTCGTGGAGGCGTGAGGTAGGAACTTGTGAGGACGAGAGGTCGGCCGCACCCTCCTTCGAAGTTGTCAACTCACCATTTGAAGCCCTGATGTACTAACGTATGCAGTTATAGACGAAACAATTGGAACACAAGAAGCACTGCGCGGTAAACACTACCAGACGACGGATGCAAGAAAAAAAAACACACCTAAACGCTACGCGACCGCGACAACGCCTTCTTCGATCATGCAAATGTTTCATTTTTTCTTGATGGCTTAACAGTATAAGGCCGGGAAATTCAATTAATTTTTCACCGTGTCTGCACGACAGCTAACAACAGCACGTTCACTCGTGAAGAAAACCAGTCAGAAAAAAACGGCGCGCCAGTACCACTAGGGGTACTTTTCCGCTGTCACCAAATGTGTAACGCCGCCGGGCGGTTCCGGCACTGGATTTTGGACGATTTTTTGTCACGACACCGGCGATTTTCGACCGATTAACCTTTTGTAAAAAAAAATACAATTAGTAAACCCCCTCCTGACTTTTTTTCAGACTGATGAAAGTTACGGTCATCCCTAAAAACATTGTAATTGTTTTCAAAAACTTCTTCACTTCGAACTCTTACATCCCAACCGGTTTTTTTTCTTTTCCAGAATTATTGGGAAGGAGCAACCCAAAATTTTGCTGTGGATTTCTTTAATCTTTTTTTGCGTTCGGTAGATTCAAGTGGTGTAACTTACAAGCATGGTACTGCGACCAGTCTGCCTTCCAGACTTTCCACGCACCCAGAAAACGCCACCCTGAGTCAACGCACAGTGATTCTATTCCATACAAAAGGAGAAAAAAAATCAAAAATTGTTTTTACCTAAGTTTTTTTTTTTTTCAAGTATTTTTGGGGGGCGTTTTTTTTATATTTTTTTTTTATTTTTTTTTTTTTTACCATTTTTGGGGGGTTGGGGGAATTGGCCCCCCTCTGGGTCCTTGGGAATTTTCGAAACACCAGAAAAAATAATAATCTTTTTCCTCCTTCTTGGTTTTTTGTGTGCATTTTTTTTTTAAAAAAATATATTTTTTCTTTTTTTTTTTTTGTCTTTGGGGTTTCCCTTTTGGGGGTGGGGGGGGCAAAAAAAAAAAAATTTAAAAAATATATATATATTTTTAATGGGGGGCTGGCGTATTTTGATGATAATTTTCCTTTTACGAATGCAAACATGAGCGGTTAGCAGAATAATTATTATTGAGGTTATTGATAATCCTCCGAAGATTCCATAGATCCAGTTGCTTTGAGAAAATTGTTGTAAATGAATTATCTTGAGTTGCCTCCTGTTAGAAAAGGTATGTTCTCCTAGGGTTGAAATGTTATGAATTTCGAGAATACTGCGATTGATCCAAAGGTTTGGGAACGCTCCCTGGATTTCTTTGGTATTGTTACTAATTACCTCCTTTGCTAAGAATAGTTCTCCGCCTATTAGCACGCTGCAATCAGAGAAAGTCACCACGAAGTTTCCTGTTAGTGTCCTATTGTCTGGTCCGCAATTCGAGCCGAAGTAAGAGTGTTTTGCATTATTAATTAAAATTTTGTTGTCCGAGACTAGGTTAATGAAGGTGTTGTTTTCCCTCACTACGTCGCAATGACTTGCCTTTCCGTGTATGATTCCGTTTATACAACTGTCTCTTAAAAGTTGTAGTTCAGAGCTTCATTGGATCAACTTATTCGGGTTACGCATATTGAAAATTTTGTCATCTGCTTTAATGATTTGCAGTGGGAGATTGTAGATCATTGTGTTGTTTATAATCAGTGGTAAAACTTGAATCACTTTTGATGGATTCTTTTGTAATTTGGGAACCTGAAAGATGTACAGTAATATGTCGTTTTTTAATACTATCTTCGGTTCGACATAGTCGAGCGCTTGTTCTGGGAATTGCGTGGTGATTCCTTGTTCTTGCAATATGGATTCGATTGCTAGGATTTCGTGTAGAGTCAGCAGCTTGCTATTCGGCAGCGCTACTTTCGTTTTAATTATGGTGTCCATTATGTCTTCTAGAAACTTATTTGTTGTGTCCATGTAAAGTAGCAATGTTAAGGAGTCATACTCTTCCAATAAAATTTTGTTTTCCAAATGTTGGTGTTCTATGAGCGTGTTGATTGCATCCGTCATTTCCTTCATTCTATTGTTGATCATCCTGTTTACTTTCATCTGTCTGGTGTTTCCGTCAATGAGTTCGTTGATTGTGCTATTAATTACTCGTAGATCTTCTGCATCCGGGCTTCCGGCTAGCCACTTCCAGGCTGTTCCAAGGCTGTCCCACCGTCGCTGTCTTCTGGGTTGGATCGGTTTCACTTGTCGCAAGTTATTGATTAAAGCCCTACTTTTCCGCTTTACTAGTTCCGAAATTGGATGATTAGTGTCTAATTGTCTGGATACTTTGTTCATCAAATTGATATTTATTTCAATAGTGGTTAAGTTCACTGGGTGAATTATTTGTATCGTCCCTGTTTGTATCCAGCATTCTCCTCTTTTCAATAATAATACAGGATCATCGATAAGTTTTTTAATTTCCAGTTTTTCTCCTTCGATTTGTGATAAAAGAAGTAATGCTATGATTGTTGAGTACATCTGTAAAGATAGGATTTTTGATGAATATAGTTGGTTTGTTATCATAAAAAAAGTCTGTTCTTTATAGTCCTTTAATTTTTCGTTTATGTCTCTTTATATCCCTCTCATTCTTAAATGAGATTTCTATTATGTTATTAGCAGTTACTTGTACCGCTCGGGGTTGTGTTTTAGTGCGGATATTGGGAATTACAAAAACTGGTTGGTTTTCATTGATCTGAGGTGCTTCTTTCTTAGTTGCGTTTTGTCTAATTTGATTGCTTTGCGCTTTCTTCATATTAATTTTTGCTTCTAAAAACAGTCTCCAAGGGTTTTCTAGGATTTCCTCTGGATTTCTAATGTTATTGTTATTAAACATGATTTCGTTTGGCGTAAATTTTGTTGATCAGTGTTCTGTGTTGTTATATAACGCTACTGATACTTTAATGATGGATTTTGTCTGCATTCCCCGGAATTCATGTTTATTTGTGTTGAAAATTTCTATTATTGTTGAATGTGTTCGATTCTGAACAGGATGCATATTCTAAGTTTGACCCTAACTGAGCTAAAAAGTTTCTAATCTGAATTGATCGGAACGTTGTTTCGTGGTCTGTAATTATTGTGGATGGTACACCGAATGGAAAAGTATTTACTAAGGGGTTTTTGAACGTGTACAAGATTTTTTTTTTTTTTTTGAATTCATTTATTTGTACAGGCTCAATCGAATCAACTTTACAGAGCCAAGTTTTCATGTTTATATACATCAGTTATCTTAGAACTAAGGTTAAGGGGGTGGAACCGATTACTCGCGGCCGTCTCGAGGTTAATAGGAATTACAATTTTATGGATGGGAAAATTGCGGTGGAAAATTAAAACAAAGCATGAGGAACAATGGTTTTCTTATATCTAGAATTTCAAATTACAATTTTTTAATTGAACGTTTTCAATTTAAAACAAAAAAATCACTCACACACACACACACACACACACACACACACACACACACACACACACACACACACACACACACACACACACACACACACACACACACACACACACACACACACACACAACACTCACACACACAACCACAATCACACACCGATGCACACAATCCTCAAAAATTTAACCTAAACAAGTAAGTTAATCAAACTACAATCTAAGGCTAATGTTAGTCAAAAACACATAAATGAGTTTCATAAACTCCAGATCGCGTGCGGCCAAAATGTCTCGAATCGGTACATTGGGTTGTCTACCTCGAGTCCGAAGGGAATCATGAAGCTCAGATCTGACTCCACGATGCTCAGCACAAAACCAAATAACGTGATCTGCGTCCTGGTAACCTTGTCCACATTCACAGAGATTGCTGTCTCCCAGCCCAACACGGAACAAATGAGCGTTTAAAGAATAATGATTGGACATGAGGCGAGACATCACACGAATGAAGTCTCGACCCACATCCAATCCCCTGAACCAACATTTCTTAGACACCTTAGGAGTGATAGAGTGTAGCCATCGCCCCAAGTCTCCTTTACTCCATTTATACTGCCAGCTATCGAGTGATATCTGACGATAAATGTAGAAAAATTCGTTGAAGGCGATTTGTCGGTCATAAATATCGCCTTCGATAGCGCCCACCCTTGCAAGCGAGTCCGCTTTCTCATTGTCAGGAATCGAACAATGAGATGGGACCCAAACAAAGGTGATAATAAAAGAACGTGAAGATAAAGCACTTAGAAGACCTCGTATTTTCATAAGAAAATAAGAGGTGTGCTTTACCGGCCTCAAGGAGCGAATAGCCTCTATAGAACTAAGACTATCCGTGAAAATGAAGTATTGATCCGGTGTAAGAGAGGCAACAGTTTCTAAAGAAAAGTGAATTGCTGCCAATTCCGCGACAAAAACAGAACAAGGTGCTTGAAGTTTACGAGCGACGCTATAATTTTCATTATATACACCAAAGCCAGCGGAGTCCTCTATCAAAGACCCGTCAGTGAAAAACGTTTTGGTGGAATCAACTAGGCCAAACTTTGCAGCAAATATCACCGGAGCAATCATAGGACGATGATGCTCTGGGATTCCACGAAGCTCCTGTTTCATGGATAAATCAAAATGAACCGAATTTCCGAAGTTGGAGAAGCAAACACGATTGGGAATATTCAGCGAAGGGCTGACATCCTGTGTTATGTATAAATGGTACAAAGTCATGAAGCGAGTTTGAGGATTCAACTCAAGGAGCTTCTCAAAATTTTCAATCACCTGGGGGTTCATAACTTCACACCTGGTGAGGAGCCGGAGAGATAATTCTGAAAACCGATCCGAGAGTGGCAACATGCCAGCCAGCACCTCAAGACTCATGGTATGAGTCGAGTGCATACAACCCAACGCGATACGAAGACACCGATATTGAATACGTTCCAGTTTGATGATGTGCGACCGAGCCGCTGACTGAAAACAAAAACTACCGTATTCTATAACCGACAAAATCGTTGTCCGGTACAACGTTAGAAGATCTTGCGGATGCGCTCCCCACCAGGTCCCGGTAATTGTGCAGAGAAAGTTTATCCTTTGTTGGCACTTTCGCTTCAGATACTCAATGTGGGATCTCCAGGTGCACTTTGAATCGAACCAGACCCCAAGATATTTAAATGACATAGAATGAGTTATCGGTGTACCCAAAATTTGAAGCTTAGGTTGTGCAGGGTTATGCTTCTTAGAAAAAACTACCAACTCAGTTTTCTCGAGAGAATTCGGCGCGCGCACAGACACTGCGAGCCGCGTCGCCTCACCGAGGGTCGGTCCGGCCACACACGTGCGCGGTCGCGCACGTCCCCCCCCCAACCCGAGTGCGCAAAATCACGGCACATCCGGGGGCATCGAGTAACGGCGGGCCGTAAGCATTCGCTCCTACATAACGTACAATCATTAATGGTGAAAAACCACAAGCGTGGAGTTTATCTGAGAGAACTTCAACAGATACTGAATCAAAAGCCCCCTTGATATCCAAGAAAACAGAAGCCATTTGCTCTTTTTTAGCAAAAGCTAACTGAATATCTGTGGAAAGCAACGCGAGGCAGTCGTTCGTTCCCTTACCTCTACGGAAACCGTATTGAGTATCTGAAAGCAGGTTGTTCGTCTCAACCCATTTGTCCAGACGGAAAAGGATCATTTTCTCCAACAACTTTCGAATACAAGATAACATCGCGATGGGTCGATAGGAGTTGTGGTCTGACGCGGGTTTACCAGGTTTTTGAATGGCAATAACTCTCACCCGTCTCCAGTCATCCGGTACAATGTTGAGAGCCAGAAACTGATTAAACAAGTGCAACATGCGCCTCTTAGCGACGTCTGGAAGGTTCTTAAGCAAGTTGAACTTGATTCTATCAGCTCCCGGACCCTTATTGCCACACGAAAGAAGTGCGAGAGAGAGTTCTACCATTGAAAAAGGTTGGCTGATCTCATCTATCGAATTCGTGGTTTCGCGAGGAAACATTTGTGCTGGCACAGAATCTGGACAAACTTTTCGCGCGAACTTGAGGATCCATTGGTCCGAATGCTCCTCGTTCTCGTTGTTCGTAATTCTGTTACGCAATCTTCGCGCCGTGTTCCAAAGGGTATTCATCGACGTTTCAC
Source organism: Aedes koreicus (assembly GCA_024533555.2). Classification (NCBI taxonomy): domain Eukaryota; kingdom Metazoa; phylum Arthropoda; class Insecta; order Diptera; family Culicidae; genus Aedes; species Aedes koreicus. The sequence goes on from JAHHFK020003286.1 coordinate 17,522, forward strand.
GCGATAGCCCGTCCACGAATCTTCGCCAGTAACCGCGTTTCTTGGCCTTGATGAGGCTCTTAAATTCGCGTTCGAGTGCCGTGTACTTTTCGAAGTGCTCAGGTGTTCCACTTCTACGAAAAACTTTGAACGCGTCGGACTTTTTGCGGTAAACCTCGGTGCATTGCTGATCCCACCATGGGGAAGGAGGTTTCCTGCGAAATGACGTTCCTGGAACTGGTCGAGTTTGAGCTTGAAGCGCGCTTTCCAAAATCAGGTTGGAGAGGAAGTTATATTCCTCCAGCGGTGGAAGCCCTTCTACCGTTGTTACGGCTTCGTCTATTGCTGTCTTGAACCTTGTCCAATCGATATTACGAGTAAGATCATAGGTGACGTTGATCGATTCCGGCTGAGTGAGCCCGGTGGCAACCGAAATTTTAATAGGCAAATGATCACTACCGTGGGGATCCTGGATCACATTCCACGTGCTGTCCAACGATAATGAATTCGAGCAAAGTGTGAGGTCTAACCTACTGCCAAGTGAGGATGGACCAGCCAAGCGTGTAATTTCTCCATTGTTGAGAACGGTCATATTGAAGTTGTCACAGAGGTCATATAACAAGGAAGACCGGTTGTCATCGTACAGTTCTCCCCAGCCTGTACCGTGAGAGTTAAAATCTCCCATGATCAACCGCGGAGCAGGAAGAACCGAACAAATATCTGAAAGTTGTTTTCGGTTTATTGAGGCTCTAGGAGGAATATAAACAGAAGCAATGCAAAGGCTTTTATTTTTAATAACAGCCTGACATGCGACAACTTCAATACCTGGAATAGGAGGAAAATTCACTCTATAGAAGGAGTAGCACTTTTTGATCCCCAAAAGTACTCCTCCTCCACGTGAATCCTCACGATCAAGCCGAATAATGTTGAAATCGAGAATCGGAAGATCGATTTCGGGTGAAAGCCATGTTTCACAAAGAGCAAATGCATCACAACTGATATTGTGAACTAAAAATTTAAAAGATTCCAATTTGGGAATTAGACTTCGACAATTCCACTGCAGAACAGTGATCAAATCCCCGACCTCTTTTGGCAAATTATCCATCGAAGGAAATGATAGCTGCAAGGAGGGGCCACTTTAATGTCAATTGCTTCAAAAAAGTTTTCACAGTGGGAAGCATTGCCATAACAATGCTTTTAAGAGGGTCAGATATTTCGAGGTACTTGAAAATACCTTCCACAATATCATCAAATGAGAACAGCCCAGATGAAGAGGGGGCTTCTGTTCTTAAAATCGGGGCATCCGGGGTTTTGGATGCCTCCGGGAGAGATGGGAAATCCTGTGTGTAGTTGGCACTACGAAAACCAGGTGGATTTGGATTATCCTTATTTCCACTGCTCTTTGAATTGGGCATGTTGATTTGGGGCTTCTGTTCAGCTACTTTCTTTGCCCGAATGCGTCTTCGCTTCCGTGAAGCACCTTCCGGAAAACTGAAAGAGGTCCCCTCCTCAACCAAGTCCGAATCAGACTCGTCATCTGACAGAGCAGCAAAAGGATTTGTATTGATATCGGGTGGCGAGGCTTTCTTAAGCATTTCTGCAAAAGATTGCCTTGAACGTTGTTTCAGAGAACGTTCCAATTTTTCCCCCCGCGTTGTTTGTACGCCGGGCATGACGAAAGAGCATGGGGAGGAGTTCCCTTGCAGAAAACGCATTTTAGTGTGTTATCTGCACAGGGACCAGCCTCATGTTTCTCCCCGCAAGTTGAGCAGCGTGCCTTATTGCCGCAATGAGAGGCCGTATGCCCCATCTGCTGGCAGTTTTGGCAGATCATTACCCGGGGTACAAATAACCGCACAGGTAGCCGAAGTTTGTCCAGTTCTAAGTAGTGAGGAAGGGCAGAGCCAGAAAAGGTCACCCGAAACGAGTCTGTGGGGGTAACTTTTTCTTACTCTCGCTGTGCGATATTTTAACAAGTTTTCTTACTCCCAGTATCTGAACTGGGGGGGAGCAGAGGGTTCTTGAATCGGCCAACCGCCCGCTTCTCCAAAATTTCAGGGCACAGACTCGCCTCTGTGACCACTCCTACAATCTCCACATCTCGAGCTGGAATATAAACTCGATATTCCAGTGTAAAATGCTGAGAGGAAGCAATCTCATTAGCCTGCTTCAGGTTAGAGACGACAACACGGAGTTTATTAAATTTAACTTTCGTGATCTCTGTCACGGCTGAGAATCGCTTCGTCAAATCAGTAGTTATTTGGTACACGTTCAGAGGTTTAATTTTGGGCTGAAAGTAGACAACCCATGGACCGACCGAGTCCATTGGATAAGATCGCGGTCGGAAATTTATTTGTGCCTCCCCATCATCAGGTGGCAAAGGCACTTTTTCAGCTAAACCGTCCATGTCGAAGAAACCTCTTCAACATGCACGATTTGCCTTACTTGTGGGAGCGTTGAACGCCCCCAAAAATTTAAATCACACACAAACACAAAACAGGAACACACACAAATTAACGCTACACTCTAGTGGGATGAGAGACAGAGGAAAACAAACTTAACTAATATTACTGATCTGTTGCTGCTGCTGCTGCTACTGCTGCTGACGCACCGTATGCCTGAACGTCGCACTTCTATGCGGGCAGCGGGGAGCGGTGGGTGTACGGGTGAATCCGATCGCCTTCTGGTGCACTCGCTCGCCGATGTCGGATGACCGTTGGCGATGTAGTAGTGTATCGCTGGTTAGCGTCACCACGCGGAGATGAAGCGAAAATGAGCGGGATGATAATTCGCCAGCAAGCACTGCTTGATTTTCTTATTTCACTGGAAAACCACACTGCCTTCTTAGAAAAAAAAACTCACTTTCACTCCTTTCACTGAAGTGAATAGTTTTTGAGAAAAAAAAACTAATTATTTCCAACGATCGCACTCGAAAAATCTTCCAAAATAACGGAGCGCTGGATCGAACGGACTTTCGTCTTTCGCTGAACGAAGTGAGAGGCCTCTGAGTTATAATATGTACCTGTAATTTTCTGAGATTTTGTAAATTTGATGAAAACTTGTAGGAATTTCAGTAGAGAACTTTTTCCAATCTTAGTGAGAACAAACATGTATTATTCTTCCAGAAGGTCTCAGATTTTCATTTACCTGAAGTTTGCAACTAAGTAAAGTTTGCAACTTCCTGAATTTTGAAACTTCCAGAAGTTTGCAACTTCCTGATGTTTGCAACTTCCTGAAGTTTGCAACTGGCTGAAGTTTACAACTTTCTGAAGTTTGCAACTTCCTGAAGTTTGCAACTCTCTGATATTTGCAACTTTTAGCACTTCGCTACATTCCAAACTTCATGACGTCCTGAACTTTGCAAATTTCTGAGCGTTGTAACTTTATGAACTTTATAACTTTCCGAACTTTACAACTTTCCGAACATTCCAACTTTCCAACTTTACCACTTTTCAAATTTTGTACCTTTTTGAACTTTGCAACCTTACCAATTTCACTCCAACTTTTTCATTGAACTTGTTAATAGCTTCGAGCAACTTTTTAATTGCAACTCCCTGGAATTGTGGAAACGTCTCTGAGTTATAATATGTACCTGTAATTTCCTGAGATTTTGTTCTAAAAATTTGATGACAACTTGTAGGAATTTCAGTTGAGAACTTTTTCCAATCTAAGTGAGAACAGACATGTCTTATTCCTCCAGAAGGTTTTGACTCTCTCAGATTTTCATTTACCTGAAGTTTGCAACTAAGTAAAGTTAGCAACTTTCAGAAGTTTTCCACTTCCTGAAGTTTGCAACTTCCTGAAATTCGCAACTCAATGAAAATTTTCAACTTTATTGGAATCTTTCGCGATATAAAATCAAGATTTCTTCCTCCTTCAAATGTAAGCAATTTTTCTAACTCCAAATCTCGCAATTTGCTTATAGTGGAAGATAAGACTTTATAAGTCTTTTTCGAAATCTGTGCAATGAATGAATCTTTTTCGAAATCTGTGCAATGAGTCTTTTACGAAATTGAAGCAATGAACTTTTATTTCTAATTTCAAAACTGGAAATTTGAGCACATAACTTGATATCTTTAGGACATAAAATTATCTAACTCTCCAGAAGCATGCCAATTTCTGTGGTATTCGGTTACAATTTGTTGAATTTTAAACCTTTGAAGTTCTAATTTTCTTGTAGTTTAAAATTTTCAATTGTCACTATTCCGATGATTTGAAGGTTCAGAACTTTGTATCCTTCTGAACTTTGCAACTTTATGAACTTTGCAACTTATTGAGCTTCGTAACTTTTTGAGGACCTTTGCAACTTTCCAAACTAGGCAACTTCCTGAAGTTTGAAACTTATTGAAGTTTGAAACGTTCTGAAATTTACAACATCCTAAAGTTTACATCATCCTTACATCCTAAAGTTTGCAACTTCCTGAAGTTTGCGATTTTTGGAAGTTTACAACTTCTTGAAGTTTGTTAGTTCCTGAAGTCAGCAGTTTCCTGAAGTTAGCAGCTTTTTTGCAATCTCTTGGGATATAAAACCAAAATTTCTTCCTCTTTCAAATCTAAGCAGTTTTTATCACTCCTAAGCTTGCAATCTGCTTATGGTCGAAGATAAGACTTAGCGTTTCTCGAAATTTTTGAGAGTTGAAGCGATGAACTGTTATTTTTAATTCCAAAACTGGCATTCTAGGGACATATCTGGATATCTTTAGGACGTAAAACCATCGAACTTTCATACATATTTGCTAAATAAGAAATTATGAAAGAGAGAATATGTGTGGAAAATTGATGTGTTGTTATTTTTCAATGGTGTAGACGATTGAACTTGTGATTTATTTTACTTTTAAGAACAAGAAACTAGTGTATTATCATGGGAGATTCTTCTTTCAGGATCCATTTTATCCTACAACATAACTTTCATCATCTGATGCATTATTGGCCTTTTTCGTAAAAGTTTCGTCGGTTGGAATGAGCAAATGTGTTTATTTCTAGACCATTATTTCGATGATAGTTCCAAACTCCGTCTAGCGTCACTGGAACGGAAATGTCAAGGATTGCAAACTTCAGGAAGTTGCAAACTTCAGAATTTTGCAAACTTCTGGAAGTTGCAAATTTCCGGAAGATGTAAACTTCTGAAATCTGAAAATTTTAGAAAGTGTAAGGAAGATTCAAACTTCGGGAAGTTGCTAACTTCAGGAAGTTGCTTTATGAAGAAATAGAGAGCTTCAAAAAATTGCAAACTTCTGGAAGTCCCAAACTTCAGGAAGCTTAAAACTTCAGGAAGTTGCAAACTTCGGAAAATTCCAAACTTGAGGAAATTGCAACCCTCAAGAATTTGAAAACTTAAGAAAATTCCAAACTTCAGGAAATTTCTAATGTCAGGAAGTTGCTTTGTAAGGAAGTTGCTTTGTAAGGAAGTTGCAAACTTCAGGAAGATGCAAATTTCAGGATGATGTAAACTTCAGGAAGTTGTAAACTTATGGAATCTGAAAATTTCAGAAAATGTAAGGAAGCTGCAAACTTCAGGAAGTTGCGAACTACAGGAAGTTACTTTGTGAAGAAATTGAGAGCTTCAAAAAGTTGCAAACCTCTGGAAGTTGCAAACTTCAGGAAGTTGCAAACTTCAGGAAGTTGCAAACTTCAGGAAGTTGCAATCTTCAGGAAGTTGCAAAATTCAGGAAATTCCAAACTTCAGGAAGTTGCAAACTTCAGGAAATTGCAATCCTCGAGAATATGCAAACTTCAGAAAATTCCAAACTTCTGGAAGTTGCAAACTTCTCGAAGTTTCAAACATCAGGAAGTTGCAAACTGATGGAATCTACATATTCAGGAAGTTGATATGTAAGGAAGTAGCAAACTTAAGGATGATGCAAACTTCAGGAAGTATCTTTGTAGGGAAATGTAAGCTTCAGAAAGTTCAAACTTCTGGATGTGGCAAACTATAGGAAGTTGCAAATTTCAAGGATTGCAAACTTCAGGAAGTAGTAAACTTTTGGAATCTGCAAGTTTCAGTTGTTTACTTCAGGAAGTTGTTTTGTGAGGATATTGAAAGCATCAGAATGTTGCAAACTTCAGGAAGTTGCAAACTTCTGGAATCTGCAAATTTCAGGAAGTGTAAGGACTTCCTTACATAAGTGTGAGGACTACATGAAGTTGCAAATTTCAGGAAGTTGCTTTGTGAAGGAATTGAGAGCCTCAAAAAGTTGCAAACCTCTGGAAGATTTAAACTTCTGGAAGTTGTAAACTTCTGGAAATTATAAACTTCCGGAAATTACTTCAAGTGATTTCAATCTTCAGGAATTTGCAAACTTCAGGAAATTCTAAACTTCTTGAAGCTGCAAACTTCAGGATATTACAGTCTTCGAGGATTTGCAAACTTCAGAAAATTCCAAACTAAGGGAAGTTACAAATTACAAAAAGTTGCAAACTTCTGAAATCTGCAAACTTCAGGATGATGCAAACTTCAGGATGATGCAAACTTCAGGATGATGCAATCTTCAGGATGATTCAGGAAGTATCTTTATGAGGGAATTGTAAGCTTCAGAAAGTTTCAAACATCTGGATGTTGCAAACTATAGGAAGTTGCAAATTTCAAGGATTGCAAACTTCAGGAAGTCGTAAACTTTTGGAATCTGCAAGCTTCAGGAAGTTGTATACTTCAGGAAGTTATTTTGTGAGGAAATTGTCAGCTTCAGAATGTTGCAAATATCTGGAAGTTGCAAACTTCAGAAATGTCCAAACTGCAAGAAGTTGCAAACTTCAAGAAGTTGCAATCTTCAAAAATTTAAAAACTTCAGGAGGTTGCTAATTTCAGAAAGTTCACAGCATAGAAAGTTGCATATTTACCTTGAGTCAAAAAACTACAGAATACTTTTGAGCTCACCAATTTTACATGTTCTTCCAGATTTGGAATAGCCAAAACAAATTGAATCAGATAAAAGTTCGAATACGAAAAGCCTGATCTTATTTTTTTAATTTCTGTATAGCTCTCTATTAAGATTCCAAGAAACCAGGAGTAAATACCAAACAAGGAAATATCGGCTCCGTAAGCTAAGCTTTAAAGGCCTTAAAAACGAACTTAATAAAAGTTCTTGAAAAAATTCACATACCTTGCATGCCATATTTGTATGCATTTGATTTTGTGGATTATTTGTAATTTCTGCCGATCGCCGCATTCTTAGCTCTCTATGCCCTGGACTAATATTTTAAATCAATCGGATCTCAGGAACCACAGATGTTTGAGGAATACTGTTTCTTTTGAATTCGATAAGGAGACTTGTACTTTCTAATGTGTGGGTTTTTAAAACGTAAGTTCGGTTTTGGTAACAGGTTTTCATCGGAACCAAGTTTTTTTCTTTGACTCGCTTTCCTTAAATTAGGTAGTAAATTCTCGAATACTTTTTCAAATAGACGTAAGTAACATTTGGACGGAAATGAAAAAAATAATATTGAAATGTTTTGAGTTTATTTTTGTCTCAATTGAATTCCACTGAACAGCTCATTGGCAAAATATATTACATCACTGGGCTTAGAAATCACAATAGGAGAGGAAATACAAGTTTCATTTAGAAAAATGTTTTTTTTTTTTTACAACGGTCTGCAATAGACAAAGATAATACGTCATTTTGATAAGTCAGTATGATAGATGTCATGTTACTTTCGTCAACATCATACGCCATTCTGCGAATGACAATGTTGTTACGTCGAAATGTTTCGTCAAGTTGTCATATTTCACACAGATACGTCGAACTTATCAAAATGACGTATAATTTGTTTTCTGCAACATAACGTTGTAAAAATATTTTTCTAAAAAAATCAATTTTTACTAAAAAATCTAAATTGTTAACCTAAAGCCTTTGGTATAAAGCCTTTTACTAGCGCGTCGTTTAGGGGAATTCAAGTAATATAAAAATGTTTCGTAAGTTGCTTTTCAACACAAGCGACGTATAATAATTATTTTCAAAAGTGCAAAAGTGATGTTACTCCGTTTTGTAAAAAGCCGATATTTGATTAACTCTTTGATAGAAAAATAATCTATCAAAAAGTTAATCAAATATCGGCTTATATACATGATTTTGTAATTACATGCCATGAACAACGGATCTGTTTACATTTTGCGACTTACGTACTTTTGAAAAAGTACTCGAGAATTAGTTATGAAATGCTTTGCTAGTTTATTTTGACTTATTGCCCATATGAACGTGGCCGTATTCTACGTAAAACTACGCATGCGACTGCTTAAACTTCAAGAAATTACCACAGAAATGCTACGAAAGCCGTGCCTAGTCTTTATAAATGCAATGCAACAGTAAATTATTCATTATGTTGCCAGGAAAAAATAATTTTGGAGAAATTGGTTGTAATGGTTAGTTTCAGTTTCAAACTGAACGAACACAGAAAGCAATTTAGCTGAAACGAACAAGCAACCATTAAATCTCAGGTGGATTTATAATATTTTGCATCATATTAAAATAATTTCAATACAAAACTAACGTACATTGTGAAAGAGTGAAGGGATCTAAATAACAATGTTGTCGAGGTCGAAGTTAGAAAACCAGTCTGAGTAAAAAAAGACGATCGCATGAATCAAATGGAACCGGAAGTGTCTTAGCAAACTTGTGAGGACCAGGTTTGGAAGCAATATATCTGACAGAACTCAATAGAATGATTATGCCATCAGTTCCATGGGAAATCGTCTTTGAATGTTCCAGAGAATTGTATTAGGGTCACTGTTAGGAATTATGTACATCAATACCATACAACGTGTTTGGTGGCATTCATTGTAATTTTTAGTAACAATCGATAACTAATCTGGCGTAATCTTTAGTTACAATTGATAAATTTCGTCCAATTGACGTAATAAGTGATTCTAAAATTTGTTTTCGTGGTTCACAATATACTCTGAAATTAACTGCTGCATCTTTAAATAACTAGTGTAAACCAAGAACAAGTAATACTCAACAATTGCTCTTGAATTTGCAGAAGATTCGTTTCATCAGTGAAAACCCTCATCGATAATTTTAACGCATAATCCAAAGAAAACAAACTCAAAATAAGCAGTAGTAAAATATAGTGATAAACTAACCGAAACCAAATGAAAGTGAAACTGTGACAAAAGGCATTCAAAACGGAAATACAAGTGTGTCTGCGAAAAAAAGTGAAAGCATTCATCCGTCCGTTTGCTCGCATTGCAGTACGAAAATGTTCCGAAATATGAAATGACCCATATCACATTTGCATAATTTCCGACAGTGAGAGTTTCCCTCAAGACAACAACCGTGTTGTACTGTGGGTGTTACGTGATCTCAAACAACTGTCATAAAAAATCTACACGATTACGGAATGTCTGCTTCACCAGCATCAGCAGCGACCCTTCTAAGGGCGGCATTGTGTGTGATAGTGCTTTCAAAACATACATTAGCTGAAGCCGAACCTCAGCTGAATCTACCTCAGTTTGGCCAGGTGGGACCTACCGGTCGACCACAAGTGTTACCAAACAGTTACACTGGTCCTACGGGTGCCGGACCAAAAAATGACGATCCTCGAAATCCAGGGGACAATTACGATCAAAGCAGAAGCCAACGGTTCGGACCACCATATGATGACAGTGATGACGATGAGGAAAATTACCCTCAAGGAAGAAACAACGATGACCGACAGAATCGACAAAATAGAGTGAGTTCGATTAAATCTAACACCAAATCTACACAAAATCATTCCATTCATCCCATTCCAGCCATTTTCCTACGACGACCGGAACCAATACAACAACGAGGACTTCCGGAATCGGAATCAAAACCCCTACGACCGGGACCGGGACCGAAACCGGAACCGGTTCGTGTCCGATGTCGACAATCCGGATCTCTATCAAAACCGCCAACCGTACAATCCCAACCAGAATCCGAACCAGGACGATCGGTTCCGCAACAATCCGAATGACGAACGCTACAACGATCCCAACCGGCGGCCGTACGTCAGCGACGTGGACAATCCAAATCTCTACCAGGATCGCAACCGCAATCAGAACGACGACCGGCTGAATCCGAATCGGAGGCCGCAGTTTGGACCGCCCAATCAGTATGACGATCGACCGAGGGATTCCTTCTTCCAGGGGCCGTTTCGAAGTGCCGAAGAGGAACGTCGCTTTCGGGCGGAAACGGAAAAGCTTCGCTCCTTTCTGGCCGATATCGATCGGAAGAGTTCGCTGGAGTGCTCACTGAACGTCGGTGCCCAGTGGAACTTCGAGACGAACGTGAACGACGCAACGCAGGTGGAAGCGGTAAGATTGGGGCTTAATTTGTGGTTACTTGTTCTGAATTCTGTTTGGCATGATAACATAGATCCGAGATAATGACGCGCGGGTGGCACAATAGTGGGAATTTTTCGCGGTGGATTTGTGTTCGTTGGTTTGACATTGACCCGCCCGTCGACGGGTGGTAAGACTTGTGGGTTCTGGGTGGTTAGAATTTCAGTACCAAAGGCACGCATGACGACTGAAATCTTCTTGGTTCGGGTCGAGTTGCGGGTGGTGGGATGGAAAATAAGCGTTTAGCACAGTGGCAGCAGAATTCAATGTGACTCGACTCGTTGGTAACAATGAGTGCTTGGTTCGTGGAAGGTGATGAATAAGCCGTAAAAGTCAGCGCTTGTGGGGTGGGGATGAGGGGGCGGTTGATTTTCATTGCTGTGGGAAAAAGTGGTGGTTTTTGTGACATGCACTGTTTTTGTTGATCTACCGCCATGGCGATGGATGCCAACAAGGGCTTAAATTGTGTTAACATTGAACTTAGTTCCAGACACGAAGAAGACATTGCCCAATTTTCTCGCTTGGCATTGAAGTATTGAGTTTGTTTTGGCTACTGGAGGTTAACTGGAAATGTATATCGCGTGTCAATAAATGGCAGGAAGTTGTTCTCAAATTTGATTACAGTTTCTTGCAAGTTCTTCATTGAAATATGTCCAAACTAGCAATTGCAACCCGCAGTACATACTTTTTGATGGCAATTTTCTATTTAAACTTATCAAGCACGTTTCTAGAAGTTGTTATTAACAGAAAGATGTTGAAGTATTTCAATTTTTTTGTAACCAAAATATTCTGGATTTCAGGAGGTTTATCCTTCTGGCAAAATAACCATACCCTATTGTTTGTAAAATGCAAAGATAATTTGATGTGTAAGAGTTCGAATATTTTTTTTTGGATTCCTTCTTTTGAAACAAGTTTGAGTTCCTAATTGCAAACAACAATCAAGTGCTTTGAAGAACTTTGAACAAATGGTTTGAAAGTTTGACTGTTTTTAGTTACGGAATTATCATTGAATTGCCCAGCAAATGCTAGAAAATTCCTTTAAGTTACACTAGAAAAAGCTAATCCTTTGACAGACAAGACTTTTTAACTGTCAAGTGGTCGCGTTTGCTAGTGATAGTTTGAAAAAGTGTTCTACATGATTTTGCAAAAATAACTTCACTCATGTTCTTGTTCTTCAACACTCTGGCATATTCTTGATCAGTTTCTTTTCGGGTTTCTCCACGAAATTGTTTGAATACGTCTTCCGCATCAATTGGGCTCAGCTGAGGCACATTGGGGGCTCCATTTCCTCCAACGACCGTTTCGAGTGATGTGCCGAGGCCACATCCGATCAGAACTCGACATGGTGTTTCTTAAGGAAGGCGACACTACCGGTAAGCACTTTGCGACGTACACCTCCCCGTCAAACGGAATTTTTGCGAAGAAAAGAAAAGATTCTTTGGCATCCCTTTCTCAATGATTGTCAACCAAAAGAGGACATTCTTCGTGAAGTTGATGACTCTACTCAGTGACTCAGTAGATTGCACTCATTTTTGCTATCAGTATGGAGATGAAAAAGGTTGTGTCGCACAACTGTGAACAGACAATTATTGCGAAGTAATGATGTTTTAAAATTGAATCAAGGAAAATGGAGAAATTTATCATAGCACTTTCATAGCATTGAGAAACACTAGAGCTAAGGAGATTGTTACAGAAAAGGTAAATTGGTTGATCAAATTTAGTGATGGTTGAGGAAATCACATTTTATTCTGTAGCTTAGTCTGCGCACAGAGAACAGACGTTCATCTTCGGTCTGCTACTTGTGTAAAACTTTAAACCGACATTTCAAATGTATGTCGTTATGCTCCTGGTAGGCGGCGCTGCAGTTGTGCGATAACTGTCATATAAATGTTTATCCATAAAAAGCCTAGCACATAACCTGAAAAGTTTTGTTTGTTTTTCTCTGCACTTGCTTCTTATACCGGCTGCCCATATTATCTTTTGCACACGTTTTTCAAGAAAAGGTATATGCAAATCAATGTCTGTTCTCTGTGGTCTGCGTTTTGATGATAACACAGCAGGGAGTTTTCTTGTAAGCATAGTCGGTATATCTATCTAGAGGTTAAGGCTTTGCCAAAAGAACTAAACTAGGTTAAGATGAATAAGTGGAAAACAGTTTTTATCACTCTGTACTATATTCTACTTTTTTAATTAAATAACAATACCACGCATACGCACACAACCATATTCCTGCTAGTAAAAATGAGCAAAGTTAACTCATGCAAAAATATCAAAATCTATGTAAACCTTAACCAGTTTACTCGACATGCATGTTTACCCAAATTTGAGGAAATGTATGTTAACCCATTTCTGGATAAGTGCCCCTTTGACCGAACTGAGTGATATTTAACTCAAAAATAAGTAGCTTCAAAATAAAGTGTACTTAACGTTGGTGCTAGCCTCGTTCCTGGTGGACGTGAAAGAGTAGGTCCCCTTTTAGTCATTACCGTCGAGCGTCAGGTTCGGTCTTCTTGATCACAACCACGTTGCGCTTTGCAGGGAAGACATCCTTGACGAGCACGTTCAGCCGCTTCTCATGACGATGTTCACGTTGGCTAAATACTTTTTACCATCTGGCCGGTCGCACCGACCTTCCGGCCCAGACGCTGAAGAATTTCGCCGCCTTCCGTCTTCCACTTCAGCGCATCTTCCGGTCACGCAAAACTGTCGGACGACCGGAACACCGGCTTGTGCTCGATGTTCTCACTTTTCTCCAGGAGCGCCAGGATCTTGTATAAGGCCGCTCGGCTGTATGCGCTACGATGATGGACTTCTTCGATCCAGGGTGGAGCCCAATGAGGTGTATACAGGTGGCGAAGAGCAAGGTGTTTGTCGGTATTAGTAACGAAAAGTGTGTAAAAAATCCATTATTTGGGGTAGTGACGTAAAACTCCAAAAACAAGCAAATAATAACAAAGCAAGTATAGCATCCTTTTAGTGCACAAAAAGGCATTTTTCAGCCGAAACCTTTCAAAAACTATAACAATTACTGAAAATAAACATTCCACCTGGTGTTCTAGCTGGATTTGGCATCTGCCACTATACTGGTTCGATGATTGAATGGTTGGAAGAAACCATATCGATTACGTGGAAAAGGACATCAAACCACCAAACTGTCCGCAGTTCCGCCCAATTGAACGCTATTGGGCAATTGTCAAGAAAATCCTGCAAAACGATGTAAAAGTTATTCATAACAAGGACCAGTTCAACATAATTTATAATTTATAATTCACTTACCTCTTAGCCAGTGCAAAGAAGGGAATATTGTTGGAGGCTGATGTGCTGAAGCAATTTGGAATTGCATAAGTTTTTCTCCGCATAGATGGTTTTGTTCCGTATTTTAGTCTCGAGAAATGTCATAACAACAAAAATCAAGGGCTGCTAATCACGCACATAAGGTAGCACAAAAACCACGGAACAAAATCGCTGATGACGTCAGCTCAATAACACGTTGCTTATAATTTGTATGATATCAGAACGTGATTCTATGGTTGGATGGTTGATGTATGTGAAAGGGGTGGGACGAGGGGAGGGTCGTGGTCTTTGTTTATGTGGCGTGAGTCGAAATGCCGAAGTGTCAAAGAAAATATGATATAAGCATTAAAAACTTCACCACGGAAGCTAAACAAAATTGTCGAATGGAATACGAAGTTCTCCTAATAATACTGCTCAAAAGAAATTTTGGGGTTGCTGTTGAGCTGTAAACATTTTTTTGAAGTTTATTCTTCCCACAATATTGCTTTTGAATCGAAAAAAAAATGCCTGTAAATGGGAAACACATTAAGTTGGAAAACAAGTCGTGTGCAATATAGATAACGGTGAATTAGTGTCAACAGATCTCTCTCTTGCTGTACAGAACCGCCATACGCAAAGTATCAAAAGCTGCTAGTTTATTAACGTATTTTCATATCAATCTAAAATTTTGCTAAACTTTGTTCTATACGCTTTATTGTTTGTCTTCACCAGTTGTTGTACAAGAAAGTTAGAGACAAATTAACATTCATGAATGTCATACCCATTTTGAACAAAACCATTAGCTCTGCCAAACAGTTGGTTTTTAAAAGATAATAGATACAAAGCGTTTGCGTTTCTGTTTACGTGGATTTGACAGTTTTTTCCGTAAGTTTTCTGTCAAACTTACGTTCAATCCTGGAGAGTGTAAGCTGTTCAGTGGAATACCTGTAACTAGAAAATGATAAGAATGATTAGTAATTTCCATTTAATTCCAACTAACTTTATTGCTTATCTTGACAGATACGCGTATTTCGTCTTCGAGTATTAGTACACGACACTGAAGAAGACTGCACATTGTAGACGAAATACGCGTATCTGTCAAGATAAGCAATAAAGGTCGTTAGAATTAAAAGGAAATTACTAATCATTCTTCTCATATTCTAGTTAAACTTACGTTGACAATCACGAAACTAACTCAGTACTCAGACACTACTGGCAAATAGAACAGAGGAAACCTGCAAATAGTAAATGAAATACGCATATATTTCAAATTATAAGCATTTATAACGTAATTAAAAACGTTCCAACTCAACTCAACGAAATAACTCAACTCATTTTAAAAAAAAAATCATAAGGATCGTTAAAAGGTTCGAACAAATTAAAAAAGGTATTGCAATTCTCGATAGTGTTAAGAAAGCCATGTCATGGCTAAGGGACTACGCTACGTTAAAGGGTTGTTAGCGACAACAACTCTAAAAAACGGATTTTTTTTATAATTTAAATAAGATCCTGAATATCTTACTGTCATGGGGCCCTTCAGAACTGCGATTTTGCATGAGGGTACTTCATGATCCAGATACCCGTTTCGCAAAAAAAAACCCTCTACGGCTTCATTTGATTTCCCTACCGACAATAGGTAAAAACTTGTCAAAGCCGAAATTTCTTCTAATAACTTCAAGTTTTTTCACAGGATATAAAGAAGAAAAAGGAGGGGGATCTGAGTTAAATTTTGTGCACGATAAAAATGTTTTTCATCGGTATTTTTTTTCCAATAAGGTTCATTATCCACTACAACTTGTTGTTAAACAGTTCTTTTATGCATCATTTTTTCCGAGCTACAATTTTTAAATTAAGGTTTATGCTAAAATGCATACGTCCGATTTAGCTATTGGATTGTTTTATCAAAACATAAATCTCGGTTTTTATACATCGTTGGCTGAGATTCATTTTGTGGGCACAAAAACATTTTTATCGATCACATAGACCATTCATCTCAATTTTCAAATCAATTTTAATAAGTTCATTGAATTAGTGTTCAAGTGGCAGTTCAATAGATTAAGTGGCAGTTCACTACCATACAAAGTCCCATCGAGGTATGACTGGTATTTTTTTTCAAATGCTATCGCACCTTTATGAAATACTTCCTGTGCATTAAAATTGGTAAAATTTTGAATTTCAGCTCCATTTAACATGTAGATCTTTTATATCCTTAAACAACCCTATTAGTCTTGAGTCAAAAAAAAAACCTTCTGTTCATAAAAAATACTCAAGCTTCTTAGTCAAATGCATGGTGAAAATTTCATTCAAATATAAAAAGTCGATTAAAATTTAACATACTATCAGACAATTCTGCCGGGAAATGCTCCTGATTTACTGCACACCGCAAGTTGTTACTATTACAAACGCAGCAGGCTGTACATGTAAAATCAAATTGCTTATTATTTACAACCGTGAAATCAGCTGTCAAAGTGGATGAATTAGCAAGGGCTTGTTTATTAAAAAATGAAAAGAGTATAATAGTCTGTATATAGGTTTCTACAAATGCTTAAGTGTGAGGTGATGGGGTGTGATGTATGGGATATAAGGCCTGTACTCGAAAAAAATGCACCGGACAAAAGTGTTCGCCAAAAATTTATTTTAAGTCGGATTTTCTTAAAACTTTCATGGAATGAACTAATACATATGGATTATGTTTTGGCATAATTACTTTATTCAATTTCCTTTCCATCGCTGAAAGTACGCACATTTCCCTTAAGACCCCTCATTACATTTTGTGCAATGGTGGAGACGACCTTTCTGGTCACTTTCATCCATTCTTTCTTCAACTTCAGCTCGTTCTTAAGCACTTTGGACAATTTTCGAACTTTGGCCTTCATTATGATGATGATAATGTAATACTACCATCTATTGAAGCAAGGTAACTCTCCATAGCAGTGGAATAATCTGAAAAACGATTTGATCAGGATTCTATAGTTGTCTGTGATCATCAAGCTCCTGTATGAAGGGCCAAAAACGTTTGTGCGGGCCCGTAAGCAGAAACACTTACGCGAAACCCGCAAATATAGTGAAGAGAATCTCCTTCCAAAAGCAAGTTCACACAGACAGCACTAGAATCGAGCCCTCGAATGACAGAATAAACCCAATAGACGGGGTCGAAGAGCCCGCCTTCGTTCCGCGAAATGTTAACAATAGGGAGGAGGCAGTCCGTGCTCCCTATCCAAATCGTTTTACTTGGGTGCCCTGATGGTCCCTCCCTTTCCCCCGTTATGTGTTATTTAATATTTAGTATATTTTGTGCACAAAATATTAGGATATCATTATAGACAAACATGCCATTTTATTCAAATTTCAAACTTGAATGATACTACCAATGGATTGTTACTGAAAAATAGATAAAAATTAGATATAAATTAATATCCTTCTTGACCTGGAATAGCTGAAAACATCATTCCAAATATCAAAGATTAAATTTCAATAAAAGATATTGTTTTACAAGACATGTTGTAATATTTTTTCTTTATACTGTTCTAGTAACATTTCAAATATAGCAATTGGAGTGAACGAAGAGTCTGGTTTGATGATTCCTGAAATAAATGGCTTATCTTACCATAATGCCACTAAACACAATATTAAAATATAATCTAACATTGCTTATAAGTACATGCCAGTCTTTTATGAATATAGTAGTTGAAATTCAGGATTTTAAATTAAATGTAATGCTGAAATGCTGAAAAACAAATTGAGCCTTTGATGCCTGTCGTGTTGCTCCCGGCTCTTACATGGTTTTGAAATGCAACAATGATTCCAAAGCGTGCTGAAATTATTGATCAAATGAGAATGGGAAATATACAATATGATTTAAAGGTACCACGATCTTCAGTCGCACCCCCTCACTTTGCTATTGTCAGATTGACAACATTGCCCAGGCTACACCAGCCAGCGTCTCCATGTTTCAGCTGGCAGTCTTTTGTGATCATAAGACTCGTGGAGGCGTGAGGTAGGAACTTGTGACGACCAGAGGTCGGTTGCACCCTGCTTCGAAGTTGTCAACTCACAATTTGAAGCCCTTTCGAACTTTGGCCTTCATTATGGCCCAAAATCTTTCCACCGGACGAATCTCTGGTGAATTTGGGGGGTTGGCGGTTTTCGGTACAAAAACAACGTTATTGTCTCTGTACCAATCCAACGTCGATCGCGCGTAATGGCATGATGCCAGGTCCGGCCAAAATAATGTCTCGCCTCCGTGGGACCGCAGGAAGGGCAACAGACGCTTCTGGAGGCACTCGGTGCGGTAAATTTCGCTGTTGATGGTACCCGTTGTGATGTACGGTTTACTCAGTTTACCGCATTGGCATATGGCCTGCCAGAGCAAGTATTTTTTGGCGAATTTGTCCACTTTCTTCTTCCTTATGTCTTCCGGAACATCAAACCGTGATTTGGCAACGTAGAACTCCAGCCCCGGTATCTGCTTTGCGTCTGCCTTGATGTAGGTTTCGTCATCCATAACCACACACATCGGTTTCGTTAACCACTCTCGATACAGCTTCCTTGCGCGGGATTTGGCCGCCGTGTTTTGTTGATCACGCCGGTTCGGTGCCTTGCGGACCTTGAATACACGAAGCCCAGCTTGTTTCATGGTTTGCTGAACCAGGCGGAACACTTTGCCTTCAGAGCCGCGTCGCGAATCGAAAGGTTCGAATTACACTTGAAATAATCCAACACCTTCCGAGCCTTCACAGGGTCAGCTGTCTTCGATTTTCTTCCACTTCCAGCTCGCCGCTCGGTCGTCTGGGACTCCTTAAATGATTTTACCACCCGAGACACAGTTGTGTAGGTGATTCCCAGTTGTCTTCCGATGCATCTCATGATCGCAGTCGGATTTTCCATGACGACGCGCAAAATTCTCCGGCGATTTTCTTCTTGTTTCGATGACATCTCAATAACCACTGAACCGATTATTATGAAATTTTGCACATGTAAACAATTCTCTCCAAACTAGTTATACCCAGATTTTCATCAATTTTTACCCACGGACAAAAAAGTTACACACGGATAAAAATGGTGCATTTTTTTCGAGTACAGGCCTTAATAATTGATGTACGTAATTCTTTTGGGGGGGGGGAGAGGGTATTTTAGATAAATATTATTTTTTGTTTTTTTTTTTTTTGGTTGGGAAGGGGGGGAGATAAATTAAAATGTGTGACTTCAACCGCAAGATGTCGCGACTAAGAGCAATCAAAATTCATCAATATTTGACATCGAAGATATATTTCCGTTCCGTGCATTGAACGTAGTTACTTCATTGTTGTCGCCATGGCTGTCGTAAGCGTATAAGCACGAGCTGTCAATTTTTTTTCTGTATATAGCCTACTTGTATTTATTGACGACTAGCTGAACCCGGTGCGAGCGTTGCTATGCGTGCATCTTAATGAATGAAAATTCAATAGAACTGACGCGTTTACGGTTGTTTTTCGGAATGAGTTTTGTTAAAATATTTGCGTTTGCTAATGTGTGACTTCGGTTCTAGAGTTATATTTTTTACCCTTCTTACACCAAAAGAAAGGTATTAAGATCGCTTGAAAACTCGACTTTTTTCCCGAAGCCCAGATGGCCGAGTGTCATATATCATTCGACTCAGCTCGACGAACTGAGCACATGTCTGTGTGTATGTATTTGTATGTGTGTATGTGTGTGTGTGCGTTACAAATAATGTCACATCGGTTTCTCAGCTATTTATGAACCGATTTCAGTTCTGTTGACGGCAAATGAAAGCTACAACGATCCCATAGAACGCTATATTTTCATTCGGACATTACGTTACGAAGATATGAACGAAACAGTACTTGACGGCCTATTATAATAGTAATCAAACAGTTTAGTCTCCGATTACATACTGAGCTATTTGTGTACCGATTTTAGTTTTGATAGCGCCAGATCAAAGTTGTAAAATCTTCAAATAACTGGTCAAAATTCATTATGATTGGATAATCCTTCATGGAGATATGACCAAAACAATACCTGAGAGCACATCATTGTGAGATGAAAATATACTCGTTGCAGTTCAAAACCGAACAAGACCACTCACCCCAAACATAAACTTATTAAGCATCTTTAATCCATATCGATAATCAAAATTGACGCTTAGGATTGTCTAATAATTCATTCTATGGACTGATTATATGGAACTTCTAATATTTATGTAATTTCCCCTTTTATATAAACAACATAAACAGGTCGCTAAGCACTTTTAATGACAATATTTTAATCACATCGATGAACAATATGGCCAGGATTGTCAAATAGTTCATTTTATAAACTGAAAATACATATCGAATATTCCTGGATCTTCTTGGAATTTCTGATGAAAATATGTATCCAGTGAATGAAAATATGGCCACATTTGAGTTCGTAATTCTGATGAAGTGTAAGAAGGGTTCAGTCTCACCATCGGTGGATTATTACGTTTTTTTTTTAAACTTTGTTTTTGTTTGCCTTGCTTTTTACCTCACTTTTTTTTCAATAGTACCTACAAAGAAAGAAAAAGTACGTTAGTTCCTACTATTTTGGCTGGACTACGCCAGTTTTTAATACTACTATGGCAATCTACCATAACTTCCGTATAAACTACTGCTTTTTCGTGAAAACTACCATACATTTTGACAGGTCATAGTATTTTCTACTGCAATGTTTACATACCCGTGTATTATCATAGTAGAACTCAATGAAACTATTTTCTGCAAAAAAACGCAGGTGTGTGTTTTTAATTTAACCCTCGAATCGGTAGTTTCTACCATGGTTTTTCGGTCTGTGTAGAAGCATTTCATAGACAAAATGTTTATCTTCAAAATGTGTCAGTTTAAACGTAAGTTTCTCTTATAACCTTAGATTAACTTCTTGTGCATAATGTAGCACTGAAAGTAGCTCAAGCATCCCCCTTTCTTGACTAAGAAGGGGCACAAACTTCTATCAGAACACGCTTCTTAGCCGAGAAATACACGTTTTGTGTTTCAGTTGCCTGGATAATTTTCCTGTTTGGTTGAAATTTGTGTTTCATTTGTATGAGAGCCCTCCCTTCCAGTGGGGAGAGGGATCTCGAACCAGCATAGGGAAAAATCATGCCTCCAAAACCCACCTCATGCCAAATTTGGTTCCATTTGCTCGATTAGTTCTCGAGTTATGCAGAAATTTGTGTTTCATGTGTATGGGAGCCCTCCTTTTTAGAGGGATGAAGGGTTTTGAACCATCATAAGAATCTTTTCCGGTCCCAAAAACTCCTTCATACAAATTTTCACGCCGATCGGTTCAGTAGTCTCCGAGTCTATAAGGATCAGACAGACTAGCAGAAACTCATTTGTATGTATACTACAGGGTGCGGCAGAAAATAATGCGAAAATGTTCAAACTTGAGTATTGGGTTAATTCGTGTAGCTAGTGACTAATTTATGTCGAAAGTGTATTTGTTTATGTTTACTTTCAAGTGCTGCATCCAAACATTCTATTTGTTTTATTGCAAATTCGTCAAAATGTTCGCGTGATCACCAGTTTGTTGCTCGCCCAGAAGAAGCCGAAAGAGATTGCCAAGATGGTAGGGTGCCATTTGGCAACAGTTTACCGCATAAACAAGTCCCTGCAGGATGGTCCTAAGCAGCGGAAGCCGGGAAGCGGACGTCCGCGCTTTGCACGCACGCCGAACGTGATCAAATCGGTTCCATAAGAAAACTAGCAAAGGAAGCCAATATTTCGGAGAAATCCATGCGGGGAATCATCAAAGAAGACCTGCATGCATCTTCCAGAGCCAGAGTGAAACGCCACTTGATTACGGACCAGGTCAAGGAACTACGAGTGACTCGTTCCAAGAGATTGCTTTCCTTGTTGAAGAAGGAAAAAATGATAATCCTGTTCTCCGACGAAAAGCTTTTCAGCATCGATGCTGTGGCCAACAGCCGCACGGACCGGTTCATTTCACCGCAGAAAATGGAGAACGTTCCGGAAAAAGTGAAATTCAAATTTCAAACCAAACATCCGGTTGGTGTAATGATGTTTGGCTTGGTGGCGTCCAACGGTTTGAAAATGTCGCCTGTTTTCATTGATGCTGGAGTTAAAATCAATACCGAAGTGTATATCGGTATTTTAAAGGACCAAGTGCTTCCCTGGGTGAAGGCCAACTTCTCCGAGGACCAAAACGTTGTCCTACAGCAGGATGGAGCGCCGTGTCACACGTCCAATCGAACCCAACAATGGTTGAACGATAACATGAAGTTTTGGCCGAAGGATTTGTGGCCCCCTAGCAGTCCAGATCTTAATCCGTTGGATTATTCGATTTGGGCATATGGTGAAGCACGAGCCTGCAAAACATCACACCCTAGTGTGAAAACCCTGAAGTCAACCATAACACGCACATGGCAGTCAATGTCGGAGGACTGCGTCCGAAAGGCATGCTCTGGCTTCCGGCGTCGGCTCGAGGATGTTATTAATAAAAATGGAGGACACATTGAATAAATTTGTTTAAAAGGACTTTATAAAGATAAGTGCACTCGAAAATGTTGATATTATTGCTTGAATTAGTTGAAAATGGGATTTGAAAGAAATAGAACAAATTTTCGCATTATTTTCTGCCGCACCCTGTAGCTGAACCCGGTGCGAGCGCTGCTACGCTTGCAACGAAATGAATGCAAATTTAATAGAACTGGTATGTTTATGGTTGTTTTTCGGAATGAGTTTCAACATATGCCATCGAATAATATAATCAAATTTTTTCGGCCAAAACTTCATGTTATCGTTTTCTTGACTAAGCAGGGGTTCAAACTTCTATCAGAACATACTTCTTAACCGGGAAATACACGTTTTGTGTTTTAGTAACCTGGATAATTCTTATGTTTGGTAGAAATTTGTGTTTCATTTGTATGTACAATCATAAGATCCTTCCACAGGTGGGAGGGGTCTCAAACCACCATACAATCATTGCCTTCAAAACCCCCACATGCCAAATTTCGTTCCATTTGCTAGATTAGTTCTTGAGCTATGCAGAAATTTCAGTTACATTTGTATGGGAGCCCTCCCTTTCAGAAGGAGGAGGAGTCTCAAACTGCCATAGAAACATTTCTTGCCTTCAAAAATCTCCATATGCCAAATTTGGTTTTATTTGCTTGGTTATTTCTCAAGCTATGTAGAAATTTGTGTTTCATTTGTATGGGACCCCCCCTCCCGTGGATTCAGAGGGCGGAGTGGTTTCAAACCACCATAGACTCATTTCTTGCCTTCAAAAACCTCCCCATGCAAAATTTGGTTCCATTTGCTTGATTAGTTCTAGAAAAGGGAGGGGTCTCTAACTACCATAAGAACCCTCCTCGGCACTAAAAATTCCTCCCTACAAAATTTTACGCCGATCGGTTCAGTAGTTTTCGAGTCTATAAGGTTCAGACAGACAGACAGACAGAAATTCATTTTTATATATATAGATATAGATGAGCATGAGCATGATTAACCACCCGAGATTGCTACTTCGATATTGCCAGATCTGCTGTAATTTCACAGAAAACGAACAGATGATGTTTGGGACTGACACGCATCCTCAATGTGTAAAAACTGGTAATTCAACACATTGATTGTTGTTTTTTGTATTCTCCCAAGCGCGGAAGTAACGATCTTTGATGAAGTTTGTCAGAAGTAGATAATTTATCATCTCCATGCGAAGCGCTAGGAGTGGACGGTAATTTATTGCTAGAACGAAATAGACATGAAGAGAAAGTGTATTGATAGTTCCGTATAGGGCAACGGCAGGCTTTGAAAATTGAAAGATACAAGTTTGAAAACGAGCGGAGGGCATTATTGAACGGTAGTATCCGATCAGGCACATAACCCTTTACCATACTACCCCATGCAGGATAGGCAAGAGGAGGAAATCTCCTTGACTGGCAAAAGGTTATGCACTGTACATATGTAAACATATTCAATGAATCTTTTGGAAGGTAAACAGTCATTATTTTATAACTTTGAGATCCTCTAGGTAATCTAAACCATCTTGAAGTTCAGAACTTGAAATCTACGGTAGTAGCAGTAGTTTTTGGGCTATACATAGTTACGTCACGTATTCAAGTATATTAAGTAAATATTTTCAAACGTAAACATACACAAAAAGATAATCTTGGGATGGTCTAGGTCATCCAAACTGTCTTGGTGTTCAGAACTTAAGATTTATAGTTGTAACAGTAAATTTTAAGCAATACAAAGTTACAATAAATATTCAAACATATTCAATTAACATTCTTAAAGTCAAAAAACATTATAAAGCAATATGACATGTTCTAGGTCATCCAAACTATCCTTGAGATCAGAACATAGGACCTACAGTTGTAACAAAAGCTTTCTGGGCTATGCAGCTGTAGATTTTAAGTTTTGAATTGTAGCCACAAATCTACAGCTTTTTGGAAGCACATAGTGGGGCACGGTGTCTCGATTTAAAGAACCAGTTCACGTGCACTCCTTTCACTTATCGCTCGAAATAGCGGCCCCACTCATGAGAGGCACATTGCCTGGCCGTTGGGGTTGGTTGAAGGTAAACTGTATTTAACACGCATGATTACGAGTGGAAGAAGAAACTGTTTCGCGACGCGATTTGTGATCGTGGGGATTACGGTGGGTCGGTGGAATGGCTCATAAATTTAGTTGGGGCGCTATCTACCGTACTTTCAACAAGGGGATGTAGCTCAGATGGTAGAGCGCTCGCTTAGCATGTGAGAGGTACGGGGATCGATGCCCCGCATCTCCAAATGATATTTTTGTGGTTCGATGGTTTTCGGAATCTTGCGTTGTGGTTTATGTTCCAAGTGCTTTTTTAGCTCTGCTGGATTAATTAAATTCTGGGCAAGTAGTGAATGTTGAATAAACTTTCTAAACTTGCATTTCAGTACCAAACATTTCGAAACTTTCTAAAAACCTGTAAAAATCTTTCGATTTTTTAAACACATACTAAACCAATAAACATATAAGTTGGATCATAGGGAGTAGCGCCGCTTCATCGTACTCCGATTAGTTTCGGGGTAAATCACTCATTTTAAAGGTTTGTTCGAATGTTTTAACGTTGCATTTTTACGGTTAGTGAAACAAACGACGATAAGAAGCGCCTTATTCATACATTTAAATTATGGGTACAATCCATTGGATCCAACAAGGGGATGTAGCTCAGATGGTAGAGCGCTCGCTTAGCATGTGAGAGGTACGGGGATCGATGCCCCGCATCTCCAAATATTTTTTAAGGTCCATCACTGCAGAGGACTTGTCTGACAAGTCTGACAACGTGTAGGTACGACCATCTTCGATTTTGATGAAACTATGCACACATCTTCGGTATGAAAGTATATTACTCCCAATCGTTGGCGATAACGAAACATTGCAGCTTATTTTCGATAAAACAATTCATCTTGGGCTTAATCCAGGGCTGGTAGGAGATTTATGGATAAATAATAGTGCTTTTAGTGACTAAAATAATAAAAATAGTGACCAAATAGAGACTAAAAAGTAATTTCCAAATTTTAGTAACTTTTAAATCTTTTATACATTTGTTGTATACGTACAGTGAGAATAAACTAAGTGAACACTCCTGTTTGCCAAAATGCAGTGTAACTTTTTGGGTTTTTTTTTTGTAAAGAAGTCGTAATCAAGCGACTTTTTTTTCTCCACGACCTGCTGCACTTGGTCCGTGTATGGCCTGTGCTAGAATTAATTCTGACTTATTTTGCTTCTCAATTCTCTTTTTGACCTGTGATGCAGCAAAATCTGTTTTCGCTACCTTAGTCACCTGAGGGAATCTGAGGGGACTCACCTACAGCCTTTTTCCTAGTCAAAAACTGGTTCCAATACTCCTCAATTCTGTACTCTGTACTCGAGGTCAGCACTTCGCATTTTAACAATTTCCATTCGTCAAGAAAAAGATCATAATTGACCTGAATCGGAAGTAACTTGCAGCTTTCACTGGATGCAATGGCTGGTGGGTTGAGGCACTGGCAATATTTTACAAACGAGTTATGCAAACCAGCCTTTTTATTTTGTGCTTACTAGCAGCAACTTAATGCTCTTTTTCATTGTTGAAAAAGTGGAGTTTGTCAATCTCCTTTAATTTGACCAGCTTTGCCATTGCTTCATCCCCAACAAAAACTTTTTCCGCAGGTAGTAGGTTCTCAATTTTGACAAAAATATCCTCTGGAAGTGAAGTATTCGCGGGCCACACAGAAAATAGCTTTGAAATATTATCAGCATGCTTATAAACTGCCCTTATACTTTATGAAAGCTTTTTAGAAGACTTAACAAGTTTTGCAACTCTGCAAAAAAAACAAATTCGGTTTAACAGCAGTCAAGCAAAGTCAGAATGATGAATTATGAAATTTTAAGATCTACAGTATCATAAACTAAGAATATTTATCACAGAAATTTCCTAGGAAAAATATAAAATTTTAGTGTAGTTTTAATAGAACTTTGAAATCATTAAGCTTATATAAACTGGTCGAATTGCAGTGTATCCCCACTTCACCTATGACCGAATTGAGTTCGCTTTACTGTCGGGATACGAACAATCAAATCTAGATTCAAAATTACTAAGCGAGTCAACGAAAATAAGTCCTTTATCTGATTTAGAATTCGTTCCCACTTTTCTCGACTATTTGGATACCAAAAGAGTAGTCCGTTTTAGAAAAAACTGAATCTAACAAAGTATTTTTGAAGAAAAAGTGAGTGTAAATAAAAAATTACTTGATTCTTTTATGTAATTTCAATATTAGTCATTTTATTTGCATATTGGATAAACTTTTTGAGTTTATTACTCCTATCCCATCAACATTTGCACAATCCAAAATTTTACGAGCGCTAATGGCCGCCAAGATTGAACTATTTGACTTTTGGCTTAGGTCGTTTGACATTTGATCGATTCTTAGTTAAACGGCTTAAACCAAGCATCAAATCGCTTGCTCCCTACCAGAAACTGAGCTCAATCGAGGCGGCCATTTCTAAATCCCTCGCGTTGAAAAAAAAAATTATTACCCCACATAGAGCGTTTCCAGATGAAATCAGCCGGAAAAAGTCAAAATCTTGCACGACCCTCTCCGATTTGGATGAAACTTTGCACATGTCTTCGGAATTGGTGATGATGGATTTTCCGCGGGTTAAGGGAATTTTTTGACTCAAGACATTTTTTTCAAAAGGGCGTATGTGTTTTGTCATGCGTATTTTTCCAAAAATCAAAACTCGAAAACCGTTGGTTGTAATAAAATTGCGTCTGAGAAGCAGTTGTAGTTAATTAATTAACTTTATGAAAAAAATATGCACACTGTGAAAAAAAAATTTTTTCTTCAAAAAAATCAAAAATTAAACTTAAAAATCAATTAGCAAATCTGTCCAACGTATGATTTTTATAATTTTTTTTCCAAAAAGATTTTAAGTCATAAGAAAAAGAATAGAAGTTGTTTTACGATGGAGCAACTTAAGATAAAAAAGTTCTCAGAAGTAAGAAAAATTCAAGTTTTTTCCAATTTGTTGTTTTTGCAAAAATAACCATATTTTAATAATATAATACGATTTTTATAGTGATTTTAAACAAAAATGCTCTTGGTAAGCAACATTCTATATGTACCCGTTTTCGAGATAATTTGAAAGTAATGTCGAAAAAATGGCTTTTTCCATGAAAATATCCCTTTTTCAAATGTTAGTCGTAATTGTCCATCTTGAAAAGTATTCTTTTCAAATTGTACATAAAATTTTCAACAACTATCCTTTTGACCCCAAGAAGATTGAACATCTTCTTAATTAACGAAATTAACGAATCTTAATTACCAAATAAAAATTTTGAGTTTTTTTTTTGTTCATACATGATTTATTTATTTTTTCTACTATTTAAAAAAAAATTGTATTTACATTTTTACAAACACTATCTCCTAACATATAAATATCTCCTATAAATATTATGAAAACTCAGTATTTCGTCAGTTGAAAATATTTTCGCAGCGATTTTGTTATCTGCAACTGGAATGAAGGAGTGATATTTCTGTGTACCAGGAATCATTTTTGTTTGCTGATAACTACCACCCCATTCTGCAGCTCCCTCTTCATATTCTTCTTGTGAAACATAGCAAAATGATATTTTTGTGAAATTTTCTTGATTTTTCTTAATAACCCAATCATACAAAGTTTTCGCACTTGTTATTGGATGTTCATGTTGTTTGGCCAAGCTTGCTCTTGTTGCCATTCGTTTTAATGTGCCGCCAATTGCATCACATGGTCCCTTACCATGTGAAGTTGCGAAAAAATGCCACTCAGAATCAATGTTGTATATCTCTTTAAACTTGCAGAGGCTTGCCAAATTTTTTCTATTTTTGTATTGGGAAGCAG
Organism: Aedes koreicus; assembly: GCA_024533555.2. Taxonomy (NCBI): domain Eukaryota; kingdom Metazoa; phylum Arthropoda; class Insecta; order Diptera; family Culicidae; genus Aedes; species Aedes koreicus. The sequence goes on from JAHHFK020003286.1 coordinate 45,446, forward strand.
CCCCATCAGACATAAAAATGGCCTTTTTTATATTGATTAGTTGATTTAAATACGTTAGTAATTTAGAAATAAATACTTGTACCGCAATTGTATCATGTCTTAGAACTTCTGATATTACAACAAAACTTAGATTTTTAAGCATTCCTGACTCCATATAATAAATAACAAACGGATGAATTGTAGCCTGATCATTGTTCCAATGATGACTTTGAACAGCATCCTGAAGTACAAATGAATAATTCTCTGCAAAATCGCAAATAATAACTACTTCTCCTACTTTTAATGAAGACTTTGTATCTTTTAAAAATTTAGATTGCTTTGTTTTTATATAATCATGAGTTAATAGTTTTTCTAATTTCTCGCTAAAATATTCAACAAATTCATCGACAGGTTTTAATAGCGTTTCTAAATTACATCTATAAGTTGTAATCCATTGTTCGAACGATATCTCAGACAAGTTATGTTTCTCAAGTTCTTTTAAAAATCTTATCTCAAATTCTGACAGCGTGGGACAATTTTCGCATTCACGGAGGTAACAATATTTTGATCTTGATGATGAATTACACAATAACTTCTCAAAATGTTGATTACAATCAGTGTTGAATGAATATTTCTTTAAACTGTGAAGCATTAAATCAATATTTTCGTGAATTGCGCAAACACAAACGTTGTGAGAACCTGAAGCATTTAGCAATTTACAATGTTTTGGTCGTAATGCTGCAAAAGTACTAAATCCAATTTTATGTTCACTGACTTCTTTAAATCGAGTGAAAGTTTCTCTAAGTGATGAAAGTAATAACCGTTTTTGAATTTGTTGACGCTTACCATTAGTGTTTACAGAGACATAATCTCTTTGTCCCGGCATGGCTCTGCTGATGTCGTCCTCGTCAAAAAATTGTATCACTTGATTCTTTATATCCGGATTCAAACGATTCCCCGATCTGTCGTTGGGGGTAGCCAATACTCCATTTTCGGCTGCCAATTCTTTTGCTTGTAATGCAAGGTATTTGTTTGTTTCAAATTTGCTCGTTATCTGCTGAATCGTCCACGAATTAGGCAAAACTGTTAACATACGTATTTTATCTATTCTCGAACAATCTGGTTCTATGAATTTTTCTTTCAATTTGGAAATAATTTCATCATATTCCACAACCTTTGTTTTCAATGTAGCTAACTCTTCGACTTCTTCTTGTGGTGGTAAGCTGAATAGATATTTTCTAATACCTGCTTCAATTTCGGCAATTTTTTGCCGACGGTATTTATCGTTTTTAAATTCTCTAATGGATATCGGAGACACATTTATTCCTGCAATTTCCTTATTAAATAACTCAATGTTGTGTATCCTGGAATAATCCGGTAGGTCACTGTCCTGAGAAGATGCCGAGGTAATTGAAGCTGCCGATGGTATTTCCTTCAAATCGTTCCGTGATGTGGTTGGTGCTTCGTCATGTCCACCGTTTTCTGGTTGCTCCACTCTTTCGACAGGATTACGACGATACGAATATAACCGACATGAATCACAAATTCTTAATGACGTGTCCAAATGGACCGTACACTGCATGGATAAAAGTTTTTCAATTAACTTGTCAGTTAATTTTCTAAGTTTAGGAGAACACCGTCTCCCGATTTCACGAAAAGGTTTACAACAATGCTTTGTTTCGAGTTCCATTTCAAATCGTTTTACACTTTACGCTACTTATGAAAGACACTGTTAAACTGATGTCATGACTTTGTAATGTAATCCTTTTTATACGTACTAGGTACGCACTTTAGGTACTTTTTTGAAATATTGGTATGTGCAGGGGTATGCATGTAAATTATATTTTCTGTCAACACCAAAGGGAATGCATGAATAGGTATAAATGGGCGTAACAATTGTATTCTTACTGGTATAAATAGTTTAACTAATTAAATACATTATGTTTCTACCTGAACAAAATACGCTTGTACACTAACATGAATACTAATTATTTTTGTTTCGGGTTAGGTTTTCATAATATACTGTAAGTAAAAGCAGCAAATTTTGTCGTGTTACCTACAGTAAATATCAGGAATCTGTTTGTCTAGTATTCTCGGTAATGAAAAGTATATTATAGAAAATTCTATGTACAATTTGAAAAGAATACATTTGCAGATGGACAATCACGACTAACATTTGAAAAAGGGATATTTTCATGGAAAAAGCCATTTTTTCGACATTAATTTCAAATTATCTCGAAAACGGATACATTTAGAATGTTGCTTACCAAGAGCATTTTTGTCTAAAATTACTAGAAAAATCGTATTATATTATTAAAATATGGTTATTTCTGCAAAAACAACAAATTGGAAAAAACTTGAATTTTTCTTACTTCTTAGAACTTTTCTATCTTAAGTTGCTCCATCGTAAAACAACTTCTATTCTTTTTATTATGACTTTAAGTCTTTTTGGAAAAAAAAATTATAAAAATCGTACGTTGGACAGATTTGCTAATTGATTTTTAAGTTTAATTTTTGATTTTTTTGAAGAAATTTTTTTTTCATAAAGTAAAATTAATTAACTACAACTTCTTTTCAGACGCAATTTTATTACAACGAACGGTTTTCGAGTTATGATTTTTTGAAAAATACGCATGACAAAACACATACGCCCTTTTGAAAAAAATGTCTTGAGTCAAAAAATTCCCTTAATCGGCGGAAAATCCATCGTCACCAATTTCGAAAACATGTGCAAAGTTTCATCCAAATCGGAGAGGGTCGAGTTCAGTCATTTGCTCATTTGGCAGAGAAATGCTCCGTAGTAACAATATGTATTTGACCAAATTAAGTGAGTCTTTTGGAAGGTCAACCGATATAATGAGCTATCTTGGGATGTTCTAGGCCATCAAAACTGCCCTTGAGTTCAGAATTCGTAAACTTAGCTTTATAATCTATGAAAGGTGACGAAATGCGTTCAAACACATTCACTGAAGTTTCTGTAAGTTCACCAGCCATTATCAGATTATTTCGGGATGTTCAGGTTCATAAAAACAGACTTTGAGTTCAGAACTTAAGATATAAGGTAGTAATCGTAGCCTTTTGGGCAATACAAAGCTACGATAAATATTTAAGCATATTTAATGAATATTCTGTAATGTCCACAAACATCAAAGATAACTTTGTTAGTTTCACGTTATTCAAACTGTCCTTCAAAACTGAAGGTCTACAATTGTAACAATAGCTTTATGGGCTATACAAAGTTTAGTTAGTTTTTTTTGGATAGAATATCCCCAGATTATCTCATTCTGTCAGTTGGTCTTCCAGAACATTCATTGAATATGTTTGAACACATATCATAACATTGTATTACGGATAAAGCTACTGTTACAATTGTAGATCTTAAGTTCTGAACTTAAGCACCAAATCAATCAGAATTCACCAAATTGCTTTTATACATTAGGTCTGAAAGGGTTAATTCAAAGAACATAGCATTGGACCATCTAAATTGCTTACATTTAATATCTTAGTCCTACGTCATCATTTCAAACAACCCAAGGGGGCTGAACCTTGTAGTTTTTTGTTTTAAATAGGTTTACAATTAAATTTATCGTAACCATACAATTAAATCTATAGTATGTACAATTAATAGCATTGTTCACAACGATCAGATGACAATAGGAGTTATTGTTCCCACAATAAAATCTAATGTACATTGAGACATCGATAATAGAAAAGGGTAGTTGTTATGTATCTTAACTATTGAAAGAATCATTTTTTTTACGTACAAATTGAAGTCAATTACTATCAATTGTATTGTTTCACAATTATTGAAAATCCTAGCATATGGAGTGAATAGTATATCTATTGTAATGACAATATGCATTTTTCATTTATGTGATTCGTGAACAATAAGATTCATGGTCGGAAATTGGTTTTAATGTTATATTATATTATGGTAATTGGATGGTTATTTTTATCCGGGTTGAGAGCCAATTTGGATCGATTTATACCAACAGTACGAATGTTGCTTGAGCCACTCACAAAATGGGACAATGGTTTATATAGGTTCCAACAAACGGTGGCCCAGCGAGCTTGGCGAACGAATAATATGGATTATCAGTTGGGTTTGATCACTTGTACTATTTAGTTTTGGTTGGTTTTTATCGATGAAATGGAAAATAACTTTGCTTCAGCCATCATCAGACACAGCTTGCTGATTGTCACCTCATTACTTATTGCGTCTGATAGTTTTGACACTATGACGTTAACATTCCATTTTTGGTGTTCAAGATGGCGACGAATGAAAAGCACGTTCGGGAGCGTATTTTTTACGGACGTAAGGCGAATCCTGACCGGTCAATACGGGAACAAACAATTGGATTTACCTAAATCCACTACTCACGGTGAGTTGAAATCATTTTCGAAACGTTTGACGGTCGAGAGTGAACAGAGAAGTGATAAGTATTATGTGGCCGTGCTAGTCCTGTCATGGACCAAATAGTGAAAAGGATATTGAAGAAAAACCCGAAACTTTCTGTTCGGTTCGAACGATGGCATGTAAAATAGGAATGTCACCTGGTTTTGTCAAACAATCATAACAACGTTTGGGGTTTAAGTCGTATAAAATAAAAACAGTTCTAAAATGCTACGACAAACAGAACTTGGCAGCAAAATCACGGAGTCGACGTTTGTACTGCGAATATTTGACAAAATTCTCATGCATTGTTATCGTTGTCCTAGAAGATTTCAAGCAGCTTCCAGGGTTGGTTTTCTATTCCGCTATGGCCAGAAATAATACAGCTGAACATTTAAGGATGAAGAAGGCATCGAAATTTCCCAAAAAATACCTTGTTTGGCAAGTATAGTCAATCTTTTTTTAGTACGGGCTTAATCAACAATAAAAGCTTACCTAAAGAAGCGATTGTGAAAACCACACAGAAATAGCTTTGCTCTGGCCCGATTTGGCATCAAGTCATTAAGCTAAAACTGTGATCAAATCAAGTAAATATTGTATCAAAAACCGCAAATCCACCAAACTGTCCATAGTTACGTCCAATCGTGAGATTTTGGGCTCTGATGAAGCGGAAGCTTTCTGGAAAGAAACCAGAAATCAAAGATATGAAACACTTCCAACAAATTTGGACGGTATCTGAAGAGTCTGTACAAAAGCTAATGGAAGGAGTTAAGCACAAAGTTCGAAAATTGTATGCATGTACCGAATAACTATGTTTTGACCTCACTTATTGTTAAATTATATCCCATAAATCTGAAATAAACATCTACGATTGAAATATAACACATAATTTGTACTTAACTTAAGTTTTGAGGTACTGTGGATGCATACCTTATTGCTGCACATATGCTTACATTTTTGAATATGAGTTGGTCCCGCCACCTTGCATTCTTTCATTGAATTAATCCGTTCCCGAATCGATCGAATGTGTTGAAAATTTTGAATGTTTGAGTACAAATTTTTTGTTTCATATGACTGGAAAAATTGCATACCTTCTTATTTATGCAGGTCCAACGTTCCGTTAGGACCGCTCATATGTTACAATGTTTCGCTACAAAACTCGGATGAGGGCTGCTTTTTAAAGACTGTACTCGAAAAAAATGAAACACAATGATAAGTTTATAACTTTCTAGCGTGTGAGTAAAAATTGACAGAATTTTGACTGAAACGGTTATGTTTACGTTGGAAGAGCAAGAGCAAATCCGCCAAAAAAATTTGTGCGTCGTTGTGGAAAATCCGATTGCGTCCCACAGATGGATCGGAAAACACCTCCATCATTCGAACGGTGTCCCGGGTGGTAAAGTCATTCAGACCTAGACGACCCAGCGGCGGTCAGGCAGCGGCTGAAAACCGAAAACAAGGAAGATGTTGCATCTGTTCAAGCATCGATCAAACCTTTCGATCCGCGATTTGGCGAAGAAGGCGGTGGTTTCCATCTGGTTTGTCGAAAAAACGATGGCATCAAACCGGAACGACAAACAAAACACGGTAGCCAAAACCCGCACCAGGAAGCTGTACCGAGAGTGGCTGACGAAACCGAGAAGCGAGGTATTGGACGACGAGATTTACATCAAGGCACTATGGTATGAATGGACTAATTTCGCGACTAAAACCGATTACTCGAAAATCATTTACTATAGACACATGATGTCTTCGAAAGATATAATCTAAAAAATTTAATCTATCTTCTGGTTTGGGTGGTGGCTAGGGTGGTCCTTTTAAGCTCATAATAAAAATTTCAACTTGAAATTCTTATGATTTAGAGGATATTTTGCTTCTACAGAATTGTAGATATTTTAATTTAATGAAACTCTGCTGAAGAAATTTAACTTCGGTCTCATCTACGTATCGTTTTATAAAGATTTTTCTGACTTTTCTTAGGGTGGGACTTAAAAAACAGTTTTTTGCTGTAACTTTTTTATTTCAATTTGAATTTGCAAACTTTCCAGAGATGACTCCTAGGGCATAAAATGGCGCACATTTTAAAGATATAAAGTAGTTCCTAGTTATAGAAAATTGTAGGGGTTGAAGTGTAATAAAAATACGTTTTTGCAAGATATCTTACTCCCTTATTTGCAAATCTTTGCAAACACAAAAAAGTAAACTGAAAGTATAAACATCCATCTACAAGATCTATTAGGTTCTCAACTAAGTTCCCGCTGTTGAGCAATAAATGGCGCCAGTAGTAAGTGCTGGTCGAATGTTGTACATCTCAAGCGTCATAAACCAAGCTCAGACATATGGTAAACAAACCGCTTTGCCAAATCAGTGATTTTGGTTTAGTGTCCCGAATAAACAAGTATTTTAAAGGTATTATACCATTTATCGTTTCATAATTATACAAGTTATCTTCCAACAATTATAAACTGAAGATAAAGTGTATCATATCGACGATATATGTTATGGTAAATCAAGATCTTACCATAACACTAATAGGTTGTTAAGTATCGTTACCATACAAAAAATTACTTTTTCTCAAACAAAATTTCCGGTGTATCATACAGTAAATAATTTGTGAATAATTTTTTTTCTGCAGTCTTACTATAGGTGGTATCGTTCAATTCTGGTTATATCATAAAATATTTTTTTCAACCGTTTTACGATACACGTTAACATAATTTAATAATAAATACGATATAAAAAGATAATAGATATCGTTACAGTATAGTAATATTATATGAGAATTTAAATCATGATGATAACTGCTACAATCATGATACAATAATGACTAATACTTTTCCCGTATTTTTTCTCCCAATCCAAGTGATTAAAAACACACCTTTGATTGATGATGTTGATGTTGACTTGATGTTAACATGAGTCATTAGCCTGGGACACGGATATATGAAACAAAATTATTTTCGTTCCCTATTGATTTTTGGGAGCCTTTTGGTTCCTATAATAACTGTGAAAAATTTCAACTCGATCGGTGAAACTATATTTTAGCGCTCGCAGTTTTAATTTTCCATAGTATTTTATATGGGAAAACTTACCTTTTTAAAGAAATATCTGGCGAGGTGACCCGTTGTTTTCTAAAAATAAATCAATCCCTTAACTTGCTGGGAAATTTTTCAAAGAAACTTTTTTAGAAGACCGCAAAGCGATCCGACGCTTGTGGAAAAAGTTATTAAGCTGAAACTGATTGCTATCCAATTGAACGGCTCATTGGACTGTTTTTTTAGCAGCACAGTTCCTCCATGCTGGTGAACATAAACAAAACACAGTGGTTGCTTCGCGCAGCCAGCAAATGGTTGTATTGATTTATTTTTCAAGGACAATGGATCACCTTGCCAGAGAAGTGATAAGTATTAAGTGGCCGTGCTAGTCCTGTCATGGACCAAAAGGTAAAAAGGATATTGATGAAAAATCTGAATCTTTCTGTTAGAACGATGGCTCGTAAAATAGGAATGTCACCTGGTTTTGTCAAACAATCTTAAATACGTTTGGGGTTTAAGTCGTATAAAATAAAAACAGTTCTAAAATGCAACGACAAACAGAACTTGAAAGCAAAATCACGGGGTCGACGTTTGTATTGCGAATATTTAACAAAATTCTCACGCGTTGTTATCGACGATGGCACTTATGTCCTGGAAGATTTTAAGCAGCTTCCAGGTCTGGTTTTCTATTCCGCTCTGGTCAGAAATGATACAGCTTAACATTTTAGGATGAAGAAGGCATCGAAATTTCCCAAAAAAATACCTTGTTTGGTAAGCATAGTAAATCTTACTTCACTACGAGCTTAATCAACAAGAAACCACAAAGAAAACCTTTGCTCTGGCCCGATTTGGCATCAAGTCATTATGCTAAAACTGTGATGGAGTAGTACGCCGCAAATCAAGTAAATATTGTATCAAAAACCGCAAATCCGCCAAACTGTCCAGAGTTACGTCCAATCCTGATATTTTGGGCTCTGATGAAGCGGAAGCTTCTTGGAAAGAAAAAAGAAATCAAAGATATGAAACACTTCCAACAAATTTGGACGGTATCTGAAAAGTCTGTACAAACGCTAATGGAAGGAGTTAAGCACAAAGTTCGAAAATTTTACACATGTACCTAATAGCTATGTTTTGATTTCACTAATTTTTAAATTATATCCCATAAATATCTGAAATAAACATCTACGATTGGAATATAATACAAAATTTGTGCTTAACTTAAGTTTTGAGGTACTGTGGATTATTGCTAAAGGGCGAACACGAAATTATTGCGACACATTCAACAGGGCATAACTTTTTTACCATTGGATAAAAATCAACCAAATTTTGCACACTTTCTCATTGATGTGTATTGTTTACATGCTGTCAAACTCGAAGTCGTGTTTTTCGATTCAACGAAAATGGAGGTGAACCAACGCGAGTCGGGAGAACAATTTTTTTCCAAACACCTGGAATTTCCTGACCTGTCGCACCGGCAGTTGGGAAAAATGTTGAACATTCACCATTCAACCGTCTCCAGAGTGTTGAAGCGGTTCCAGGAGCGGTTGACGTTGGACCACGGCAAAGGAATTGGAAGAAAACCGGGACCGGAGAACAAAAAGACGGAGGGAAAGGTGAAGCGGATGATTAAAGCAAATCCCAACGTCTCAAGCCGTGATTTGGCTAAAAAGATCGGCATGTCGCAGAGCTACGTCCAGAATGCAAAGAAGAGAGCTGGACTACATACATACAAGGTACAGAACTTCCCAAACCGCGATGAGCGGCAACAATCGACGGCTAAAACTCGGGCACGGAAGCTCTACGAGAAGATGCTGACAAAATATGGCTGCTGTGTGATGGACGACGAAACGTATATAAAAGCCGATTTTAAGCAAATTCCGGGGTTGGAGTTTTTCACCGGCAAGAGCAAGTTCTATGTGGACGACAAATTTAAGAAGAAGAAAATGTCGAAGTTCGCCTCCAAATATCTCATTTGGCAGGCCATCTGCTCTTGCGGACTGAGGAGTGAGCCTTTCGTGACAAAGGGCACAGTAAATGGCGAGATCTACAAATCTGAGTGCCTCGAGAAGCGCCTTTTGCCGTTCTTGCAGCAGCACGACGAAGCTCCGCTATTATGGCCAGATTTGGCATCATGCCACTATTCTAAAAGTGTCCTGGAGTGGTATGAGGCCAATTCTGTCCATTTTGTTCCAAAGGACATGAATCCGCCAAACTGTCCGGAGCTGCGCCCGGTGGAGCAGTACTGGGCAATGATGAAGCGGGAACTTCGGAAGAGCAAGAAGACAGTCAAAGACGAGAAGGACATGTTAAGAAAATGGAGAAAAAAAACTGAGAAACCTGTACCGGATGACACTGTAAAGACTTTGATGGAGGGCATCAAGCGAAAATGCGTTCAATTTTACACTCAAGGCTCCATCGATTAACTTTTCTTTTGATTTTTGAAGTAAATATATGTATAAAACTACCCTAAAATTTTGATTTGATTCTAAACATTATAAGAAAATTGGCATGACATTTTCGGTGTCGCAATAATTTCGTGTTCGCCCTTTATTGTACCTTATTGCTGCACATATGCTTACATTTTTGAATATGAGTTGGTCCCGCCACCGACAGTAAAATGAATCACTCTAAGTACTTGAAAAATTTCTTGGCATAACTATTTCAATGTGTTGAAAATTTTGAATATTTGAGTACAAATTCTTTGTTTCATATAACTGGATAAATTGCATATTCACTTATTTATGCAGGTCCAACCTTCCGTTAGGACCGCTCATACGTTACAATGTTTCGCTACAAAAATCGGTTGAGGGCTGCTTTTTAAAGGCTGTACTCGAAAAAAATGAAACAAGATGATAAGTTTGTAACTTTCTAGCGTGTGAGTAAAAATTGACAGAATTTTGACTGAAACGGTTATGTTTACGTTGGCAGAGCAAGAGCAGATCCGCCAAAAAATTCTGTGCGCCGTTGTGGAAAATCCGATTGCGTCCCACAGATGGATCGGAAAACACCTCCATCATTCGAACGGTGTCCCGGGTGGTAAAGTCATTCAGACCTAGGCGACCCAGCGGCGGTCAGGCAGCAGCTGAAAACCGAAAACAAGGAAGATGTTGCATCTGTTCAAGCATCGGCCAAACCATTCGATCGATTTGGTGAAGGAGGCGGAGGTTTCCATCTGGTTTGTCGAAAAAACGATGGCATCAAACCGGAACGACAAATAAAACACGGTAGCCAAAACCCGCACCAGGAAGCTGTACTGACAGTGGCTGACGAAACCGAGGAGCGAGGTGTTGGACGACGAGATTTACATCAAGGGACTATGGTACGAATGGACTAATTTCGCGACAAAAATCGATAACTCGAAAACCATTCACTTTAGACACATGGTGTCTTCGAAAGATTTAATCTAAAAAATTAAATCTATCTCTTGGTTTGGGTGGGTGGTCCTTTTAAGCTCATAATAAAAATTTCAACTATTTATTCTTATGATTTAGAGGATTTTTTGCTTCTACAGAATTGTAGATATTTTAATTTAATGAAACTCTGCTGAAGAAATTTAACTTCGATCTCATCTGCGTATCGTTTTATAACAGTTTTTCTGACTTTTCTCAGGGTGGGACTTAAAAAAACAGTTTTTTGCTGTAACTTTTTTATTTCAATTTGAATAAAAAGTCATCCAGAGATGACTTTTAGGGCATAAAATGACGCACATTTTAAAGATTTTAAATAGTTCCTAGTTATAGATAGATTGTAGGGGTTGAAGTGTAATAAAAATACGTTTTTGCAAGATATCTTACTCCCTTATTTGCAAATCTTTGCAAACAAAAAAAGATAAACTGAAAGTATCAAAACATTCCATCTACAAGATAGCATCAAAAGACGAACAGTTCTTCGAATGGTTTCATTCTCCAGAAGGGGAAGTCGTGCTGGGGGATACTTTGAATAATTTGTTTGTAACCTTTGTTTTCAAAATAAAGTTCCTTTTTCACCAAAAAGGAGCACTTAGTTGCGCACCTAATATATAAAATCGTTTGTCCCCTTTTGTCCCCTTTAGGAGAAAAACTCGCTTTAAAATTGGTAGTCTCACCCTGAGGAAAGTCAGATTGTTATAAAACGATACGTAGATGATATCGAAGTTAAATTTTTTTTAGCAAAGTTTTATTAAATTAAAATATCAACAATTCTGTAGAAGCAAAATATCTTCGAAATGATAAGAATAAAAAGTTGAAATTTGTATTATGAACATAAAAGGACTACCCTAGTCACTACCCAAACCAAAAAATAGATCTTATTTTTAAATTAAATCTTTCGAAGACATCATGTGTCTAAAGTTAATGGTTTTCGAGTTATCGATTTTTGTCACGAAATTAGTCCATTGGAACCATAGTGAAAGGTGGAAACAAAGCAATTGTCGGGCAGGTGTCTTACGTTGCCACATCAAGGTTGGCCGTTACTGAGGAGGTAAGGAAGAAAAAGGAGGACAAATTCGCCAAAAAGTTCTTGGTTTGGAAGGCGGGTGTACAGGGATGAGCCATCCATACATCACGACGGGTACCGTGAATGGGCAAATCTGCCGAGACGAGTGCCTCCATAAGCGTCAGCTGCCCCTGTCAGTGTTAGACTGATACAGAGATAACAATGTAATTTTTGTACCAGAAGACTTCAACCCGCTGAACTCACCGGAACTTTGTCCGATTGAGATGTTTTGGGCCACCATGAAGGCCAAACTTTGTAAAACACCTAAAGTATTCGAGAACGAGCTGATTTTGAAGAAACAGTGGGTAGAAGTATCAAAAGAAGTCGGCCCTATTATTGCCGTAAACCCTATGAGTGGTGGCAAAGGCATAGTGGGGAATTCAGTTATGGAGAGAATATGCCACAAATCAATGAAATTGAAACCTAATCATAATGTTGTACTTTATTCCCCGAAAGCCTGAAGAAAATACGATTAAAAATAAATTTTTGGCGTCCATTTTTGAGTGTATAATCTTTTTCGAGTACAGTCTTTAAGAAATATTGGAAGATTAATATAGCTTTTAGAGCTGTGTACAAGTCTAAGTTATGGCCTACAGAACCCATTTCAAACAAATTTTTTACTGTTCCTCGACTGCCCCACACTTTCGAAATCTTACTCCATTTGGTCATACCACTTAGCTCGCTACGCACCCGTGAGTCTTGTTCCGACCGGATTCGAGGCAAACCCGATTGTTGTCCGGAATAAAGGGTGTTTCGATCAAAATTTGGTCGACTTAAACTTGACGCATTTCCTTTCATCGTGCATTAAAAAATTTTGCACACCCCTCATTTTGAAGATGTGTGCGTGTAGCATCATGCCTCTATTTTGATTTTGAGATTAGTACATTGGTTATCAAAATGTCGTCGAAGGAAGAGAAGCACCGTATCAAAATTTGGCACGTGCAGGGCGAAAATCCAAACTACTCTCACGCCAAGTTGGCAAAATGGTTGAATGTGGCTAAATCAACTGTTACCAACCTATTAAAAGTGTTCGGTGAACGTTTGTCGACAGCCAGGAAAGCTGGATCGAAGGGAAATCGAAAGCTGGAGGCCACAGCGACGACAAAAAGAGTTGCCCGCTGTTTCGAGCGGAACTCCAACCTCTCCGTCCGAGATGTCCCAAAGAAGCTGGGAGTGGCGCCTTCAACCGTGGATAGAGCTAAAAACCGAGCTAGACTGTCGACTGACAAGAAAGTGGTGACTCCAAATCGCGACGATAAACAAAACACGTCGGCCAAAGCACGATCGCGAAAGTTGTACACGACGATGCTGACGAAGTTTGATTGCGTGGTACAGGACGATGAAACTTACGTCAAGGCAGACAGGAATTTTATACGGCAACCGGACGGGGAAAGGTGGCAGATATTTTTAAGCACATTAAACTGTCACAGTTCGCGAAGAAATATCTGGTGTGGCAGGCCATCTGTACCTGTAGCTTGAAGAGCAACGTTTAAATTGCGGCCGGAACCGTCAACCAGGAAATTTATCTGAGCGAGTGCCTACAAAAACGTCCACTGCCTTTCCTGAAGCGACACAATTGTTCCGTTCTATTTTGGCCGGATTTGGCATCTTGCCATTACGGAAAATAGGCCATGGAGTGGTATGCTGCCAACAACGTTCAAGTGGTGCCCAAGAACAAGAACCCTCCCAACACGCCAGAGCTCCGCCCAATCGAGCAATATTGGGCCATCATCAAGCGGAACCTTAAGAAGACTCAAAAAGCTGTTGTGAGCGAACTGGCGTTCTGCGGCGAATAAAGTGGACAAGGAGACTGTACACAATCTTATGGCAGGTGTTAAACCGAAAGACCCGGCAATTCGCATTCGGTAAAAAGGAAGCTTAGCTGAATATTTCTCCTGTATTCTGTATTAACTGAACTTGAAATAAAAAGAATTTGACTTATTAATAAAAACTTTGATCGACTCACACACATTACTGTTTGACCAATTTTTTATCGGAACACCCTTTATATTAGGGTGTATAAACTTAAATATCTATTAAATACGGAACGTTAACATTAAACTCTTTTCTTTAAAAAAAAACCCTTTTCCATTACAGATTGCCGCCCAACAGCGTTATAATGACTTCCAACGGCTCCTGTGGGATCAGATGAGTCGAATCGATCAGTCCAAGATCTTTGATGACAAACTTTACCGCCAAGTCCGGTTGATGTCCATCATTGGTCCCAGTGCTTTGCCGCCGGATCAGATCGATCGGGTAAGTCTACTTGAATCTTACAAATTTATCTACAATAATGACATCAATTTCTGTTGAAAAATAGTACAACCGGATTGTGAACGACATGCTGGCAATCTTCAACGGGGCTGATATTTGTGCCTTCGAACGGCCGTTCGAGTGCGGTTTGCGGCTGCAGCCACATCTGAAAGAGGTAAGGGTTTATAGGAGTTTAATTAATTTTTGCGGTTTGACTACACCCCTTTTCTTTTGTTTAGATTATGGCCAAAAGCAGGGATTGGAATGAGCTTCAGTACACATGGTTGGAGTGGCGACGCAAGTCCGGTAGAATAATGCGCGAACTATTCGAGCAATTGGTTGATCTAACCAATGATGCCGGCAAAGTTAACAGTGAGTATCTAATCTAATATTCCATTACTATGACACTATCATTGATTTATTAACCGCAGATTTTACAAACGCCGCTGCATACTGGCAATTCCCGTACGAGTCGCGCAATTTCCGCGAAGAGATGGAACAGGTGTGGAATGAGATACTTCCACTGTACGAAATGATCCATGCCTACGTTCGTCGAAAACTTCGCGAATTCTACGGCCCCGATAAGCTCAACCGGAATGCTCCCCTCCCGGATCACATTCTGGGCGATATGTACGGTCAAAGTTGGAACAACATCTTGGATATCGTCATACCCTACCCGGGCCGAAGCTTTCTGGAAGTCACACCGGAAATGAACAAACAAGGCTACAATCCGTTGGTAATGTTCCAGATCGCGGAGGAGTTTTTCGTTTCGATGAACATGAGTGCCCTTCCACCGGACTTTTGGCTGACTTCGATCTTCACGCAACCACCCGATAGACCCGTTCTGTGCCAACCTTCCGCGTGGGACTTTTGCACCGGCAAAGACTATCGCATCAAAATGTGCACCTCGGTGACCCACAAGGACTTCATCACCGTACATCACGAACTCGCTCACGTGCACTACTTCCTGAACTATCGGAACAATCCCAAAGTGTTCCGCGATGGTGCCAATCCAGGTTCGAAACCGCAACCCTCTAAACTAACGAAATCAATTGCGATTGAAATAATCGTATTTTTCAACAGGATTCCATGAGGCCATCGGTGATGCCGTCACACTGTCGGTCGCCTCACCCAAGCACCTGCAGAATCTCGGCCTGGTGCAGAAAAATGTTGACGACACGGCGCACGACATAAATTTCCTGTTTTCTCTGGCACTGGAAAAAGTGGTTTTCCTACCGTTTGCCCTTGCCCTTGAGGCCTGGCGGTACGACATCTTCGACAAGCGGGTCCGGAAGGAGCAGTACAACTGCCACTGGTGGCTGCTGAGGTACGGTTTGCTTTGGCGCTTTCGACCCTGAACCACCGAGATAGGTGGGGAAGGTGGTTTGTTCTGATAGGGGGTAGTTTTTGACAGACTGCTTTTTTCTTTCGGTTGTTTTTGTAGGGAGCAATACGGAGGTGTTAAGCCGCCGGTATTGCGATCGGAACTTGACTTTGACCCCGGAGCGAAGTACCACGTCGCGGCTAACATTCCGTATATCAAGTAAGTGAATTTGGGTTTTATGGATGTGGCTGTTGCTGCAAAGCATTGGGCTAGAAAGTTGGATCAGTTTTAATACGTATAAAGTGTGATTTAACGTATAAGGGGGGTTTTAAGGAAGTGTGTACTGTTTTTTCAATGAATGGTTTATTTCTGCAAATTACCGTGGAAGTTGAGTTACATGTTTTCTTAAAAGATGAATGTCTTATGTCAAAATCGTTGAGTTGGACCTTTCGGTAAAATTAGGGCATCTTAATTAAGTTATTTCTGAGCTTTTTCTTAGCTAGTTTCAACAAGATATGATCATTTCAAAGTCGAGCACTCGACACTAAAGAAGTCTGTAAGTCGCAGACGAAAGCGAGTAAAAGGATAAGTTTTTTTTACTGGAATCCAAAGGAATTTGCTTGTGTTTATTAACACTGAGACAATAGATTGGTAGACGAGAACATAAT
Organism: Aedes koreicus; assembly: GCA_024533555.2. Lineage (NCBI taxonomy): Eukaryota > Metazoa > Arthropoda > Insecta > Diptera > Culicidae > Aedes > Aedes koreicus. The sequence continues at coordinate 61,571 of JAHHFK020003286.1, forward strand.
CTAGTTTCATTTAACCGGAATTTCACGTTGACTTGGGTACAAACATCACATTTGTTTTATTTGACTACCTACGGTGGTTAAAACAAACTAAAATTTTGAGTTATTGTTTCGGGAATTAAGCAGTTAAGTTCAACTGACATCCGTTTGAATTTACTATTATGTTGGTTGTTTCATTATGACAGCGACGAAAACAAACAGATTTGTTAGTTGGTTCTACCAACGCTTATGGTTTGTTTCAAACAAATTTGAGTATGACTTAAACTGAATTGCTGTCTGAAACACTCGAACGAACACGGTTGAAACAACAAATATTTCAGTTTACAATCACCTACATTTCTTTTGTAATAATTTCAAAAATATTTATTTGAATAAAATGCTAACAAACATTAGAAAAGCGCACATTTACATTTATAGACCTCTCTCAGTCTAAAAGAAATCTATAAATGTTAATGCAAGCCTTTCTACTATTTTCAGGTTATTTTACGCGAATAGAGCATTCAGCGCGACTGGACGGAAAATGAAATAACCCAAAAAAATATTAGGTGCGCATCTAAGTTCTCGCTGTTTTTTGGTGAAAAAGGAACTTTATTTTGAAAACAAAGGTTACATACGAATTATTCAAAGTATTGCCCATCACTAGCTACGACTTTTTCCCATCTTTCTGGTAGAACGTGAATATCATTTCGATAGAACTATAGAATATAGCGGGTGGGGTAGGACTTCCCATTAGCGTTTCCGTTTTTCGTGCAGTGCTCGGCTCAATCGCATCAATTGAGTTCGATACCGTTCCCCGGTAATGGTTTCGTTTGGTTTCAACAGCTCATAATAAATAACACCAACTTGGTCCCACCAAATACACAGCATAACCTTCGCAGCGTGAATATTCGGCCTAGGCGACGATGTTGAAGCATGCCCGGGCAGTCCCCATGAATGTTTCCGTTTTGGGTTACTGTAATGAATCCATTTTTCGTCACCCGTCACAATGCGATGTAGAAAACTCTTCCTTTTTTGCCGCTGGAGCAGTTATTCACAGACGAAAAAACGACGCTCAACATCTCTTGGCTTCAAATCGTAAGGAACCCAAGTTCCTTGCTTTTGAATCATTCCCAACGCATGCAATCGCTTAGAAACGGCTTGGCGGGAAACTCCTAATCCTGAACCAAGCTCTTCTTGCGTTTGACGTCTTCGAAGTTTTTTGGCCTTCCTTCACGCGGACGATCATCAACACTGAAATCACCGTTTTTGAAGCGACGAAACCAATCACGACACGTTGTTTCACTCAGAGCAGCATCACCGTAAACTTTTTGGAGCTCTCGATGTGCTTCAGCCGCCGTTTTCTTCGAATGAAAGAAGAAAATCAACACTTCCCGCAAATGACGATTATTTGGCACGAAATCAGACATCTTCAAACAACCAAAATATATAACACTAAACCAAAATCACTGATTTGGCAAAGTGGTTTGTTTACCATATGTATGAGCTAGGTTTATGACGCTTGAGATGTACAACATTCGACCAGCACTTACTACTGGCGCCATCTATTGCTAAACAGCGGAAACTTAGTTGCGCACCTAATAGTTTATTTCAAACGAAACTTTTAGTTAACTAGAAAATAAGAAGAATGATTAGTAATTTCCATTTAATTCCAACTACCTTTATTGCTTATCTTGACAGATACGCGTATTTCATCTACAATGTGCAGACTTCTTCAGTGTCGTGTACTTATACTCGACTGAAAGAAAACCTTCGCAACCTGCCGTATTTATCCTATTTTCTAAATACAAACACTTGTACCTACAGCTAACATTTCTTGTACCTAACCTATCCTGAGTCCAAAACAAATATTATGCTTGATATCTACCTCGCCTTTTCTTTATACCCAACCTGATTATTCCGTAGCAGCGGGTGTTCCACTGCGTCGGTTTTGATGTCGTTTGGGTATTAAGTTAAAGAGCCATGTGTACCCGTTACCTTGGTCTTTGTTTAGTAGATTTGTGTTTTGTTGTTTGTTAATTTCTAAGCTTTCTGCGACGTCTAATGTCCAGGGTGTAGAGGTAGTCCGTAAGATTGTGATGTCATTCGTCGTTATGTCGTGATTTTCCGTAAAGATGTGTTCTACAACTGTCGATTTGAAGTTATGTGAAATTCCTTTGTCAGTCTGTTTGACAGCCTTAGTCACCTCCGCTAGATGCTCTTTGAACCTTGTTGCCAAGGTTCTCTTTGTTTGACCTACATACATTTTGCTGCAGTGTTTACACTTAATTTTGTATACCCCTGCTCTGCCTAATATATCTATTGAATCTTTGGTGGAGCCTAACGACGATGCCAATTGGTTGTTCCTGCTAGAGAAAACTAAGTCCAAGCCAAATTCCCTAAGTTGAGTTTTTAGCTTTTGTGTAATATCTTTATCGAAGGGGACAGACACACGTTTCAGGGGTTCAGGTGAATCGGAAAGGGTTGTTTGTGATTTCTTATGAAGAAGTTTTTCCTTTTTTTGGATGATAGCTTGAATTGTCCTCTTTTCGTAACCATTGAGTCTAGCAGTTTCGAAGATATATGCTAATTCTTTGGCTTTTCCGGTTTTATTGAGGGGAAGGGTCAACATTCGGTGGATCATGTGGTGGAAAGTGGCCATTTTATGTTGAAAAGAGTGGTTTGAAGTGTAAGGGATGACTCTTTGGGTGTTTGTGGGTTTTCTGAAAATTTCAAACTCTAAAGACGATGATGACAATGATTCTCTAACTACCAGAAGGTCGAGGAATGCAAGTTTCCCATCCTTTTCTATTTCATAAGTGAACTTGATGTCTTTATGGAGATTGTTGATTGCTTGAAGAATTAAGGGGAGATCATCTTGTTTAACTACGGCAAAGATGTCGTCGACGTATCTCCACCAGCGAGTTGGAAGTAATCCTTCCGTTTTAAGAATGGTTTCTAGATTTGCCATAAACAGTTCACAGAGGAATGGGGATAGAGGGTTTCCCATGGGGGCTCCTTTTAGTTGTTTATAGAAAGAACCTCTGAAAGTGAAGTAGTTCTCTTCCATGCAAAGTCGGGTGAGCTTAAGGTACATTCGCACCTTTTGCTTCCATGCTGTATCATCTCCTTGTTTTAAAAGCCAATCTTCTAGGAGGTTAATCGCGTCCTTGATTGGTACGCTAGGGAAAAGGGCGGTGACGTCGAAAGATACCATTACTTCATTTTCATTTATATGACCTGATGAAAGAAGATGTTGCACGAATTCCTGAGAGTTACGAACTGAGCTTGTTGGGAATTGCTCGGAGATACCTTGAAATTCTTTCACTAGCCATTTTGCTAGCTTATGGGCTGGAGATCCTACAGATGAAACAATCTCCCTCATTTCGTTTCCGGGTTTGTGGACTTTTGAGAGGCCTTTAATTCGGGGGAGGATGGGGTTTGGTTCGCGAAGACGGACTGCTGCATCCCCTAGTACTGCTTTACACTCCTTTAGTGTTTTATCCACGTGTTTCACCATGTTTGGTAGGGGGTCTACTCGAAGCTGCCTGTAAGGTCCATTGTTGATTTTTAAAGCCATCTGCATGTCGTAGTCCTCCTTATCCATGATGACGACTTTGTTGCCTTTGTCTGCTTTTAGGTAAAAAACAGGTTTAGACTTCAGTTCCTTGACGATACGAATTTCCTTTGCGTTGTTGTGCCTTTGTTTTTGTCCGTCCTTAATAATGTTTGAAGTGATAGTCCTAGCTGTGTTTTGTGAAGATGTTGGGAGTATGTGTGTAATCGCTGTCTCCACGTCGATGATGATCTGCTCCACGTCGGGCTTGGTTGTAAACGCGTATCCTAATCCTTTGTTGAGGAGAGTCAGTTGTTCTTCCGTGAATGCGGTCGTCGATCGGTTGACAACCAGTCCCTTAATGGCATGGACCATCGGTGTCGTGGTGATGGGGGGTGTAGGTGTGGCTTGTTCCTTGGTGTGATGTGTGGTCCGTGTCTGTTGGGATCCTATTCTTAGCTTGTTGAGTTTCCTATCTAGGACCGTTCGTTTCCTATTCGATTCGCATTCCTCTGCCACCTTGGCTCGGGATAAGAACTCCTGGAATTTTATCGGATACTCCTTGGCTAACTTCAGGTGCAGAGAATAGCACTCCAAAGTCTTACGGTCCAATTTGTTAAATAGTCGTTTGATGCTGTCCTTGATGAATTCTGTTTCCATTTTCCTGACGATGTTGGTAGGATGGGATGTCCGAATCTTAATCCTATGACTTATTGGTACTACTTTATATTTTAGGCATTTCTTCAGAAATGCTACGTCCTTCCTAAGTGCGGCGATGGTTTTCTTCAATCCGATGAATTTGTTGGGCTCTGACGGCTGGGTTGCCATGATGAATTATGGAGAGTGTGAGCTGTTTAGTGGAATACCTGTAACTAGAAAATAAGAAGAATGATTAGTAATTTCCATTTAATTCCAACTACCTTTATTGCTTATCTTGACAGATACGCGTATTTCGTCTACAATGTGCAGACTTCTTCAGTGTCGTGTACTAATACTCGACTGAAAGAAAACCTTCGCAACCTGCCGTATTTATCCTATTTTCTAAATACAAACACTTGTACCTACAGCTAACATTTCTTGTACCTAACCTATACCTATACCTACCAATAAAGGTAGTTGGAATTAAATGGAAATTACTAATCATTCTTCTTATTTTCTAGTTACAGGTATTCCACTAAACAGCTCACACTCTCCATAATTCAACTTTTAGTTGTTTTTCCTCCAAAAAAATAAATCAGTTTGAATTAACCGCCAATTGAATCAATCTAATTTTTCAATTTGTTTCCCTGAGTCAACGCAACCAGTGTTTTGGTAATAATAAACCTCTTTCAAGCTGGAAACAAAAAATATGTTAGTTTAAAACAACCATAATATGTGTTGTTTTGTGGTAATATCTTAAGGTAGAAACAACCATCTTGCCTGTTTGTTTTAACACTTAATCGTTGGTTTGAAACAACAAAACGGATTTTTAAAACAACTATTTTTTTAGTTTGGATAACAACAAACAAGATTGTTATTTCAAACGGGGCTGTTTTTTCTCCGTGAATGATATTCTGCAAACGTACTTTTATTTTTGAAAAATTGAACAAGTGAAGTGTTATTTTTGATAATGCTAGTTTTCCTATGTATTTCGAAAAGGTTGAACGTGTTTGGAAATAAGCGATAAGCAAAATTGTCTTCAATATTTATTGAAATCATCGAAGGTTTACCGAAAAGCTCAGTTGTTCAGATTCTGATAATAATTACTTAAGAATGCGGCTTATGTTATATAATATGTGTTAATCTGGTTCACGGGAAAACGATCCAGGTTCCCGCGATTCAAATATTCAATTTATATCTTATGTTATTTGTGTGAATATTTCATAATCAAGTAAACTGTCCGTAGTATCAATGTGATCACTGTCACTCACAGTAGTCACTGATAGCAACAGCAGTTGTTACGCTTAAAAAATGGTCATAGAAGAATGCGTGAAAATTTAATAATTTGTTTGTTTTGTAAATCACACTGTTTCTCCTTTTGAGTAAGTATAAATTATGGAAACATATATTCAGCTGTACTTCCGGTTGACCGGAACTTTGATATTCTTATTCTGTTTGTTTAAAAAAAAAAAAAAAAAAAAAAACATTAACTATGCAAGATTAGATAGTTTACTAGTTGAAGTTCTGAACAATTGACAACAAGCATCACAATTTCCTTTGCCGGCCACGCCTCTCTCCTCCGTTACGAGGAAATGAAGGATATTGATGATGAAACATTTAGTTTATGCGAGGTCAGCAACACACTGAATCCAAGTTGGATGAACAAATCCAAGTAGAGAAAAATAAATAAAAAGACATGGCGTGGTGTTTTTTTGCCATTTAAAAAACAAATATTAAGAAGTTTTCATTGGGCAGTTTCTGCCCCAAACGATCCGTGGCAACCGATTTTGTTAACGTTGTTAAAATATGTCTTCGCAATTGGGATTCTGGCTGCCAAGTTGATGAAGGGTATACCGACCTTAAAGCGGCATTCGACAAAGTCGATCATGGAATTTTACTCGGAAGATAGGCACAAATCGGAATTTCCGATTCTTTCGTCGGTTCCCAAGTAACAGTTTTAGTTTTACCCCAGCCGTATAGCACTCCTCCAGGCTTTGTTGATACAACTACATTCAAAACTGTTTTTTCTACCAACACCTCTGCTCTTCAAAGACGAAATTTGTACAAAGTGGCCCACTCTATAGACAAGTAAAAACAAGTTAATAAAACCTTTAAGATTTTGGAAATGATCTAGTGAAAGATGTTATGACTACTTGAGAACCTCCATAAAACCTATTGGCTGTCATGAAAACCAGTATACGGCCACAGCTGTCAAACTGCACAGTGATATCGTGGTTGGTTTTTGTTGTTCTGCTTTGTCCGATTCTCTGCTCTTCTGATTCATTTAGCAGTAAATAATAACTAGAAAATAAGAAGAATGATTAGTAATTTCCATTTAATTCCAACTACCTTTATTGCTTATCTTGACAGATACGCGTATTTCGTCTACAATGTGCAGACTTCTTCAGTGTCGTGTACTAATACTCGACTGAAAGAAAACCTTCGCCACCTGCCGTATTTATCCTATTTTCTAAATACAAACACTTGTACCTACAGCTAACATTTCTTGTACCTAACCTATCCTGAGTCCAAAACAAATATTATGCTTGATATCTACCTCGCCTTTTATCAAGCATAATATTTGTTTTGGACTCAGGATAGTTAGTTACAAGAAATGTTAGCTGTAGGTACAAGTGTTTGTATTTAGAAAATAGGATAAATACGGCAGGTGGCGAAGGTTTTCTTTCAGTCGAGTATTAGTACACGACACTGAAGAAGTCTGCATATTGTAGACGAAATACGCGTATCTGTCAAGATAAGCATAAAGGTAGTTGGAATTAAATGGAAATTACTAATCATTCTTCTTATTTTCTAGTTACAGGTATTCTACTAAACAGCTCACACCTCTCCATAATTCAGTAAATAATATCTAAGAAAAAAAGTTTGATGGCAAAATTTCATGCTCCACTTCATATGCGCATTTAAGTTTATGGTGAATATTTGCACGATAAGAGCCGAAAACTAACGCGCCTCGGAAATTATGTGAGTTTGCAACATCTAAAACAAAATTAAAACAAATATATTCGATAAATTAGTCATAAGTTTTCTGAAAATTGATAGAACTTAAAAAGATTATCTAAAAGAATGCCGAAATTGGTCTCCGACCTACAGTTCATTTGCATTACGTTTAAAATTTGGTGCGTTTATTTATCCACATTTCAATTATATCTTATATTTAAATACAGGAATACCTCGAGCAACTTTATTTTCTGATTATTTTCATCGATTTATCGCAAACTACAACTCTATAGACTAAACTATAGACGGGACAATTTACAATCCATTGGTTGCAATTTTTTGTATAAATAAACTGGCATTCGTGAGATATGTACGATAGAAGTCGGAAAATAAAGTGGATTTATTTCGAGGTACGCCTGTATGCCGATTGAAAAAAAAATGCAGTTTTGACAAAAAACCAATTTATCTTCGCAATGACTACTTTAAAACTATTTGGTCATTTTGTGAATTCCCTCAAAGCCAATTTGCCGTTTAATGCATTACTGCGTTTAATGTAAATGTTATAACGTATATTTGGATTGGATAAGTATTCGTTTTATCGATTTGTATGTAAGTTTTATCATAAATATTATTCACGAAAAATCAGCTCAGCTTAATTTTGTTGCATTTTTCTTTCGTTTTACGTTTACGAATGACGTTTTGAATATAATTCAGAAAAGCATTACCCAAGTAACATTGCCAAAACCATCCAGCTTTATTAAGTTTTATTAAAGTTTTATGAAAGCTACTAGAAATAAATTTGGTTCTATTATGGCAGCAACAGGTGCCAATAGGTTTCATATTTTAGCCAGGTTTATGAGAACCTACACAGCTTATTAACAATGATCTTAAAACCTCGTTTTCTCAAATTCCTTATACTCCTATCAAAGGTTTTACTGCGACTTTATAAACTCCTAAATTTGTCTTGAAATGCCGTTTTAGGACTGATTCATATTATTTTATTATGGTCAGTTGAAAAAGCATTCTTAAACCGTTTTACTTCCAGCTAATGAAATAAACGGCAAATCAGCATTGAGGGAAGTCAATGTGGTTTTATACAGCGAAAAACATCACCAAATAGATTTATAGAAGCCATTGCGAAGATAAATTGGCTCTTTGGCAAAACTGTGATTTCTTCTTATCGCCATATTTAAATATAAGATATAATTGAAATGTGGAAATGTAATGTAAATTTTAAATGTAATGTAAATGAACTATAGATCGGTGACCAATTACGGCATTCTTTTAGATAACCTTATTGAATTCTACCAATTTTTTAGGAAATGCAAGATTGATTTGTCGAATATATTTGTTATAATTTTGTTTTTGTTGTTGCAAACTCGCAATATTCACCAATACTCACCATCAACTTAAATGCGCATATGATGTGGAGCATGATACGCCGTAAAAAACTCAATTTGTTTTGGATATTTTGCAATCAAGCAAAATTTCCAGCAACAATAGAACTTTTTTCTTAGATATTATTTAATGCTAAATGAATCAGAAGAGAAGAGAATCGAACAAAGCAGAACAACAAAAACCAACCACGGTATCACGGTGAAGTTGGACAGCTGTGGCCGTATTCTGGTTTTCATGGCAACCAATAGGTTTTATGAAGGTTCTCGAGTGGTCATAACATCTTTCACTAGAAAATATTCAAAATCTTTTTGGTCTTATAAAGGTTTAATTTTCTTGTTTCCATAACCGTTCATAGAGTGGGCCACTTTGTACAAATTTTGGCTTTAAAGAAGCATAGAGGAAGTGTTGGTAGACAAAACAGTTTTGAATGTGGTGTCATCAATAAAGCCGGGAAGAGTGGTGTATGGCTGGAACGAAACTAAAATTGTTACTTGGAATGTAACCCAGCACGTTAAATGGTATTCTGCACAAAACCGACTGACACCGTGGAATTTCTAGCGACATCTCGAATTGACATGTTTGGCCGGTTCTTGAACTGTTGCATCCAGTGTCTATTTTTATCACTTACTGTCATACGCAATGAAAAGCGTATGACTGACTCATAGATGAATTTTATTTGTTTTGAAAATCTTAGATGTCAAAATCGAGGGCGATGAACAAATCAACTCATTATGCTCCTATTACTACTCGTTTCATGATACTCATTAGAGTTTGAGATTCCAGGGCAGTTAAAATCGCATGTGATCATCAAACATCAAAAAGTCATTTTCAATTCAACCCAAATGATTATATTGAATAGTGTCAATCGCAGATACTGCCCTCTATTATCTCAATACTGCCCAATACTGTCAATACTGCCCTCTATTATCATAACTACAGCTTGTAATTATTGTAACCTATACATCTGAGCCTAAGAAATTACACATCATGTTCCAATTCAAAAGTAACGAATATTGTTTCTGCATTTGATAGTCAAAACTATTCCTAGATGAAATTGAATATAGATATTGACAACAGCACATGCGATAATGAACCAATGAGGTGTATACAGGTGGCGAAGAGCAAGGTGTTTGTTGGTATTAGTTACGAAAAATGTGTAAACAAACTCCAAAAACAAGCGAATGATGACAAAGTAAGTTTAGTTTTTGTCCGCATCCTTTTAGGGCACAAAAAGGCATTTTTCAGCCGAAACCCTTTAAAAACTATACCAATTACCGAAAATGAACATTCCATCTTGTGATTTGCTGCTGTTGTGAATTGTTGTTTTTGGAGATCTACGTCACGCATGTTCTCACGAACACAATGACAGTATTTTGCATTACACTAATACAACTGAACCACTTCTGCTCCACCTGTATAGACCTCATTGATAATGAACATCCATCGACGAATGAACAAAACCAAATAACGACTTCGAAACTCAGTGGTTGCTCGGGTCAAGAGAATACTGTCATTTCAAAATTCAATTTCACGAAGATAGTTGGTCTGTCCGTTAGGGTTGTCTTCATTCTCAGCTCATTTGAGAGCAGATGAATTGATTTTAACCGGCACTTGTTGCATCACTTTCCTGGCTATTTTACTGTGCATTGAACAACTTTTACGACCACACTTGAAGGTTCCTATCACACGAGACATAGTTTTATTTGCAATTCCAAGCTTTTTAGCGATCCATCGGTGGGACGCCTTTGAATTTTGATTATAAGTGCACAAAGCTTGTTCATGGACTGGAACTACTGTATGAATAACTATAAAACTTGATAGATGTAGTGGTTTTTAACTCATACGGTTCAAAAGTTACAGTAGATTTTCGGTGTGCCATTTTTATCGAATACACACTTTATTGATCGTGAAGCGATGTGGAAGATTATGGACGAGAATGGATTTTCCCAGAAAACTGCCTCGACTGTACAATGCAACGATGGATGGTCTACAGTGCTGTGTGAAGATATCGGGTACGTTATCGGACTCGTTCGAAATACGCAAAGGACTTCGGCAAGGCGATGGCCTTTCCTACCTCGTGTTCAACATTTCGCTATGGGGTGTTATGAAACGTGCGGGCTTTAACATGTGCGGCACGATTTTCAATGAATTCAGTCAATTCATTTGCTTCGCTGACGACGTGGGCGTTGTCGGAAGAACGTTCCAGGCAGTTACTGAGCAGCACACCAATCTGAAATGTGAAACACAAAAGGTTAGATGAATTTGTGTACCTCGGTTCATTGTTGACGTCGGATAACAACTGCAGCAGAGACATTCTGAGACGCAGAATAGCCGGAAGTTGTGGTTACTATAGACTCCACAAACGTCTGGTAAACTTCACTCTCGTACTAAAAATACCATGTACAAGACGCGGATAAGACAGGTAGCTCTCTACGAGCATGAAACGTGGACAATGCTCGAGAAGGACATGCAAGCACTTGGAGTTTTTGAACGACGTGTGCTTAGGACCATCTTTGGCGGTGTTTGTGAAAATAGCGTGTGGAGAAAAGAATGCATCAGGAGCTGGTAAAATGGGCGGGACTATTAATATTAACTAGGTTACTCATAGGATGTCTTTCAAATCCTGATTGCGTTTACTTATTTCTATAATTTACTAGCTGAACCCGGTGCGAGCGCTGCTACTCTTGCAACTAAATGAATGAAAATTTTAGAGGACTGGCGTGTTTATGGATGTTTTTCGGAATGAGTTTTTTTTTGACTAATGGGGGGTTCTTAGTTCTATCAGAATATGCTTCTTATCCGAGAAATACACAATTCTAGCAAAGGTCGAAAAACACATTTGTAAACAATGACTTCTAGCGTATTTTTCTGGGATCTGCTTGCTCCCACAAACAAAATAGCACCAAAAACAGATATAGGGAGTTCTTATCTTCCTGTCGGTAGTGGATATAGATGTTAGCAACCTGGTATTTCCAGGAAATTTACGTTTTAAGTCAATGTTTACAATTGTTACTTTCGACCTTTTGACGATTTTGTCTAGATTTTATATTTTAGTTTTCTGGATAATTCTCATGTTTGTTGAAATCTATGTTCCATTAGTGTGCGAGCCACCCTCGTAGGGGGAGGGGTCTCAAACCATCATAAGAACCTTCCCCATCCCCGAAAAACCCTGCATAAAATTTTTCACGCTGATCGGTTCAGCAGTGTCCGAGTCTATAAGGGTCAGACGGACAGACAGACAGACAGACAGACAGACAGACAGACAGACAGACAGACAGACAGACAGACAGACAGACAGACAGACAGACAGACAGACAGACAGACAGACAGACAGACAGACAGACAGACAGACAGACAGACAGACAGACAGACAGACAGACAGACAGACAGACAGAAGAAGAAGACAGACAGACAGACAGACAGACAGACAGACAGACAGACAGACAGACAGACAGACAGACAGACAGACAGACAGACAGACAGACAGACAGACAGACAGACAGACAGACAGACAGACAGACAGACAGACAGACAGACAGACAGACAGACAGACAGACAGACAGACAGACAGACAGACAGACAGACAGACAGACAGACAGACAGACAGACAGACAGACAGACAGACAGACAGACAGACAGACAGACAGACAGACAGACAGACAGACAGACAGACAGACAGACAGACAGACAGACAGACAGACAGACAGACAGACAGACAGACAGACAGACAGACAGACAGACAGACAGACAGACAGACAGACAGACAGACAGACAGACAGACAGACAGACAGACAGACAGACAGACAGACAGACAGACAGACAGACAGACAGACAGACAGACAGACAGACAGACAGACAGACAGACAGACAGACAGACAGACAGACAGACAGACAGACAGACAGACAGACAGACAGACAGACAGACAGACAGACAGACAGACAGACAGACAGACAGACAGACAGACAGACAGACAGACAGACAGACAGACAGACAGACAGACAGACAGACAGACAGACAGACAGACAGACAGACAGACAGACAGACAGACAGACAGACAGACAGACAGACAGACAGACAGACAGACAGACAGACAGACAGACAGACAGACAGACAGACAGACAGACGGAAATTCATTTTTATATATATTGAAATCCTGCCCCCAAAAACCCCCACTTGTCAAATGTGGTTCCATTTGCTTGATTAGTTCTTGAAGTATGCAGAAATATGGTTTCTACTTGTATAAGTGCCCCTCCTTCCAGAGGAGGGAGGTGTCTTAAACTACCATAGAAACATTTCTTGTCTTCAAAAATCTCCACTTGCCAAATTTGGTTTCATTTGCTTGATTAATTCTCAGGTTATGCAAAAATTTCTGTTTCATTTGTATGGGAGCTCCTCCCCTTCTTCCAGAGGGCGGAGGGGTCTCAAACCATTTCTTGCCTTCAAAAACCTTCACATGCCAAATTTGGTTCCGTTTGTTTGATTAGTTCTTAAGTAATGCAGAAATTTTTAATTGAAAAACTAGGATAATTTAAATTAACACTTCGCTTGATCACTTTTTCTAAAAAAATAAAAAACTGAAACACTTTTTTAAACCATTACTAGTAAACGCGAGCAAATTCCGTAAAATTCCACTACATATAGCTTATCTTTTGACAGATAGGCCTATTTTGTCTGTGACTTACAGACTTCTTCAGTGTCGAGTGCTCGACTGGAAGAGCTCGCGTTTACTAGTGATAGTTTAGAAAGTGTTTGAGTTTTTAATTTTTTTAGAAAAAGTGATCAAGTGAAGTGTTAATTTAAATTTTCCTAGTTTTTTAATTAAAATCGTTCTACTAACAGGCTCGCAAAAGGGTTTAAAAAAAAAGGGTTTTGAAAAATAAGTGAAACAGAACTTTTTTTTTAAATTTGAATGAGAGCCCTCCCATTCAGAAGAAGGAGAGTTCTCAAGCTACCATAGAAACATTTCTTGCCTCCAAAAACTCCCACATTAAAAATTTGGTTTCGTTTGCTTGATCTGTTCACGAGTTATGTAGCAATTTCGGTTTCATTTTTATGAGAGCCCCTCCCCCCTTTCAGAGAGAGGAGGAGTCTCGAACTATCATAGAAAAAAGTCATGCCTCCACTCCCACTCCACTCCACTCCCACATGCCAAATTTGGTTACATTTGCTTGATTAGTTGCCGAGCTATGCAGAAATTTGTGTTTCATATGTATGATTGCCCATCCCACCTTCCAGAGGGGGAGGGAGGGGGGTTTCAAATCATCATAGAAAAAAATCCTGCCTCCAGAAACCCCCACTTGCCTTATTCGGTTCCATTTGCTTGAGTAGTTCTCGAATTATGCAGAAATTTGTGTTTCATTTATATGAGACTCTCCCCCTTCCAGAGTGGGAGGGGTCTCGAACCCTCAAAGAAAAAAAAATCCTGCCTCCAAAAACCTCCACATGCCAAATTTGCTTCCGGTTGCTTGATTAGTTCTCGAGTTGTGCAGAAATTTCTGTTTTATTTGTATGAGAGCCCCCCTTACAGGAGGGGAAGGGTCCAAACCATCAAATGGACCTTTCCCGGTCCCAAAAACCCCTATACACAAATTTTCACGCCGATCGGTTCAGTAGTTTCTGAGTCTATAAGGGTCAGACAGAAAGACAGACAATCAGAAATTCATTTATATATAAAAAATATGTATAGATTTTATTTCTCCTTGCTTTATGAATCCGACGTTTCTTGTTCACTATACAATAAAATGAATTCAACAAATTTCAAAACTATCGTCAATAAGATCAATGCAAAAAACATGATTCCTGCACTTCCCGCTTCACTTATTTCATCGGAACGGAATTGACACTTGCAGTTGTTTCACAAGGATTGCTGAGATTTCATCGAAAAAATGCGAGTTGTTTGCTAGCAAGATCAACAACCTTAGGATTGACCGAGCAAACGGCAGATGACGAACGAATGTTGTTTCGGGAACCGCTGAGAGTGAACTGATGATTGCATTTTCATTCCAAATTGTTTGGACCTTTGAAGCGAGTCAGTTCTCTAATATTTTCTCTAGGTAACCGTTTTGATTTAACAACATGTTGGAAGAACGCTTTTCCTTGGAAATTAAGGCCCTGGGAAATCATTCGGCAGCTCATTGTTTGAAACAAATGTGACAGAGAAATTAGTATTGAAACTGATGAATTACAAATATTACTCATGAACTGATGACAAATAATCACCAACTAAACGCAATCTGATCAACAATCACCAAGTGAGTCCACGCAGAAACCTCTCTAAGTGGAGGATGGGAAGTCGTCCATTCATAATCATCGCACATCACTGTTAGTGTTGTACATAGATGGAGTGCTTGACTTGCCACCAATAGCCGCAAAGTAAGTGCAAGCCTTGCGATCAGCGAACTTCACCACGAGCCTCTATCAACCCCAGTAAGGAGCCCCACTTCGAGGGGGCTGCAACCGAGCGGTTGTTGAAATGAATTATTGCAAGCTCATTTAGTAAAATTGCAGCACATGTTTGAGTGTGTGTGCGTGTGTGTGTATCATGATGATTATGATGCAAAGAGAAATGAGTGTGGTGCAACTTTTTAGTGTCGAACATAACCTGCACGCGCTCGCTCGTTTGGCAATAGGCCGCTGTAATTACAATCAACGATGGTGTGACACAAGCAACCGCGACCGGCCGTCTCTCGAAGTTTCTTTGCGATCGCCTACCCCCCCAACAAGGAAGCGTCAGTCGTTTTACTATTTTCGCTTTTTGCATTTTTTCGGCGGGCCAACCAGACTACTAGATTAGCCCAGTTTCGACACAAATCGTAATCTCATTTCATGCGGTCCAATTAGTTCTGCTTGGAGGACTACTTTTGGAATCGGACGCTTTCGAACGTGGCCGCGCTTACGAAAGTGAGTGTAGTGCAATGGATGTTGCGCCACCCAAGACGACGATTGATCCATGTGTGAAGTAGCGGAGCGAGTGTGGCAATTCCGTCCAACGATGGCGCCACTTGGCTGGCTGTGTTGTCACTGTGACGTTCGGGGGATTTTTGCGTAACTTTCACCGATTGATCTGCCAATGGAAATGATGCAATTTTCTTATTTTCGTGCACATTAATGGATTTTCTTTTCGTTATCGAAGAGGTCTCATTAGAGAGAGAGGAAACAAACTCATAATGGATGGTTTTTTTTTTATCACAATTTTTTATTTCAATTTTTTTGGTTCGTTTTTTTCTTGAATATCTCGCTTGTTTTTATGTAAAAAAAAATATAAACAGAACAATTCTCGCAAAAAATGGTACAATACACTAGATGAGTGGGGGTGAGGCATAATAACATTTTTGGGCAACATTCCTCGCTAGTACAATTTTTTTTTCTCGGGAAAACACAAAAAAAAAGTTTTTAAGGCAACAAAAAAAATTAGGCAGCTCTTTTTCCTCTTTGCGCTGGTGTCTTCATCGATCTTCTTCGTTTTTTTTGGGATTAATATATGTACAACAACAATTGTAACAGTTATGTCTTAAATTTTTGTCTCTCTCTTTTCTTTCTATCTTGGCTTGTTTCACTTATTAAAAATCTATACAACAACAAAAAAAATAACTGGACTTTTGGTAACTGAGCATTGGAACATTTTTTTTTTTGACTGACTGCGCCTTTGTGTTCTAGTTTTAGGGACTTTCGATTTAGGGAAATTTTCTGGATCGAACCGAGCTTAGTAGGATGGACGGAAGCACCATAGTTTGAGGTTGGTCGTTTGGCTCGGTTCGAAGAACTAAAATTTCTTACAATCTGAGTGCTGTAGGTTGCGTGCGAACCGCTTTCGGTTCCACCTCCTAGTCACGAGAGCTTGATTAGGACCTCCATCGCTGGGGCGAGTAACAGTTCGTTAGCTGCTGAAGGTCCTCTCGGCGACAAAACGGGGCACGTCCAGCGGATCGCACGATGCTCATAAGTGGTGGTCTTCTTGTAGAATGTAGTTTGATCAGTTTCTACATCATCAGTTTCTCAGGCTCTTAATTGGTAGTTAGGTGTTGGTTTCGCATTTCGCTGTTCTTGTTAGTAGTTTAGGGTGTTAGTTGTTTAGAAACTAAGATCACAAGTTTTGCGATATAAATAATGAAATGATGGGGGCTCTTCTTGACTTAGTGATGCTCATGGAATTCGTGATGACCTTCCGACGAACCGTAGCTGTGCTCCTCGTGGTGTTCTTGTTCCTCGTGGTGGACTGGAACATGGACTGGGACCTGAACCTTGTATGGGACTGGCTTCTCAACGGTGTACGGCACGTGCTTCTCGATTTCGACTGCGACCGGGCGCTCGACTGGGACCTTGACTGGGTATGGGACGTGCTTTTCTACCGGGTATGGGACTTGCTTCTCAACTGGGTAGGGTTGTGGAACTGGGACCTTGACTGGGACTGGCACTGGCTTGTCAACATGGACGGGGACTGGACGGTCGACTGGGACATGGACTGGGTATGGGACCTTCTTGATGACAGTGTATGGGACAGGCTTCTCAACTGGGACTGGCACTGGTTTGTCAACATGGACTGGGACTGGACGGTCGACTGGGACATGGACTGGGTAGTGCACAACCTTCTCAACTGGGTATGGCTTGTCAACATGGACTGGGACCTTGACCGGGACGTAGACCTTCTTCTCAACTGGGTACGGGGCTGGGACATGGACCTTAACTGGGACATGGACCTTCTTCTCTACTGGGTATGGGGCTGGCACGTACACCTTCACTGGGACTGGACGGTCAACTGGGACATGGACTGGGTATGGGACCTTCTTTTCAACGGGATAAGGAGCTGGCACGTTGTATGGCACCTTGACGATCTCCTTCACCGGGTAGTGGACGGTCTTGTACACTGGGTATGGCTTTGGCACTCCTACCTTGACAGGGACTGGGACGTGCTTCTCCACGGCCACCGGGATGTGCTTCTCCACTGGGTATGGGACTGGAACCTTCTTGATCACGGTCAGGGTCTTCTCCTCGTGGGTTTCGAAGTGTGGGACATCGTGCTTCTCCTCCCAGCCACCGAAGCTGTGGGTCCAGTCGTGCAGGCCACGTTTGTCCTGCTTCTTGTCCTCGAGGTTTTCGCTTTCGGCCGTCTTGGTGTCATCTACCTTAGCTTCAGCCACTGGTTTCTTTTCATCTTCGGCGGATGCAAGAAGCACCAAGGCAAAAAGACAGACAACTCCCTGCGGGTGATGGTTCGGATTGAGGGGTGGAAGAGAGGGAAAAGGTGGATTAGTAATTGTGTTGGGTGTGTGGGTCAGTTGCATTTGAGCTGAGATCCATTGGATTCGAATAAGAATAAGTTGGGTTGCTCTTTGGTTGGTTGGGTTTCTGAACTGTTTAGTTAAACAATTGGTGGTTTCTTGAAACTAGAAACTGGATTTGATGAGGTGTGGTGGAAATCCGACATTGCACGCTTCTTGGTTTTACATTAGAAACAAGTGTCACGTTAATTGCTCTTTTGATGCCAATCTAAAATTGTGATTGAATTCTTTAGTAGCTACAGAAAAATGCGAGGGTGCTAGTGCAAACTGCTTTCCCATAAACAGCAAATTTTGTGTTATACACATATCTTAACCACTAGCGGGTGACCACTGTTCAGCTTAGAAGAGCTGATTAACGAGTTCCTACATTCGGTTAATGAGTAATTCGCTACCCGTTTTTAATCTGATGAGTCAGATTCGCATTTCATCCAACAATGATTCTGATGATGAATTAAACTGATACTTAGTCAGTTGGCTCATCTTTTCACAAATCATCAACTAGGTGAAACGTTCAGAAAACTAGTGGATCAAACTTTTCCATGCTTCAAAAGTGATCTTGTCCTTGGAATAGTTCTTCAAACCATCTTCAATTTTCAACTTAAACAAACCAAAAGAAAATAGTTAGTTTAAGCTGAAATAAGTGTTCCAAAATATTATTGGTGCCTAATCTTTTCTTGAATCGAAGCCTAAGACCGCAACAAATAATGCAACCTGAATAACAGCTTTTTAGACCAAATAACAGATTTTTCAGCTGAAATATTGCTTATTCAGCTTTTATTCACACAATTTTTTTTTGTCAGACCGTTCTTCTAAATATGAGCGACATTTTTAAGTGGCATAATACAAAGGTTATCATCAGCTTGAGCAATCTATGAATGTTTTTCAGTGATGCTGAAGTTGAAACGCCAGAAATGAAATGGAATCATGTCTTGTCTCGAGATTTCGAAGTCATAGTCCAGTTTATTACAGATAACTCTCAAGTGCTTGCGAAGCTGAAATAAGGTAGCAGAATCACTTGTCACAAAGTAATAAAAGGGTTGTAATTTGGGAACGAAGCAACAACAAAAGAAAAAGTTCAAATAAGTAGGAACATTTTTAACCCAACAAAAAACTTGAGCTGAATAGAAGCTGAATAAGTATTCAGCCTACAGAAGCTCAAACGTCAGACGTTTGTTAGCTATAAGCCGATAAAAAACCGATAACAACTGCTCCAAAGAACTGGTTCTGTTTACCTAAGCATAATTGAAAGTTTTTAAAAATTATTGAACCATTCTCAAGGCAGAATCAATTTTAGAGGAACACTTAAAAAAACAAAATTGTTACTTGACTGGTGAATTAATCTACTTGTAAACTATCAGTTAGTGTGAATTTTAATTGAAATTTGAATCTGTATAAGTTGTATTCAGTTGAATAGGCTTTCGGGTCGATTTCGGGCTTGTTCTCCTTGAATATCCTGAGATGAATTGAACCAAAGGACTAGAGTAGGATTGTCCACTTTAGTTAAGCTAGTATAGGTAGTCACGAATTTGCCAATGCATTATAGTATGCTACGGAAAAAAAGATTTTCCATACAAAAAACACAAATTAAATTGACAATTTGCGATGATCCCTCAATAATCAGTCGCTCAGGATGAAAGCTCCGAACAGGTTGTGTTATTTTCTGAACTCAAATGTTGAGTAAATTAATTGCAGGGAAGCAATGTGAACTATCTATCAGCCTAGTTTGGATTTCATCAAATATATTAGCTGATTAAAAGCTGAATAATTTCTTCGAAGCTGAATAACATTCAGCATTCAAAGTCTGCCATCTCTTCACGATTAGACTTTTTGACTCTTCGATTAGACTTTTTGGCAACCTGATAATCCATGGGATGTTGGTTATGATTTCCATAAGAGCTTTAAAAGTTTTTTTTTTAGGATTTTTTGTTTCGTTTGTACTGATTGTACTAGAGCTATAAGAATTTAAGTCAATATTGAATAAGGGTTTTCTGCTAAAACCACATCCATATTAAACCGGTAACTGATATAATTTTGGACCTCATGGGTGAATTTCAATTACCCATACCAAATCATCTTTTCAACCTTAAGAACTCAAATGCTAAAAACTCTTTAATCTTAAGAATCTTTTCCAAGAAAAGTTCATAGAATAGTAGTTAGAAAATTCTCCCATCACACTCGGTTAACCATTTTAAAACTTAATAATTCAACTCAAAGCTGAATAAGCTAATATTTACTTTGTTGCCTCATGGAAAAAAATGAGGTGATTAAAAGCTGAATAAGCAATTAATTCGTCGAATGTTTAATTTTTTGGCTAAAGAAGCTCTTACTCAGCATTGAATGTTTGTTAGGCTGTTTTTCAAAGAAAATAATGTAGGAAAAGTAGATCAGCAGTCAATTATAAAATGAATGTTTATGAACAACTTTTGTAATTACAAAACTTGTACACAACTATTACATGAACTATTACCAAATTGCGGTGATTCTCTTTTTTCCTATAATGAAATTCCTCTAGCAATTTGAGGCTAAATCAGGAATGTTATGATTCGTATAGGAATTCGAATAATGGCTGAATAAGCTACTATTCAGCTTGTAATGATTTTCATAGGATTGATCAGCTGATGGCTATCCAATCAATGGTTATGTACAACTGAAAAAATTCCACACAACTTTTCGCTGATTATTGCAGGCGAAATGCTGGTTTATACCTTTGCAATTGACAGGATAATCTAGTAATTATAATGTGGTCGCAAGCTGAAGCTAAAATTTGAAGTCAATTATCGAAGTTGAAGTCAGTTCTAGTGGACTCATTTAAGCCATAATCAAATCAAAATCTGTTGCTCCAGTTAAATGTTTCGAAAGCTTCATTCAGCCGAATGAACTATTGTTCGAATGTTTAACCGATAGGCTGTTAGAATAAGAATTAAACATTTTTTAACATGAGCGACTTTTTAAAGTTGCCTAAGACAATGCTTCTGAATACCTCGAATGAACTTTGTATTTTTAGCGTCTATAGAAGTCAGCTGGTGAGAGACGAAACGTCAGAAGCGAAATAGAATCAAATCACGTCGTGTTTAAATTCGGTATTCCAATAGGAAATAACACAGTTCAATAAATCTGATTCGTTCAGTTGATTAAGCTATTGTTTAGCATCGAATGGTTTTAGAATGTAAAACAAAATGTATTGGGTGCAACTTCTTTCATAAAAAAATACAAACAGCTTCATGCTTAGAACAAGTCTTTGATTAAATGAATCAATCTGATTTAGGGGGGCTAAACACAGAATCGATTTGAATAAATAATGATAATGCAACAGGAATAAATGGTTAAACATTCCATTACAGAACTGTAGTTAAATCATTATTAGCTAAATAATAGCTGAATAAGCTTCAGTTCAGCTTGCAACGTTTCTCATCAAGATAGATTAAGAAAACAAAAATGATAGAGCAGCAGACGTTGATAACCCTTCAACTAGGATTCAGTTTAATCATGATCAAGTCACACTTTAGCCCAAGGTAATCGCGACACCAGCATCAGGCTATTAAACGAGTTATTTCCTGATGTTTGGAATCAAAATCAGCAAAGATTATTAATTCTATGTAAATTGCACGCCGCATTTTATGAAATAACATGCTCTCACTAAGTCTTATTGAGTAAACAAACCGATCTATATCGGTGGAGTTATTTTGTTCTCAGACTTGACAGTTTATAATCTGCTGTGTGGATTTTCAATTTACTACGAAACTGTTGTTAAACTGCTCATAGCTAAATAGTAGCTGATTAAGCTGCTGTTCAGCTTGCAATGTTTCTCATCGGATTTTAGAAGTAGATTATAAAGCAGCTTAACCTTAGCAAAAAAAAATGCATGCACAATTTCCACAATTCAGAAACTCGCACGCAACTTGTCATTGATCATTGCATATATATCAGCTGTACTTAAGACGCTGGCTGAAATTTGTAATTTAAAAGCGGTTGAAATATCAGTTCAAAACCTAGTCAGAATAAAATGTGGCTTCATGCTGAATTTTCAGGTTATCTCATTTGGGAGAATCAGTAATGAAAGAAGTTTTAGCTGCTATGTGCTGAATAAGCTATTATTCAGCTTGTAATATTTTTTCTTTAAAATCTTATATTCAATATCAGCAGAGTATCCTGATTGTAAGTAAATTGCATGCAACTTTTCATAAAACATTAAAATCTCTCGAACAAAACAAATCGCTTTGAGATAATCTATCTATCTGAGGAATAAAGCTATTCCGAACTCAAACTCGGTTTGAAAAAAAAGCTGATTCGATTTAAAAAAAAAATAGAATAGCTTACGTAACTGAAACAGCTCCATAAAAGGTGAGTGGCTATGCAGTTCAATGTAGAACTGTTGTTAAGTTATCCTTAGCTAAGTAATAGCTGATTAAGCTTCTGTTCAGCTTGCAAAAACAACCTTAAATCAACCTGAGTTTGTACTTTTTACTGATGAAATGGAATGTTTGTATCAAGTGTGCTACTCGTGAAAATTATTTATCATATAGAATCAATTTGTTTTTGAATTCGATCAGTCGACCCATCAGTCGATTAACCATTAACATTTAATCGGCTCAATGTGTTGCATCAAAAATTTCAATTTAAACTCCATGAACAATGTTCACTTCTGACAATTGAAAGCACATTTCAAGATTCTAGAACTTTCGTTTGAACTGACCAGTAGTTGCCAACCAGTTGCATCGCCTGCAGTGAAACACATTTGCTGCTTCGAAAAGTTGTACAACCAATTCGTTCGTAAATCCTCAGCTTTCCACTAAAAGACTGATTGCGAAGTTAATTGTTGTGAAACCGCTCGAATTTCGTTGCGATTCGATGCAATTGGAAATCAGTGGCTCAGCTTTTGTGCACTCTTCAGTCATTGTGTTCGCCAAGACCAACGCCGAAAAAAGCACTTCCTTCAGCCGAGGAGGGTTTACGGTTTCAATTCGATTCGCTACGGTGCGCATTGATCGTTTCGAAAACATCGAACCACATCCGGAAAATCCGAAATGAAATCTCATCATCCGCTGTCCACGAGTGACTGCACGTCTCGCCAGATAGGTGTATGTGTTTTCCCCCCGCATGCATTCACTTTTCCCATTTATTTTGTTTTCATTTAAATACATTTCACCACGGTGAATGACCAGCACTAAATTTTCCATTCGGTTGAAGAAATGGAAACTCCTGCACGCGCTCTCGCTCTCTATCTCTCTGTCTCCCTTTTCCTATGACGGGCTTGATTCGGTCTCAGTTGAAAATGGTAAAAACCACTAAACTCGTTTCATGTAACGTCTCTCTTAATAGCACCAGTGCACTAAACTGTGTCCAAAGCAATTCACTTTCAGTTCCAGCGAACGTCCTTTCATTTCCACCAAAGTCCTTAGTGCACACATATTTCTAGATCACCAGCCAGCAAATCAAAACCAAGTTCTAACTCTCGAACCAGAAGATCCTCAACACAAACACTCTTTGTTTTTATTCCAAGAAACCGGGTTCGCTGCTGCTGCTTACCAACAATTTCATATTTAATCCGAGTGAAATGAAACTGTGAAACAAGCAAATAGGTAACTGATGGTGAGTCTACCGATGGCAGCAGCTTTTATACCGACAGCCGCTTTCTTGGGGGTCCCCTTCGGAGTGTGCCTCTCTTCGACATTGGCTTAGGCTTTGGATTTTCGCCTCCGAAACCCTCCCACCCTCCCACCATTCCGGCCGAAAGGGGCTCCAATCGCGAAACCGTCTTCACTGCTGCTGCGCTGCTATTTTGGGCTCGAAAAAGAGTCGCGACGCCACCGCCTGGAGACAGGGGGGAGGGACGGAGATTTTCCTCGCGATGTGTGTAATCGGTGCAATGTGTAACAGCAGATTTTCTTTGCTCTTGAGTAGCGTACAATTTCACCTTTGGTCGTTTGTTTGTTGTTGGTGTTGCTCTGGTTGATTTATGCCACTGCAAGTTAGTCTGCTGTGAGCCTTCGATTCGAACCGGACCGCTTATCTTCGGGTTGAAATTGGCAGATCGAACTTCTTTTTTTTTCTTCTCTTCTGCATTGCATTGTGGCATGACGACCCGGTCCCGGTGGTTGTTGGCGGATTTTCAGCCCGGTTCGGTGCAGTTTTGCGATTATAAATTCTATTGTTTTCATTAGTAATGCTCCCGTGAGTTTTCCACTGGCCGAGCCACGCGAAAGTCAGCTGATCATGGATCGGGGAAAATTCGCATTTCGCAATCAACGGCACTGTTGGAGCCGGTGCATGGTGTGTTTGGTTTGGGAGGATTTTTTTTTTGCGAACTAGTGGAATCGGTGTTGAAAATTGCAGTTCATTAAGTGAAGTTTTATTAAACTTGGATAATGGATTACGTGGTTGATGTTTTTTTTTTCGGTAGGATGCTGATTTCTCTTGATAACTTATGGGCAATTACAGCGATTGATTTGCGTTGATCTGTATGAGTGATTAACTTTACTGGAGAAATGTGTCATTTGAGATTTCATCTCCGTGGACATAAATTTTACATTATGAGAATATTGTCTTCTTATTCTGCTTGTAGGCATATCTAAGGCACTTTTATATCGAACGTTCTATAGGTCTCCAATTTGATGTTCTAAAGTGGCTTCCTCAGTTATTAAGAAACAAGCAGCAACACCGAACTTTTTTTTGTTGTGTGTCAAGTGCAATGATACTTAATGTACAGGTACCAGCTCGCAAGATCCGGTTCGGTGATATCTGCACACCTACCATTAAAAAGTTCGAGTTTTCGACATGCTATTCGATAATGCTGGTTGCCAGAAAGCCTCCTGATTTTCGGTGTCATCATAAAACTATTAACTAATCTTAAAGCTCTCATGAGCCTCTCGATGATAGCTACAATATTGTCTTCTTAGCATACTAGACGAAATTGAAGGGTTTGATCCGACCTTACAACCATTTTGAAACTTCGTGGAATCAGCCTCAATTCATACTGGCAATTATCGTAGCCCTTTTAACACAACAGCATAAATTCTACCAGTTTTATTACGATAGCTTAGCATATCACAGAATGAATTAGATGTAGTGATAGGCATATCCAAAATCCTTGCAAGTGTTGCTTAACATACTCAAGGTGTTTCAGAAAGGTGAACTTGGAGTCGAAAATTGGTTGCATAGCAACCAGGAACAGCGTCACAGACAGAGTTGAACGTTGTGGAACTCCGTTATCTGTTCTTCTCAGGCTTGAGAGGAAACCATTGGCCTTAAAGGAAGTAGCCGATCTAGTTTATTGAAAATAGGAACAACCCTTATTATCTCCAAACTCTATTTTGGACTAGGATTCACTAGCATTAACTTCGATGCTATGCAGCAAACGTCGCTCGTCAAGCATCTGGTGCCTTCCAAACTAGCCCAACTATTTCTATTCTGGCTGAGGCTGGTTGGCTCCGTTTTCGCCAAGCACTGATTCAACGCTTAGGTATGTTAGCTGTCCGACGAATTGTGAAAAGCGAAGAAACAAACGACTACCCTGTGGTTCATAGAGCAAAGAAACTTCTCCTGGAAACAACTGGATGGTCCTGTCCGAACGTAAGCAGGATTATCAGATCGACTGATAAAGAATGGTACTCGCCAACACCAATAATAGATAACGACTTACGGAGCAACCTAAAAGTAGTAACGAAACAGGGCATTGTACTACCAAGATTTAAGGAACTTTTAACTTTTAACGATATTGTACGCATGAACAATTATACACGGACGGGTCAAAGGACAACGATCGAATTGGCGCTGGAGTGGTCATGATTGACAGTAACTACAGTTTTCGGTTACCGAATTATTGTAGCGTATTTTCTGCCGAAGCTTGAGCTATAATGAAGGCCGTATCTAAGCTGCACGGTCAAGACAAGGTCATTATAATAACCGACTCCGCTAGTTGTCTTGATGCTCTACGTGGAGGTCGGTCTAAGTACCCCTGGATACAAACTATCGAAAAGAAAATAGAAGGACATAATGTAATATTCACCTGGATTCCCGGCCACTCGGGTATTGTCGGGAAC
Organism: Aedes koreicus; assembly: GCA_024533555.2. Lineage (NCBI taxonomy): Eukaryota > Metazoa > Arthropoda > Insecta > Diptera > Culicidae > Aedes > Aedes koreicus. The sequence continues at coordinate 87,413 of JAHHFK020003286.1, forward strand.
GAGAAAGCTGATGAGCTGACAAGGACGAAACCAACCGCTTCAGAATATCTCTATACCTACCCAAGACGCTGTACGAGCGATAAAAACAAGAATTTGGACAAAATGGGAATCAGAATGGCATCAGACCCGGTGCCACCTACGTTCAATAAAATCAACACCTGAAAAACGCCCGGATCGGGAATGCCCTTCTGTCCTTCACTGCCTGTAACCGCATATCAGTCCCATATTAATTTCCGACGTTTTTGAGTTATTTTGCGCAATTGCCTTATTTTTTATCATATTTTTGAAAGCAATAATAAAATATAGCAGTTAGTTCAAAAAAATGTGAAAAAAATATCAGGTCGGTTTGTCCCATCTTGAAAGTAACCGCATATGAGTCCCATTATTGAAGTAACCGCATTTGAGTCCCGTTTTTGAAGTGGCAGTAAAATAAGAATATTAAACACTTTTTTGAATTCATTCTTTGTATTTTTCGAATGTTTAATCCTTCTTAGAGACATAATGAAATAATAAATGAAATAAAAAATGTAAATGAAATGAAGGGTAACGATAACAATAATAACAAGAATAATATCGGAATAAAAATATATTGTACCTATAGTCTCCCGTTTGTCTATATTGAGGCAATTCAATCCAAAATCTCTTCTTCTCTTCCTCCACCAATGGTAAAATTGTTTTAAGCAACTTGGTTTTCCTGTCAACGTCAATGCCTCGAAGTTGGCTCTTCTTTTTCAATTGATCTTCCAGATCAAAGTCGTCAGCTAAAATTTGCTTTTCTTGTTTGGCTGTGAATAATTTGCAGCACTTCAAGTCCACACCGTTTACAGAGTTACTGTAATGAAGATACAGGGATCCTTTTTCACGAAATCATATCGGATTTTGTCGATATAAGTTCGAGGTTTGATTTTGTTGAGCACGTATTGAGAGCTGTTGAAAACGCTGGGACTGAAATGTTCCGGCAGCATATCCAATTCTTTGGCTTTTTTTTGCGTTAGCAACCACTGCTTGGAAATCGGAGTAGGTTATTGGTGGTTTACGTCGCATTGCTCCTTCAACGGTGGCGTGAAAACTGTCAGCAGCCATAAAAGTGTTCCCGGGTTCAAAAAATTTCAGAATCAATTCCTTCAACTGAACACTTTCTGAGTTAACCAGAACCATCAGATGAAGGAAAAGATTCCAGTTTTTATTCTGGGCTGCGCAGTTGCCCAGCCATAAAACAAGATGTTCCTCGTCTCCAAATCTAGTTATGACCCGATGAAAACATCCAGCTATGTCGTTGGAGGAACGACCACTCACCGATTAATTCCATAGACACGCGATAACTGGCGTGGACGGTGTGTACTTATCTTAACAAAACCTTACCCGCAATGTTCTCCGTATCCTAGCGTATTGAGAAAGAACTTTCTGCACACCTTCGGTGATTCCTCACATGCCACCGTTCGAATGTGAAAATCGCAGGAGTGGTGCTTTCGTAGATTATCGTCAATGAAAACATTACGACTACGTTTTCCGATGGTTCTACGCTGAACCCTTACCCGAATGAAATGCTTTTGACTGGCCGCGTGCAAGCTCCAGAAGGTTTTAGTTATTTCCATCTTGTCATCTTTGGAAACCAAATTGCCGCACTCCTTGACGCATCCGCAATTTTCCAAAATTACGGCATGGGCAAGGCGCCGTCTTTCTGCAATGTCACGCTTCTGAGATTGTTTTTTTTTTGTCCGCGATTTTGTTAATCCGGTGTTCATTGATTCCGTCTCTGTGGCGAAAAAGCTACTATCTGAATCATGATCCGCATGTATAAAACGTGAACCATGATTCGATGCATCACGGAGCTTTTCTCCGTATTTAAAGATGGAGCATCTAAGGCTGCATCATCTTCAGGATTATTATCCACTGACACGAGTGGATGATCATCCGCTTTTGTGGATCAGGAACTTCCACATGTTGCATCATTACCAGACTGCTTTAGAAGCTGACCTGCATTTGAAAACAAGAATTGGCTCACATTATCGAATTGCCATGATCCTTTTCTTTCTCGTCCGACAGGAAAGAAGTGAAATTCGACCAAAATCTTTGCTTTTTTTTTCACGATATTAGAAGGAAATAACTTACCGGCTCTTGTCTTTTCATCAAATTCACAATTCTCATCGACGGACCTTTCATCACTATCACCAAGGTAACTCTCGATTAGCTCTTAATGAGGATATCATTGATTCCGTAAAGAAATGTGTAATTCCCGTGAAACTCGTTCTGATTTCGAGCTGATGGTGACTGACCGCTGGCTATCGCGTCCAGGTAAACATGCATAGAGTCGGTTAAATATTACATAACACGCTAAATAACGGGAGCAAGTTTCCCGTCTTTTTATGTTCAAAATTTATTATTGTACATTTTTGGCTACGTTATATGGAAAGGGAGGGGTGTTGAACATATGTTACGAATGTACTACATGGTGAGGGGAGAGTTAAAATGTCTTACGTAATATTTGAACGAACCCCATGACCAAGCATGCCGCGGCAGTTCGATAAAGTTGAACAAACAGAATGGGACTGGTATGCGGTTACATTTATGCTTGACAGACAAAGTAACTGCATATCATGTCCCAATGCGTTTTTTTTCTTCTCAAAACAACATTTTTTGATTATGTTTTGATTGTATAGTAAACAATGCATACTATTACACATAAACTATCAAAATATACAGTAAAAAAGTACGCCAAACAGGCTAAATTAAGAATAATGCTTGCCTCACTTGAATGCTCGTTTTCTCGGTTTGCTGTTTTTCAATATGGGACTGATATGCGGTTACAGGCATTTCACATCAGAATAGGACATACGAGGCTCACCCACGCGCACCTAATGAATCACAACGGTCCTCGTACATGCAACTTCTGTGGAGTGCAAATCACAGTGCCACACATACTGGCTGAATGCAGAGGATTCGAATAGAACAGAAAAAACTGTGGCATAAACGGATCACTGGCTGAAATTCGTGCATATAATTCTGAAATCGAAAAAGCAGTGATCAAATTTCTATAACATTGTAGACTGTTTAACGAAATTTAACAAATAATGTCAATTAGTAATAATCTAATACAATATAATAGTTCTGTTATAATATCTAGACACGAATACCAGAAGAAAAATATAAAATTTTCTATAAAAAAATAAAAAAAAAAAAAAAAAAACTAAAAAATTTCGCTGGGTTACGAAGACAAAAAGGTATGTGTACCCTGACCCAGCCTAAAACGCAACCACCGATTGCAATTTTTTAAATAACACATAAAAAACTCGCGCGGGCGGCGATATATACGTTCTCGAGTAATTCATGTTACGGGCCTAAAAGCCATTTGTAAACAATGACTTTAAATGTCGATTTCTCTTGAATCTTAAATCACTCTCGTGAAATGAAAGCAGCATTTGGTAGAAGAATGATAGTTCTACTATATGGAGTAGCTGGATATAGTGAGATTCTCGTGATTCGTGAGAGATCAACGTTTAAAGTCATTGTTTATAAATGGCTTTTAGGCCCTAATCATGAATTACTCGAGAGTTATACACTTGCTCAGATAAGTTCAATAAGCCATTTGGTAGTATGTATCACGAAAGGTCACTCAACTCATTTTATTAGAAATTTTTGAGGGATATGGATGCAATGTCAGTAATTTATGGGTCTATTCTTTGATGCAACTTCGTCCCATTCGATAGATTTGTCATTAAATGTAGTTTTCGTACGGATGTTTTTTTTTCTGATTTCCTGATTTAACGTGTTGCCATCTGCTATCGCTCTACCCTACTCAAAATTTCCCAAAAAAATACTGCTTAGACGCACTTAAATGATTCTCACATATGATGGCCGATAAAATATATACTGAAAACATTATAATTCACTCTACACATATTTGTTTCCATTGGTTTGTTTTAATATGAGACATTTGAAAAATATAGAACCGCAAACTCATATATTTCTAGTACAGTTTTACCAACAACAACATTTTTTCTGCGTTATTAATACAACAGGCCATAGCTGGGGACCACAGCAAAACATATGTCCCTTACATTGGGTCTACGGTTTTCTTGTTATATCATTGTTATTTTTTCTATGCAAACAGTTTTATCTGTACATCTAGGCAGCATTACTCGGTTAACCGGTTTAATTTAGCCAAACTTAGAACATTAGAAGATCGTGGAGATAATCAAGTTAACTTAACCAGTGAATCATGATGTATAAAAAGTTCAGGAAATCGAAAATTACGCGGAAGTGAACAACTATAAATTGATTATTAATGTCTCAATTGCTTCGAAATAAATCAGCTACATGATTTTGTTGAATATCGACGAATTAATGACATATTTGGAACATAGGCCGAATGAAGGAGCTAGGCTAACATTACATCCCGTTACCCTATCTTCAATTATATTAAACCTCAAAAAATCTGGCCACGGATCGTAGTGTGCGATGCTCGTAGTAAGACGTGAATATTTTTTATCACTAATCATTTTGCCCCGTTTCAATTTTAATTAATCTTATATAAATTTTTCACAAGTGTATCGTGAATTTATGATCTTCAAAATATCCTTTCAAGAGTAAAGTGGAGATCCTGGTAATTTGAGAAGACAACCGATACGATTCCAACTGGGGTTAAGGATAAGGTTTGTTTTCTTCGGAAAAGTCTGTCTGGCAGCAAGCTGAGCCGAACGTAAAACTCAACGAAGACTTGATGAAGCTGGGATACGAGCCGTCGCATGCAGACCCCTGTCTGTTTGTGAAAACCGGCAAGAAACAGAAGACGTCCATATAGGCATTACTGGATGACATATTCATTGCTACCATCACCGAAGTAGAGCTCGAATTTCCAATAATCCGTTCAGATTAAAAAACTGACAGTGACGGACAAGACCATGGGATCAGGGCTCCAATTCAATCTTATTCGCTACAATTTGGAAGTGAGCGAGAGATTGTGAATTACACGGTTTCTAATAAGCTCGTATACACTCTCAAAACATGTCCAAACAATAAGAATACCATATCCGAAAAATGTTAATTATTGGTACATTTTCTTGAAAGTACTCTCTATAGAGGACGATTAACGTTTGCATTAAAAAAAAATGGATTTTTTTTTCGGATGGTGTTAAAAAAAAGCTAAGACAGATAATTGCTTTTGATAAATTTACCATGAAAGATAATTATTTCAGCTTACTTGCAAAAAATTCTACTCCCTTGCGAGCGGCCTTCCGGCAGTTAACCGGAACATTCGCCATGGCGGACAAAAACATGCGTGTAGGCATGTTTTTGAGTTCTATCTTCGTTTTATTTATCAATTCCTCCTCAGTTTTCGCGACAAAACTGTTGGAGTAGATCTTACGCTTCAGGTTGGCCCAGAAATTTTCGATGGGACGCAGCTGGGGGACGTTGGGCGGGTTCGCCGACTTGGGTACCACATCGATATTCAGCCGCTCCATCTCCTCCAAATATCGCTTGCAGTAGTGGGCCGACGCCAGATCCGGCCAGAACACCACGTCTTCGCCCTTATGGTATTTCTTGATGAACGACGCAACTTCCGGCAGGCGAAATGAACTTCACCTCGGAGCTCACTTCCTTCGTGCGGGAAGTAAAATACGAAGTGCCCTGCCAGTCGTTGCCATCCAGGGTGAGATAGATCTCGTCGTCCATCACCACCGCGATTCGCCGGGAAAATCGAGTTGACCATCTTATTCAGCCGCTGCCGCTGCGTCATTACCTAAAGCTCCAAAACCAGTGGACGCGACTTCCGCTTCCTGACATCAATGTTCATGTTCGCCAGGTACTTTTTCACTGTTTGGCCGGTTGAACCGACCTCTCGGCCAAGCGCACGCAGCGATGTAGCCACTTTTCCCTCGGTCTTCCTCTTCAGCATCCTTTGGAGCTTCTTGTCGCTCAGGGTCGTCGGCCGTCCGGAACCGGGCTTTCTTTCGATGCTCTGATTGTTGTCTAATAGTGCCAAGATGTTGTAGATGCCTGAACGGGCGTATCCGGCGTCCACAAAGTGCCGCACGATGTCCGTTTTCGACGCGGTGGGGTGCCGTGCTTTGAACGGAGTTGCTTCGCTGTTTTTGCCATCACGGTTAGAGTTCGACTGATAGAGCTGTGAAATTTTGTCTGCTCATTCATGGGTTACAATGATTGATGCTGCATGGGTAGTTTTGTCATTGCCGCCGAAGGTAAACCCATGAAATATAGGCAATTTTTGTACATTTTTTTTAAATGCAAACGTTACAGCATATCTCTTGGAATTAACATCTTGAATTTCTTCACCAGCTTCAATAGTTTTCCGAACGCGTCACAAGCGGTACACATGGTCTACATGGGGATCCAATTCAAAGTCCAACTGGAGACCCCATATTTTGTCAAGGAAAACCGTCAAATTTTCCCGACACCAGGCTTGAACCACAATTGCTATGTGGGCTCGTGTTCCACCAAGCTGGAACACAGAGTAGTTATTTCCGGTGATTTTTACGTTTTTATTTTTAAATACCAAGGAAACTATACCTCGCTTGCAAACTGCCCCCCAAACCATCACTGATGCTGCTCTCTGGAACCGAGGAATGTTGATTTGAGATGTAGGAATGCTTGCCCTCGTTGTCGCCCAGCACAAAAAGCTTCTCGTCCAAAGAAATGAAGTCGTGACCAGGGTGCCGAGAGAGTATCAATTTGACCATATCTTACTGCTTTTTGGTGGTAGTTTCCGGGACGCCATGGAGCTTTTCGGTAGGAATCATGAAGAATCGATAGTTTTGCCATGGTCGTCTGTGAATCGGTAGGCAAGTCAAAAATCGGTAGGACTACCGAAAAATGGCTTTCGCAAGTCTATCAAAATCATAATTATGAAAAATCATGAAGATAGAGCTGCCACATGGCATGTTATGCAGTAAAGCCGTAAATGGCCTCTACCACAGGTTCTTCCGGAGACATTCCGGTGGCTCGGGAGTGGCTAATATAGTCAAGAATTCATTTTATGTTTCTAAAACGTTTTGTGATGAAGAAAGACGGAAGAGCTGTCACATGGCATGTTTTGAGTAAAATAAAGAGTTAACTGCATTCAGGATTCTTCATTAAGAACCTGTTTTACGGAAATGACCATATATCGGTCAATTTAAGGCCGTTTCCTGTAATCAACATTTCATTCGCTTGGAATTTTTTTTGTCTTTACGTGTGTTCACTGAAAAAAAATTTGACAACGGCATCCTGTACAAAATCTCATCACAAATTCAACATGTGAGATATCCTCTCCGAAAACACGGAACAACTCCGGTGGCCGGGGGCCATGACCAATTATGTTACCGAGATATAAAATTACATTAACTTCCTAGTCGAATGTTTCCTGGCGAAATTAAATCGCATAACATTTCATGAAGTTAGAGCTCTACAAAGTTGATCAAAAATTTGCTAGTCCCGATTATACCCTTTTTACGAAGAAGTGTGTGTGGGAAGGCAGGAGGGTGGTTGATGCTACGAAGTAAGACGTGTTTCTCAGCAATCAACGGACGGATTTGTATGAAAAATACACCAAACGGATTGTATAGTGGTGTTATTGAACACTATTGGATTTTCAAAACTTCATTGGTCACACTCAGGTTCCGAAAACTACATTGGTCACACTCAGCTGTGATCTCGGTACCAAACAGGAAGTGGCCAATATCTAATATGAACCAAAACTTATCTTTACACCTAAAATCACATGAGAATTAATAAATGGTGGTTATATCAAGTATCCAGAACCACATTGGGCTCATCCGGACATGTTCTGAGGTACCCAAGTGGAGGTTTCAAAATGGCGGCCATTGGTTCTAAAAAGTCGGTCAAATATGACACAGTATGGCTATTTTCAGCACACGGACAATACGTACAATCTGAAAATTGACGTTTGACCCCATTTTCTAAGCTAGGAAGACAACCTGGTACCTAGATATCAAACTCATCAAAACACTTTGCTTAACTTCCAAAGGAAGACGTGATCAGAGATTTTCCGTCTCAGAAAATCCCAACGGCGCCGGCTGGAATGGATACCAAACCCACTGCGGTGAAAGACAACCATGCTTACCACTACACCACTGGCGCCGTTAAAAAACCCCATTTTGAAGTCCAAGATGGTCATCATCAATGTTAAATAAATTTGGTAAATATGTAACAATATGGCTATACTCGGAATTGGGACGATGAGAAGATGCCCATTTTCGAAATCTAACACCATTTTGAATGTCTACATGGCGGTCATTGATTCTAAAATGTCGGTCAAATATTACACAACATGGTTATTTGCAGCCCAGACCATTGCGTAGCAGCTGAAAATTGAAGTTTAACATCATATTAAAATCCAAGATGGCCGCCATAGGTATTAGTTAAAAATGTTAAATATCCAACAACATGGACATTTTCGAAATGGGAATTGTATGACGATACCAAGAATCGGTACCTGATGCCATTTGGGATTTTGAAAAGAAGAATGGTTGTGGTTATATCAGGTGTTTAAAAATACTTTGGATACATCCAGTTTTATTTCTGGTAGCTCAGGTGAAGCTGCCTGTTTAGGACTTGGACATAATGCCGAATGGGTAACTAGGCCGAATGTTAAAAAGTGTAAGATCGAAGTATTTTATTAAGTCTTTTCGCCATACCACTAATGAACTTTTATTAGAGATTATTCCTTCTTAATATCATGAATAATTCTTCCTTAGTTCAATTTTTTTAATGGCTAAGGATTGAATTTATTATTTCTTAAAATATTTAAGACATTATAAAATTAAACACTAAAGGAAGATTTTCTTCTTCTTTCAATCAAAAACAGTTCTTTCTTGTTTCAAATCTGGCATTCTGCACACATCTATTTTCAAAGATAAATCTTAGTATTTCATGGAATCATTATGTATTTTTCTCTTCATTTAATTATGGGCAGTTTACTCTAGTTTCGAAACTTTATATTTGCTAGTAAGTCTCGTGGAAGATTTAATTTAGTATTTCTTGAAACATCTTGGAACATGAAATCAATGAACTGTTATGGGAGATTACGTTTTTTCTCAGTTATAAGCCGTTTTTTTCGTATTTAAAATCGCATTATCTGCATACAGTTGAAGTAAGAACATAATATGAGTCATTGGGACTTGAAGGAATGAACTAGTTGGGAGCAGTTCCTTCTTATTTAAAAACTCGCAATCTAACAATTTAACTTAACATCTTTGCGACATTCATGGGAGATTTTACCAGGGTCCAGTTCTATCGAATTTCAAATTTTCCAACTTACTAACATTTCCTGATGAAGATTGAACCAAGTATTTCTTGTAATCTTTGGGACAAGAAATTTATAGATTTTTATGACCTGGTAATTTTTAATTTCAAAGCATGCAATTAGCTAACAATTAGAGAGTAGCACAGTACAATTCTAAAAAAAAAAATGAAAATAAATTAATTCTTATACATTCAGGCGGCATAGTAACAAATTAGGCGTATTTACTTAGTCGACCCAATGGCATTCAGCATAATGGCGTCGGGCCTTGATTTTGATCCCATCACCTAAATTTCACCAATTGATAAATCTTCAAATGTAAGTCTCTAGGGAAATGGTCTTTGACAATTTGCTTTGACTTTGACTTTTAGCTCGGATGAGTGACCGAATCGATCAGTATTGTTAGTCAATGTTTAGCATTCCTCTCAGTAGGGACTTTTTTTTTAGTCTCAGTACATTAACTAGAATAATTTGGATGAAGAGCCATTAGTCATGAAGCATTCTTGGAGGTCAACGGAGTAGTTGGAGTAATTAGTTCGCTTGATATTTTCTGTCTAGTTTTAGCAGTAAGTTAAAGTTCCTCCAACATTCCACTGGCTACTATGCTACTCTCGCAAATCACCCTTACCCTTTCCTTGTGTGAGCGAACAAACGTTTCAACCGGTAGAAAACATTTTACCGCTGTACTTTCATCACAGCCATAATAAAATCCACGTGGAACAGTTTCTCCACAATAGGCGAAATGAGTGCCACCCATCACACACCTCCAAGCCGCCAACCCCACACAAACATTGCACCATGTCCGGCAAGATGTGTGTTCAAAACGTAAATAAAACTACACACCTACCAAACACACATGGAGCAGCGAAGAAACTATTAAAAATTATTCTCCATGCGGGTGGAGTGGGGTGGAAAACGGAAAACGACCCATTGTGGATGAGGTGGCTGTGCTCATTTAGTCTGCTCGGTTCAGATTGAAAGATGTTCACTTTTCCTTTCGAAGAAGGTGGAAATGGTGCATATCTTATGCGCTCGTGTTGTATTGTTGTTTGGAATTCACACATCACTTCCAAATTGCGACTTGCCACTCCAAGCTCGGATCCTCCGGCTTAAGACTGATGTGGGGCCTTTTCCGGTTAATCAACTCTGTATCAGCATTTGCATTAGCAATAGTACCGATCAAATCACAATAACAGTTTGAGGTGGAATTATTACAAACAAATGTCTCAAAGTAGCATGGGATATTGATTGATTTGTTTATTTATAAATTACCTATGGTGATTTTCAGAATCAGATCAGAATCATCGACTATCTACAAATTCACAATTCAGAATCAGAATCAGAATCAGAATTCAAATCGAATTCAGAATCAGATCAAAAACAAACGCATCAATTCAGAATCAGAATCAAATCAGATCAATCAGAATTCGAATCAGAATTCAGAATCAGAATTCAATCAAATTCAAATCAGATGAATCAGTAGAATCAGAATATCAGTCAATCAAATCAAATCAAATTCAGAATCAGAATTCAGAATCAGAATCAGAATTCAGAATCAGAATTCAGAATCAGAATTCAGAATCAGAATTCAGAATCAGAATTCAGAATCAGAATTCAGAATCAGAATCAGAATTCAGAATTCAATCAGAATCAGAATTCAGAATCAGAATTCAGAATCGGAATTCAGAATCGGAATTCAGAATCGGAATTCAGAATCGAATTAAATCAGAATCAGAATCAGAATCAGAATGAACAATCAAACAAAAATGAGACGGACAAATCAGAATTCAAGAACATTCATGAAAAATAACGAGAAATTCTCAGATTCGAGAAAAACAGAAATAGAAGAAACAACTCAAGAAGAAATCAACTAAAATTCACTATACATAGATTCATTAACAAAAACCACGATAAATCAATCATTAGAAGAATATCCTAAATAAATAAAGAAAGATGAACATTGAATTGAATTATCAGAATTCAGAATCAGAATTCAGAATCAGAATTCAGAATCAGAATCAGAATCAGAATCAGAATTCAGAATTCAGAATCAGAATTCAGAATCAGAATTCAGAATCAGAATTCAGAATTCAGAATCAGAATCAGAATCAGAATTCAGAATTCAGAATCAGAATTCAGAATCAGAATTCAGAATCAGAATTCAGAATCAGAATTCAGAATCAGAATTCAGAATCAGAATTCAGAATCAGAATTCAGAATCAGAATTCAGAATCAGAATTCAGAATCAGAATTCAGAATCAGAATTCAGAATCAGAATTCAGAATCAGCAACAAGTGTGCTGATAAGGGATTTTTGCAACAGTCTTTTGTTTTTCGACTGCCCCGGAGCATAAGCTTGCTGCACACACTATACGATTGGATGCTTTGGAATGAAAAGAACTGAAAACTGTTGATGTTCTTTAATGGGACAAATGGCCTCATTTTTTACCCTCAACTACTACTTGAATATCGCTTGTTTCTATGACAGAAGAAGTTTATGCAAACTATACAGTTTACAAGTCTACTAAGTATACGAGACATTGACAAAACTTTTTGATAAAAATCATGGAATTACCAAAAAGGAGTTTATTGAAATTTATAAATATGGAGTCTGCCAATGAAACATTGCAAAATCTCGACACAAAAAAGAACTTCTGATGGAGTTAAAGAAACTCTCCAAACAACATTAGAATTATCTGTAAAGCTCTGAAATTTTTTTGAGATGTACCAGGGCAGGAGGTTTTTGGGGACTACAGATAAACCCTAAACCATCCTGGAGAAGATCATGGTACTTCAATCCGAGTAGTACACTTCAGTTGAAATAAGTTGCAGTACCCTGTTAATGACTGAATTAAGTTCTAAAAGAGTTATTTCAACCGATTTACAACAAATGTGCTGCTAGGGCAATAGAAGTTCATTTACTTCCTGAATAAGTTTATAAATTTCCAAAAAAGATCTTAAAATTGTTCGTTAAAATTCACAGCGCCTTTCGATTATATTCATATTCTAGCACTGTTCTCGATACTTAAAGTTCTCAATTTTATTTAGAACACCTCGACTTTTTTCTCTCTATGACCTCTTTTCTTTGTAATTCTCTCTATGACCTAACAAAGAAGAACACAGAAGTGCATAAGACTTCTGAAGGAAGTTCGTAGAATTTACATGCAACAAAACCCCAAACAACCCCGTACTCTCCGTAGAACATAGGAAAAAGGTCCAAGTACTCCTTGAAGAATTTTTTGGAACTTAGTTAATAAGAATAACTCGAAAAAGTTCATACTATATCTTCCCGAAGAACTGAATTGATCTGAGTAAGAAGTTCGTGGAACTCCTAGAACTCCCCCGTTTTCATAATGGGAGTTCATCGATTTTTCGGAAGACGTTTACCGAAAAACATCAACCTACGAACGTAAGCAAACAAAATATGAAGTTATTTAGAATATCCAATACAAAATTTACTCTCTTGAATATCCCAAGTAAAGAAAAACAACATCCAGAAGAAGTTCATAAAAGGTTCTGAAAAAGTAAAAGACTTATGTTTAGAGATACATTGATCTTTTCTAAGAAATTTGTTTGCGTCAAGAATTATTTTACATAAAACAGTAAAATTTGTCGCAATTTCCAAAATTTTACTTTACAGGCAGTTTATGGAGCTGTCATTAATATTCGAAAAGATATTGAAATACCTCAAGCTTGTAGCTTGACAATTAGTTTTCTCTAAAATCTCAGCCAACACAAAGCTTGTTTGTTGAGAATCATAAAAAGATGTTCAAATTTTCACCAACCAAAAGTCATCAGGTATTGAATGGAAAATTTTCGCCAAAAAATTGTCCAGATTCGACCAGCAAAAAATCTGCACTTCGATTCGTTTAAATTGCAGCTTTGAGTCAAGGTCCCCAGATGCACATCTGCCTTGTCAATGGCATAATTTTGCATTAACCTTAAGTGTTCATCAGCATGGTAATTATCAGCGCCGGCGAGAATTTAATGTGCTTTCCTTGATAATCGCTTCCATTCCAATAATCGCTTTCATTGAGAATCAATTCCGGCCACTTAACCAAATGATTCAAATAGCAATTGGACGGTCGAACATCATTGAGATTTCCTTCCAACCATCGATCGAAAGCGAAAGCCATTCTTCAATACCACACATACACAAAAACACACGTACGTTCGTTCCTACCCTAAACATCGCTTTTGGATTGTTCTGGGCCTTACCCCATTGGTCAAAGGAGCGCGGCGCGGTGTAATTTTCGATCAATTGTTTCGTGCCGAAATCGGCACAGCAGCAGTCAGTCGCTCAATCACCACAATACAGCAGGTGCAACAAATTCCACCATGCCAATCAGCGGAGCATTTTCTTCGGCCATGGTTGCAATTTTTGTGTGTGATCAGCCAACGTTCACACTATTATTGGCCATGTACATATAACTATTCAACTATTAGCTGACCATGTATTTTACAATGGCGAGGCTTTGATGTTACCCCTCTCGAAGCGTATGTGCGCATTTTCTACGACCGATGGTTATGGTCGCTGCAGCCCGGTGCTACGATGACTGCGTTTGAGGCTAAATAAATATAAAAGAAATAATAAATTTAATTGCATCGTTACGTAAACATTCACCCCCCTCGGCGCGAAGAAGAAATCTGTGAGCGGTGTGTGGAAAATTATAAACCAAAAAAATCAACGGCTCACTTCTGCCGAGGCAGCCTCGTAAAAAAATCAAACGCTGCTCAGTCCGGATGCTCATTGATCGAATTGTCCGAAATTGGTGGAAAATTTAATCAGGAAGATATCACTGACATACAGGATGCTCGGTTTATCTGAATTGCTTACAGATGCTACAGGTGGCACCGACGCGAAGAACCGGTTGCAATTTTTTCTTCCGGTGCTGAGTGGACGTTTACGGCTTGATTTGACCTTTGTTCACTCCTTGGACTGCAGTTTCTATGCCATTGAGAAAAATGAGCTACTCTCATTTCCATTATTTGATCACCATTATGAACCAGATCTGTGACATTGAACACAATGTGTCGACTTGAACAGGTTAAGTGAAAGGAAGTCTTTTGTTTGGGATCAAATGCCAAAATTTTGAAATTTACAAAAATTTGAAATACACAAAATTGCAAAATTTACAAAATTTACAAAATTTACAAAATTTACAAAATTTACAAAATTTACAAAATTTACAAAATTTACAAAATTTACAAAATTTACAAAATTTACAAAATTTACAAAATTTACAAAATTTACAAAATTTACAAAATTTACAAAATTTACAAAATTTACAAAATTTACAATATTTACAAAATTTACAAATAAAATTTACAAAATTTACAAAATTTACAAAATTTACAATATTTACAAAATTTACAAAATTTACAAAATTTACAAAATTTACAAAATTTACAAAATTTACAAAATTTACAAAATTTACAAAATTTACAAAATTTACAAAATTTACAAAATTTACAAAATTTACAAAATTTACAAAATTTACAAAATTTACAAAATTTACAAAATTTACAAAATTTACAAAATTTACAAAATTTACAAAATTTACAAAATTTACAAAATTTACAAAATTTACAAAATTTACAAAATTTACAAAATTTACAAAATTTACAAAATTTACAAAATTTACAAAATTTACAAAATTTACAAAATTTACAAAATTTACAAAATTTACAAAATTTACAAAATTTACAAAATTTACAAAATTTACAAAATTTACAAAATTTACAA
Source organism: Aedes koreicus (assembly GCA_024533555.2). Classification (NCBI taxonomy): domain Eukaryota; kingdom Metazoa; phylum Arthropoda; class Insecta; order Diptera; family Culicidae; genus Aedes; species Aedes koreicus. The sequence goes on from JAHHFK020003286.1 coordinate 102,417, forward strand.
AATTTACAAAATTTACAAAATTTACAAAATTTACAAAATTTACAAAATTTACAAAATTTACAAAATTTACAAAATTTACAAAATTTACAAAATTTACAAAATTTACAAAATTTACAAAATTTACAAAATTTACAAAATTTACAAAATTTACAAAATTTACAAAATTTACAAAATTTACAAAATTTACAAAATTTACAAAATTTACAAAATTTACAAAATTTACAAAATTTACAAAATTTACAAAATTTACAAAATTTACAAAATTTACAAAATTTACAAAATTTACAAAATTTACAAAATTTACAAAATTTACAAAATTTACAAAATTTACAAAATTTACAAAATTTACAAAATTTACAAAATTTACAAAATTTACAAAATTTACAAAATTTACAAAATTTACAAAATTTACAAAATTTACAAAATTTACAAAATTTACAAAATTTACAAAATTTACAAAATTTACAAAATTTACAAAATTTACAAAATTTACAAAATTTACAAAATTTACAAAATTTACAAAATTTACAAAATTTACAAAATTTACAAAATTTACAAAATTTACAAAATTTACAAAATTTACAAAATTTACAAAATTTACAAAATTTACAAAATTTACAAAATTTACAAAATTTACAAAATTTACAAAATTTACAAAATTTACAAAATTTACAAAATTTACAAAATTTACTCTACTGACCATAAAAGCGTCATACCATAAATACAGTTGAGTTTTTTTGGTCAATATAATAAGAATAATCGCACACATGCAACAAACATTATTGAAAATAATTGATATGAGCTGCGGACAATTGCACGAAGTTTTACCTCCAACGTTGTTCACAACACATCGTTAAACAAACCGGGACATTTGAATTTTGCACTTAATAATTGGACTCTTGGTTCGTCATTGGTGTCAAATTTACAAAATTTACGTAGCTTATAATATTGACCCAATTTTTTTAAAAATTTACATTAGTTAGCTTATTTGAAAATTATGCATATAAACTATTATTATGATTTTTCAAAAGAATGTTTTGAAATACTGCAAATAATTTATTTAATTTAAATTTAAATTTGAAAGCTATTTGATGAGAATAAAAGACAAACAATTTACGAAATTTTTATACCACAAAATTATTATAAGAAGAATTAATCAAAAGTTAAAATGTTAAAGTTGAATCTTTTTTTCAAAACTGTTTCAATTGATTTGAATATTTAAAAAAATATTAAAATTGGAGGCCAATTATAATAAATCATTTAAAAAATATATAAAGTTAGAATGGTAAGTAAAAAGTTAAAAAAATATATAAAGTAAGAATGGTAAGTAAAAATAAAAAAAAGTAAGATAAATGTTTTAAAAATTTATAAAATTGAATGAATTTTTTGACGCCTCACATTTTTTATAATTTTGCAATATTTTGAATTAAAAAAAAAAATTAGAGCATGAAAATAGTTCTGTGGAAATGATAGTAATATTCCGTGTACTCATACATTTGTAAAACAATAATTGATAAAATATTAAATTTTTATTAAATTCAAGAATCTGAAAAAAAATACATTCCTTTATTATCCGTCGGCCTATTTCCTCACGTGGTGACAACCATCGACGCCAAAAAGACGACTCCACCTGGAACTGGACCCTAAATATCGCACTCATCGACGCATAAGCCGGGTCTATTTCTTGTCATTAGGTTATGTTATTTTTTTTCCGATAACATTTCAAAGTTAAGCTGACAGAAACACAGTTACAGAGAACGACCTTACTGGGGGTTAACTTCAGTCCGATTTAAAGGGTGTTTCGATCAAAATTTGGTCGACTTAAACATGACACATTTCCTTTCATCGTGCATTAAAAAAACCCTCATTTTAAGATGTGTGCGTGTAGCATCATGCCTTTATTTTGATTTTGAGATTAGCATTTCAGTTATCAAAATGTCGTCGAAGGAAGAGAAGCAATGCATCAAAATTTTGCACGTGCATGGCGAAAATCCAAACTACTCTCACGCCAAGTTGGCGAAATTGTTGAATGTGGCTAAATCAACTGTTACCAACGTATTATAAGTGAAAGCTGGATCGAGGGGATATCGAAAGCCGGAGGCCACAGCGACGACAAAAAGAGTTGCCCGCTGTTTCGAGTAGAACCCGAACTTCTCCGTCCGAGATGTTGCAAAGAAGCTGGGAGTGGCGCCTTCAACCGTGGATAGAGCTAAAAAACGAGCTGGACTGTCGACTTACAAGAAAGTGGTGACTCCAAATCGCGACGATAAACAAAACACGTCGACCAAAGCACGATCGCGAAAGTTGTACACGACGATGCTGCCGAAGTTTGATTGCGTGGTACAGGACGACGAAACATACGTCTAGGCAGACTTTAAACAGCTTCCTGGACAGGAATTTTATACGGCAACCGGACGGGGAAAGGTGGCAGATATTTTCAAGCACATAAAACTATCAGAGTTCGCGATGAAATATCTGCTGTGGCAGGCCATCTGTACCTGTGGCTTGAAGAGTACCGTTTACATCGCGACCGGAACCGTCAACCAGGAAATTTATCTGAGCGAGTGCCTATAAAAACGTCCTCTGCCTTTCCTGAAGCGACACAATTGTTCCGTTCTATTTTGGCCGGATTTAGCATCTTGCAATTACGGAAAAAAGGCCATGGAGTGGTATGCTGCCAACAACGTTCAAGTGGTGCCCAAGGACAAGAACCCTCCCAACACGCCAGAGCTCCACCCAATTGAACAATATTGGGCCATCGTCAAGCGGAACCTTAAGAAAACTCAAAAAGTTGTTGTGAGCGAGAAACAGTTCAAGGCAAACTGGCGTTCTGCGGCGAATAAAGTGGACAAGGAGACTGTACAAAATCTTATGGCAGATGTTAAACGAAAGACCCGGCAATTCGCATTCGGTAAAAAGGAAGCTTAGCTGAATATTTCTCCTGTATTTGGTATTAACTGAACTTGAAAAAGAACAAGAATTTGACTGAATTTGATCGGAACTTAGTCATGTTTAGGTTGGAATTTTGTCTCCTGTAATCCAAGGGAATTTGGTTGTTCTTGTCATAAAACTAATGGCTGTCCTCGGAATAACAGCATCACTTTTCAAAACCTGTTATATTTTACCCATTGGGTTAATTTCAGCGTGTGTTGTTTACATTTCGAGAGTTTTATTTTGAAATATCTGCAAATCTTGTACACTCACCTCAACAACCCGCATCTGTCAACATATTAAAAGCAGGTGATTTGTTCATGTGGAAAACTTAGCACCTACGGCAGCCGTGAGTAGTCGAGTCTACATGAATGAGTTCCTGAAGAAACGACCGCTTCCGTTGCTCAAATCACACTACGTTCATACGATTTTCAGACCCAATCTACACACTTAGAAAATTTTACAGTATTCGGTAATTTTTTACCGAACTTTCAACAACTGAACGTTCGGTAATCCGATTTAACGGATTTCGGTAAAATTTGACAAGTTCCGGTAATATTTTACCGGGATACTGTAAAATTAAATAAAGACGCTCTGCACGCACCTCCTCAATCTAGCTGAAGTCAGAGGGATAACAGTGCCCAGGCTGCACTACCAGCTAAGTACGCAAACCTTAGCTGGCGGTCTTTGTCATCTCTTGACCCGTGGAAGCATGAGGTAGGAACTTGTGAGGACCATAGCAATGTTGCGGGGATGCACGCTCCATCCCAGGTGTCTACTCACCATTTTGCAGCCCATTAAAGAAACAAAGTTGTATGAGAGAAAAACTCATGACTACATGATGGTTTGTGAGTGACAAGTAAGCTCATGATATTTTGTTTCGTCTCGTAATAGAGAGGGGACTTGTTTTTTTTTTCATTGTCTTCAGACGGACATGATATTTGCCAGCACTGACTGAGATCTCGTGGGGATCCAGTAGTGTGTACAGCATTTAGTAGCAACGAGGAATCGAACTAAAATTCCTTCCTTATTGATCTTTAAATGACTTCACTCACAAATCCTTACTGTTAGTTTAAATCAGTTAAAAGCGTTTATTTGTCCTATTGGCACTGACCGACCCAAATTTAATTTTTTTTACAGGGTGTCTCACAATAGGTGTCACTAAAACAAAATGGGATTACAGCAAAACAAATCAACCAAATCATACCATTTATTTTTCAATTGAAAGATACATGTTATAGAATTAAACCATACTAACTCAATTCGAATCTCTCGCCCTTTTCCTTGATAACTTTGCCCTAACGCTTTGTAAATCCATCGTAGCTGGCACGCACGATTTCCTGAGGAATTTGGGCCCAAATATCAACCAAATGTTTCTTGAATCGATCTTAGGTAACCCCTTTTGTAGGGCCTATATGTTGAAGCATATAACCCCAAAAAAATTAGTCAAGTGGGTTGAGATCCGGTGAAGATGCAGGCCATTCTTCGCTTGTGATGAAATCGGGCAAATTTTCCGCGCACCACGCTTGTGTCTTCTTTGCCTTGAGAGCTGGAGCTTCGTCTCATACAGCGTTGAAGCATGAGGAAGCAGATAGTTCTTCAAAACCTGCTCGATGAAATATTCAGTGTTGATTTTTACGTTAGGTTCTATGAAAGTTTTCCTCTTCGTGAAACGGCGCCCCATACCATGATTTTCGATACATTCTAATAGCGTTCTACAGCTAGTTTTTCTCTTAAAATATTGGCAAGACTTTTGCCATACACTTGATCATTTTGTTGATTATGACTGTCCTGAAGGAGGAAGAGCTTTTCATCCGAAAATAAAATCTCGCAGTCACCACGCCGAACCAAAATATTTCAGCTTCTTTGGAATCTGGCTTGCTTTTGACGCTCCGTCCGACCCGTGAACCCGCTGCTTCTTGTACGGCTTGCATTCCAGATCATGTCTGAGGAGCCTGTTCTTTGAAGCAGGGGACATTTTAAATTGGTTGCTCAATTTACGGAAAGATACGGTCGTATTACGTCTTATTCGCTTCCTCACACATTTGATCTTTTTCTTCGTTCTGGCACCTCATTTGTGTTGAATATGGACATTTCCAGTTTCCTTGAACCGTTTGAAGGTACGAAAAACAAAACGCTTACTCACTCCAAACTGCTTAAGGCTATTGAATATCTGACACGGTCTAAGCTTTCGCAAATGTTATTCCAAAACTTGCTTCCGTATGGCTTCCATGGTAACTGATAAATATAAACAAACGGAATCGCTTATTTCAGCACCAACATTAGATTAGAGCGAATCAGCTTTTGTAAATAATGGCTTTCGTAGTCATTTTCTGTTGAACAAAAGGTCGCAAATACAAATTAAGCACTCTTTAAGGAAGAGGAGCATATCTCTATCCGCTGATATATTCAATTTGAAGGAATTGTATTCAATTTCCGATAAATTAGCAGACAAAGTGTTTGTTTACAAAAGCAGATTCGCCCTAATCAAATGTTGGCGCTGATTTATCTACAGCGATAAGCTGTCAAAAGAATGCACTCAAAACGAGTAAAGGGCGAACACGAAATTATTGCGACACATTCAACAGGGCATAACTTTTTTAACATTGGGTAAAAATCAACCAAATTTTGCACACTTTCTCATTGATGTGTATTGTTTACATGCTGTCAAACTCGAAGTCGTGTTTTTCGATTCAACGAAAATGGAAGTGAACTAACGCGAGTCGAGAGAACAAATTCTTTCCAAACACCTGGAATTTCCTGATCTGTCGCACCGGCAGTTGGGACCTTATGTTGAACATTCACCATTCATCCGTCTCCAGAGTGTTGAAGCGGTTCCAGGAGCGGTTGACGTTGGACCACGGCAAAGGAGCTGGAAGAAAACCGGGACCGGAGAACAAAAAGACGGAGGGAAAGGTGAAGCGGATGATTAAAGCAAATCCCAACGTCTCAAGCCGTGATTTGGCTAAAAAGATCGGCATGTCGCAGAGCTACGTCCAGAATGCAAAGAAGAGAGCTGGACTACATACATACAAGGTACAGAACTTCCCAAACCGCGATGAGCGGCAACAATCGACGGCTAAAACTCGGGCACGGAAGCTCTACGAGAAGATGCTGACAAAATATGGCTGCTGTGTGATGGACGACGAAACGTATATAAAAGCCGATTTTAAGCAAATTCCGGGGTTGGAGTTTTTCACCGGCAAGAGCAAGTTCTATGTGGACGACAAATTTAAGAAGAAGAAAATGTCGAAGTTCGCCTCCAAATATCTCATTTGGCAGGCCATCTGCTCTTGCGGACTGAGGAGTGAGCCTTTCGTGACAAAGGGCACAGTAAATGGCGAGATCTACAAATCTGAGTGCCTCGAGAAGCGCCTTTTGCCGTTCTTGCAGCAGCACGACGAAGCTCCGCTATTTTGGCCAGATTTGGAATCATGCCACTATTCTAAAAGTGTCCTGGAGTGGTATGAGGCCAATTCTATCCATTTTGTTCCAAAGGACATGAATCCGCCAAACTGTCCGGAGCTGCGCCCGGTGGAGCAGTACTGGGCAATGATGAAGCGGGAACTTCGGAAGAGCAAGAAGACAGTCAAAGACGAGAAGGACATGTTAAGAAAATGAAAAAAAAAAAACTGAGAAACTGGTACCGGATGACACTGTAAAGACTTTGATGGAGGGCATCAAGCGAAAATGCGTTCAATATTACACTCAAGGCTCCATCGATTAACTTTTCTTTTGATTTTTGAAGTAAATATATGTATAAAACTACCCTAAAGTTTTGGTTTGATTCTAAACATTATAAGAAAATTGGCATGACATTTTCGGTGTCGCAATAATTTCGTGTTCGCCCTTTATAATCAATTCCGTTGTTAAAATAACCAGCTGAAATAAACCAAGACTGAAAAAAGGTGTTACCTATTGTGAGACACATTGTATAACAGTATAACTTCTACTTCCTCAGCTTAAGCTCGTGGTCATATTGGTACAATTATCCTGCTTCATACATTTACTCAAGAAGTCAGTAATCAAATAATATAATATACGTTGAGATTATCGGATATTGAACGCAGCAATCCAGCTTGGTGCCTTTTTTTTGCCCGGTACTGTAAAAAGTAAAAGCAGCCCCAGAAGTACTGCAACTAATGAATCGCGCTGAATGCTTTAGAAACAAGATTTGTGATCGTTTGTATGCATTCATCAACGATTTTTTGGCAAACATTCTTAGTGAAAATAAGGCATAAGAAGAGTGATTCATCACATGGACAAAAACACTGTTCCTCTGTTTTCCTTCTTCCGAGAGTATTTATTTCTTTCTTCGTACTTTGCTACTACGAATGAACACTTGCACAGAATTTCTTCAACGGCGACTTTAATTGAACGTGTTTTAATGCGAATCGTAATTCTAAACATGAAAACATGTCCTTGTGATAAAATATTGCTCAGTTAAGAATTCTCTCATAGCGGTAATAAGTGAAAGTTTTTATAAATCACACGTGGAGTAAATCTTCATCCATTAAAAGAGTCTTTGTTTAGATTCATCCTACCTCCATCTATTTTTTTTGCATTCAAATTCAAGTGAATAAATAATCATTTCTTGTCACCAATTGATCACATCCCGAACGTACATCAGCCCAGCAAACAACCCAAATCCTTCAACTAAAATCTGCATCTTGCCATCAGCCACACAGCAGCGCCTCAAATAGAATTTCACAACTCACCATCTACCCTAAAGACCGTGTAACCCATATCTGGTTAATTTATCTGCAAAATAGCCATCTAATTCGAACAGAAAAAAAAAGACCACCGTATAATCACCCCGCCAGTACCATGAACCGTGCAGTTGAATCAACACAATCGTTGCAGTAGCGCTGAAGTTGCCCCTTGTCCTAATCCACTCCATCATCTCGGACCGCAGAGGCCGGCGCTGCCATGCCAGTATGAGCATCTATCAACACAGTCGATGTCCCTCTGGCAGACCTCTGGCTCTTTGTTGACCACCATTGCAACAACAGAAGCTTTTAATTTTGCTCTCTCTTCTATCGCCGCCCTAAACACATTGTGCCCGCGCGTTGTGAAAAGTGTGAAAAAACATCCAGCGAATTACCCGTCGAATTGAATTATAAGTGCTTTCAAGGACGCGGCTGATTGCTGTTTTGCTGCACAGATGTTGCAAGCCACTCCTGTGGTAGTCCGAAGATCAATTCGGTGGATTTCAATAGACTATTAGTTTATTGCACCAGGAGATTGCACAATGTGCATCCATTTCCAGCCTCTAGAGGCGTCGGCAAAGAGTGAGTGCTTACGCAACAACCTCCACTGTTCTGGAAACAGCAGCCGGGGGAGATTATCTAACCCTCAACGGTCTACTTCTGTGTTGAATAACCGCAGTCTTGGGGATAGTCACCGCAAAACCACATGACTCACCTACCTCGATCCAAAACCATTCAGCGTGTATGCTAGAAACTAGATTCTTAACCTTAAAAGGAATCCCCCCATACCGTCTGGTCGTACATTCACCGAGGCACTGCAACATGAGAACTTCGCTCTCATTTCTTCTAAGGCTCACATTCATTCTTTGTGCACCTCGATGCTGATCATAATCATAGCGAACTTTCTTGAGATACCCTCCTCCCGCCGACACTATGCGTTGCTCGGTGGTTTCTGTGCATTGCAACATCAGTATACAACATCGTTTCTCGGTGACGGTTGCGGCTGTCGACCGGCTTTTGCGCGAACAGTTTGGAAAATAGTAAATCCTTTAGCAGAAACACATCGATTAGTGCCGGTAAATCAATGCTAATTATATTTTCTTCTATGAAACCGGTTATATCATGTTGATCTCTGGCGTGGTATGTTGGTTTTGCAAGAACGAGCTCTGCTCTGTTCATTGCAGGAAAGGGGGCTTGTGATGTTTATTTGATATTATACTAGAGATATATTTTTAAACATCGTGTAGGTTTTGGGCCGAAGGGTGGCAGATTTTTATGAAACTATAAAGAAGCATTCCTAAACAGTTCTCAAAGCATTCCATTTCAATTGTTTGATTGCTCGACAAGTGCTTGATCTCAATAATACAATAAGGACCCAAGCAGCACATATCTGTCATAATTGGTTGCAGAAACTTGATTTCGACTTAATTGAGTCACATTGCAGTTACTTTAACTGATTGGCAACAAGTGTGCTACTAGAGGAGGTTCTCCATTCCCTTAAGAACTATTTTAGAAGCATTCGAGAAGCACCCTGGAAGCATATCCGAAGAAATTTGGAAGTATCACGGAGCCACTCCTGAAGCATTCAGAACTGCTCTGAAAACATTCCAGAATTACGCTGAAAGCCCTACTGAGCTTCTCTGGAAGCATCCCAGAACTATTCTGAAAGCATCTCAGAACATTTATGGGAACATGCCAGCATAATTTTGGAAGCATACTAGAACTACTCTGGTAGCATTCCATCCTTGGAAGCATCTCAAAAGAAATTTAAAATCATACTGAAAGCAACTGTTCCATAAAAAATTTCACGGTAGAGGAAAACTGCATGAAGAAGTTCGAAAAAAGATGTTCCAAATCATGGAAAATTTATAATGTATTGTTGTTGCTCACTATTATCTAAGCGTATATTGGTGAAATTTTGTGATGCCAAAAAACTAACGATCCGTTACACAGTTTCATACTTAAACACTAAAAACTATTGTCTTTTTGTTTGCTTGTTCGTACATTTCTCAGGTAAATATTTCGATTTGTCAACTTTGTCCAAACTAGTCACTAGGTAGATTGTTTAACTTCGGTTTTGGGTTGGGTAAACCATTTAAAAAATATATACCCACATACTAACACATTTCCATTCAATTGTTTAGCTATACACATATTTTACTATAAAGTGAATACATTAGACCATAGTTGGGGGCATATGAAAACATGTGTCCCTAAAACTGGGTCAACGATATTCTTGTGAAATCGTTGTTCATGTTTCTATGGGAACAGTTGATTTTTCACATATGACTATTTTCTTGATATCTAGAATGCATTTCAAAACAAATCAATTCAATTTAGCCAAATTAAGGTCATCTGAAAATCGTGAAGGTAATCTTTCAGCATATCCGGTGAAATCATGAAAGCGATAAAATTAGGGGAAATCAAAATCCTGCTCAGGTGTATAACGTTTGCATTAAAAAAATAATTGACAAAAATTGCCGATTTTTTATGGGTTAACCTTCACCCGCACTGACGAAACTACCCAGGCAGCATCACTCATAGTAACCCATGCATCAGCAGACAAAATTTGACAGCTCTATCAGTCGAACTCTAACCTTGATGGCAAATACAGTGAAGCAACTCCGTTCAGAAGTGTGCGCGTTCAAAGAACGGCACCCTGTCGCTTCGAAAACCGAAATCGTGCGGCACTTTGTGGATGCCGTATACGCCCGTTCTGGCATCAAAAACATCTTGGCACTATTAGACAACAATCAGAGCATCGAAAGAAAGCCCGGTTCTGGACGGCCAACGACCCTGAGCGACAAGAAGCTCCAAAGGATGCTGAAGAGGAAGACCGAGGGAAAAGTGGCTACATCGCTGCGTGCGCTTGGCCGGGAGGTCGGTTCAACCGACCGAACAGTGAAAAAGTACCTGGCGAACATGAACATACATGTCAGGAAGCGGAAATCACGTGCACTTGTTTCGGAGTTGCAGGCAATGACGCAGCGGCAGCGGCTGAATAAGATGGTCAACTCGATTTTCCCGGCGAATCGCGACGTGGCGGTGGTGATGGACGACGAGACCTATCTCACCCTGGATGGCAACCACTGGCAGGGCATTTCGTATTTTACTTCCCCCACGAAGGAAGTGAGCTCCAAGGTGAAGTTCATTTCACACACCAAGCTCCCCAAGAAGCTACTGCTATGGCTGACAATCAGCGAGAAGGGGATGTCAAAGTCGCTCTTCTTTCGCTCAGGACTGGCCGTGAACGGGGAAATTTATAGTACGAATGCCTGCCGGAAGTTGCGTCGTTCATCAAGAAATACCATAAGGGCGAAGACGCGGTGTTCTGGCCGGATCTGACGCCGGCCAACTACTCAAAGCGATCATCGGAGGAGATGGAGCGGCTGAATATCGATGTGGTACCCAAGTCGGCGAACCCGCCCAAGGTGCGTGCCATCGAGAATTTCTGGGCCAACCTGAAGCGTAAGATCTACTCCAACAATTTTGTCGCGAAAACTGAGGAGGAATTGATAAATAAAACGAAGAAAGAACTCAAAAACATGCCTACACGTATGTTTTCGTCCGCCATGGCGAATGTTCCGGAAAAATGCCGGAAGGCCGCTCGCAAGGGCGTAGAATTTTTTTTGCAAGTAAGCTTAAATAATTACCTTCCATGGGAAATTCATCAAAAGCAATTATCTGTCTTAGCTTTTTGAGATCACCATCCGAAAAAAGTCCATTTTTTTAATGCAAACGTTAGCTATGAACTGATGATTAAAGTCTTAACTACTTTGGAACAAATCATTCAAAATGATCTCGATGATTTTTAGCTGAATTTATTACATATTTGATACATACTAAGGCCAAATGAAGTAGCTAGGCTGACATTGCATCCCGTTACCCTTCTACTTATTTACTAATTTTAGAATTATTTTTTCAGGGTCGAACCTTGGATTGGATTTATACAAAGTATCTAACGGTTTCCTTTTGAAAGTTTTAAGAACTCCATTTGGCATTTTTATGGAAATTGTATCTCTCAACTCGTCTCTGAGATAAAAGTTTTTTGTACGTCTGAGTTATGCGAGGTCCAATTTTTTGACAAATGCGTAGTTTTCGTCATACTTTTTGATTCAGTGAACATATTTTGAGTAGCTTCTTCAATGAATAGTGTTATTTTTTACATAAGACCAGTTTCTTGATAGTAATTTAAGAATTTTTTTTTTCTCAACTTTGTCGCCCCTTGCTGCTACTGGTATTAAATTTAAGCTGCCGTTAAATTTCATATAAGTCATTCGAACTCCTCCATTACATCAGAAACTTCATTAGGGAACTATGACCTTATTGTTATACAATTTTGGAAAACATTTTCTAGTGACGCGATAACTACTACTAGGAGCATCTAATAGTGATGACGTTTTAACGCACAGAAAAAAAAAGATTTTTTTCCATCGTCTAAAATTTCCCCTCCTTTAATTGCAACCCTAAGCAAGCGTTAACACCGAAATTGTTTGCAATCTTTTTTACAACAGACCTGATTTCTGCGATATCTGGCCAACGGCCATTTAGAAAATTTTACAATATTCGGTAATTTTTTACCGAACTTTCAACAGCTGAACGTTCGGTAATCCAATTTAACGGTTTTCGGTAAAATTTGACAAGTTCCGGTAAATCACCGAAATCCGGTAAATCGGATTACCGAACGTTCAGTTGTATAAAGTTCGGTCAAAAATTACCGAATACTGTAAAATTTTTAATGACATGAAATATCCCATGAATTTATGCCAAATGTGGCTTTCCTTTTATTTGCTGTAGATAACGCAGAGAGTTCAATTTTTTTTTTCAAACTTTGTATTTTCCTCTTCATTTGGCAAAAAAACTCTGTTCTACTATGCTCCGTTCTTGAGCTATGATGTTTCTTAAATAAATGATATCTAGTGAAATATTGAAATGAAATAAAGGCTGACTAAAAGTTAATTGGTACGCCCCTCGCGAGCCGCTACCACGCCTCTAGTGTTGGGAATTGAAATTTTTTGACAGTGGTTTATTTACACTGAACAACTAGTGCAAGTTTGATCAAAGTAGTCGATCGCATTCTGAAATAACTGAATTAATGGAACTCGAAAGAAGATAAAATGTTGTGCACAAAATCCAGAATGGTTCGGTTCCAAGCTGGCTCTTTAGCCAAGCTGAAGATGCCGAAAACAACAGTTTGTCGAGTGACCAAATCCTACAAATCCTACCCTGTGGCTAGATGTGGCTAGAATGCCAACATTCAAACGGTGCGGAACATCTTTGTCAGGGAAGGATACACATCGTAAAAAGCCAGTCAACATCCGAACGGGCACATGAAGCAGAATTCCGTGGCCAAAAAGTGTGCAAGGCTCTTGTCTACGCTTCATACAAAATTTCAAAAAATTGTATGGAGAAAAGTCCACAAGGGTGGAGGTGGGTTTGAGATTTTCAAAAATGAGTCTACGTGGTTTATGAACCGGCCCATAATGCTTTATAAATGAGTCCGGGTACTCCTGGGGCACACGAGCGGGAACTGCTTATAATCGGACATATTTTTCGTTAAAATTACCCATAACTTTTGAACTATAAAATATACTCAAAAACTTAGTTCATCAAAAACATGCATTATAACAACTTCGACTGAAGATTATTTTTTCTTAACATTAGAAACTAAAAAGTTACAATGAAAAAACTGATTTTTAAGGGGCACCCTAATCTTAACCTGCAAAATTACTCCGAACTAAAGCTGTGCGCAAGCGCCGGACGCTTCAGTCGTGGATGAGCAGCCCGTAGCGCGTTTTATTAGAATGGATGGTGGCTACCTTAAACACACACACACATATAATATTTTAAACAATGTTGAAAAGGCATCCGAAGGTAACACGTTTTAGAATGTTTACTTTTATGCTTTGTGATTAAGGTGCATGATATTAAACCGAAATTTACACTTCTTTTCCGAACTATGTGGCTTTATAATCGGAAACAATAAACTGTAACGACCGGAGTAGTTCAAACGAATGATGATTTACTCTAACGTACAAAGAAAAAAAGAAAGAATTTGAAAAGATGCGTAAAATTTCCCCTCGTTCAATAGCGAACCACAGCAAGCGTTAACAACGAAATCGTGTGCAATTTATCATGCAACAAACCAGATTTCAAAGATGGTTGGCATAAATTTCATCATGATCATCATAAATTTGTCTTTATTTTACATTCTTTTGTTATTTGGAACATGTTAATTGGAAAATGATACAGCTTAGCTTTGCATCTTTAGTTATGGCTATTTTTACAAAAATTTTAAAGTTTCATAGCCTATCCAGCCATTGAAAGGTTTACCACTCAGGTGGGATTGTTTGTTTGGGAATTTTTTAATCTATACTACCTCACTACCTACACAGAAAAAAAATCTGGATTTTCGTTGTGATGTAAATATCAGAATATGTAAAATTATATTTCATTCCAGACGAAGGAGCAACTTGCATGAAATAGTTCTAACAAAGATGAGCTTTTGCATACAATTTTATCGACCATGGATGGAATGTCTCAGAAATTCACACGATCTATTATTGAAATGTGGATGTTTTGTGACGCTCCATTTATGTGCATGTTATTGAACAGAAATTTACTCTTATTTTTCGAGCTGTGTATCGACCGCGTGATGGTGGTGAGATCGTTGATAAATTTTGTTGCCATTCGGTTGCTGGCGGTGCGGTCGACAGCTATGAGCCGGATGCGTCCGGATGACGATCCCACCTCCACACTGAAGGCCTCGATGATGGAAGTGCGGATGTGGGGGAGAATGTTGTACTTAGATCCTTTCTTCCCCCTTTTTGGAGTCGGTGAAATCAAGCCGGAAGATGTTGTGTGGTCAGGCAACCAGAAGCTGTCACCTGGCTTTAGATGGATCTCGGTGAAATCGCCATCAGTTCGTCCGCAGAGAATAGTTCGAGATTTTTGTTGGTTGATGGCTGACTCCAGAATCCAGGGGGGGGGGGTTGAAGAACGCTGACCATAAGTAGGGCCGAGATGTACCTTGCCCCCACGGGTTTGGTTGGCGACTACCACGAATTTGCGGAAAGTCTTCCGTCTTCCGACCCGGTTGGTGGGCGGTCGAGGCTTGCTTTTGGATTCGCTTGAAGGCTTCGCGTTCGGGCATTGACGATCAGATCCCTGGAGGGTACCACCACAGTTGGCGCACTTGTACGCCACGGCTCCTTCAATGGAACAGTTGGATGTAGTGTTTTTTTTTTGGCGCAGTTGTTGCAACGGGCATTGGCGTTGCAGTTCCGGGTACCGTGACCAAAGTCCAGACACTGCTGGCACTGCGTCACATCACGGTGTCCACCACGGTTTGGCTCTCTCAGGTGATGATTATGGAACAGATGGAGCGGATTGCTTTCAGCGCGTTGAGCGTCACCGTTCCCTTTTGGAAATGCACCAGGTACAGGCAATCCGGGTGATGCCTCACGTTTTCGTTTTGCCGATTCACCCGGTATACGGCGATTGGGACAGGTTTTACCGGTCCTTGTTTTCCGAGGCGATTTGTACCTGATCGAGGTTTGGCAGGCCTCTGACGACGGCCTTGAAAGGCTTCTCCCCGGGGATGTCATGCGTGAAGAATTCGGAACTGGAATCCTTCAGATGCTTCGTGTCGTAGTCCTTTTTCGACCGAAGCATTACTTTTGTCCCTATACGGGACAGCTTGTACTCGGCTGCAATGCCGGCCGCTTAAAAATTGACCATCGGCTCGCCGAAAGGGATGTTTTTCACCACCACCGATGGTAGCTTTACTTTTGCTGTAGGAGCAGCAGCGTTTAAATTTTCGACGGAGCCGCCGAAATCACTGACGTCGCTGGTGTTCATTGCTGTGCCACCATCACGGGGGCCTACGCTTTGAGGGGTACAGCCACTGGTACCGTCGAATTGGTTCTGTTTCTTCTTCGTTTTCTTCTTGTTGCCCTGGGCCTGGTCAACGGTATCGGTCCTGCCATCGAGAAGCGAAAAAGGATTTCTGCCGTCAGCCGGCCGCTTGCCGCCGGGTTTCAGTCCACCGTTTGGGCCAGGTTTGCCCATACCAACACGCGGAAATGCGAGAAATCGCGAAAGTATTAATGAACAAATCGAAAAAATTACCGAGAGCGAAAAAAAAACACTTCCGAACGACGTTTACCTCGGCTTACATTTACATGAAATATTCTTTGAATTGATGGCAAATCTACAGTGACCGGCAAAAATAAAGATCCACATTTGGTAAATGTATTATTGTTGAGGAAAAATTAATCCAACTCATTCCAGGCCTGCTCCTGTGCCGCAAAATATGTTTGCTTGTTGGCTACGTGGGTTTTCTCGACTCTATTGTTGAGAATTGCCCAGAGATTTGAAATTGTGTTTAAATCAGGGCACTGGAGGGGCCATTCCAAGGGTTTAATCCGACAGGCACGGAAGAATGCTTGCGTTTTCCACATGCTTTGGGTCGTTGTCTTGCTGGAAAATGTAATTAGCTTTCAAACCCATTTTCAGCAAAGATTCTTCCATATTCTCGTTCAAAATATCTACTACCACTCTGCCGTCATAATACCATTGATTAGTGCCAGATTTCCCACTCCAAACCATGAGAAACAGTCCAAGATCATGATGTTTCTACCGCAGTGGTTCATGGTCGCTTGGAGATGTTTATACTCCAGCCTTTTGGGCCGGTTCATAAACCACGTAGACTCATTTTTGAAAATCTAAGACCCCCCTCCCCCTCGTAGACTTTTCTCCATACAATTTTTTGAAATTTTGTATGGAGCGTAGACTTTGGTCAAACCCCCCCCCCCCCCCCCCAAAAAAGTCTACGTGGTTTGTGAATAGCCCCTTTATCGCTTTTCCGCCAAATACGAAATCGTCGTTTTCTGTTGAACAGCTCCAAAGTGCATTCGGCTGATCAAACAACCCCTTTCCAGAACTCCATTATGGGAGTTGTACTATGTTTGCTGTCTCTAGTACTCGAAATCTTTTTGTTGATTCATGTCTTCATCAGAGCAGTTCGAATCTGTATTATCTATAATTTCGTTAGGAGAGACATCTGGTTCTCTATCTTTGTTATGATTCAATACAAAAGGTGTTTGAGGTATACGTTTTAATTGATTTACGTGTGCCTTCCGAGTACCACCCACTTCAATTAAATGAACTAATTCAGAAAATGGTTTAAAATTTTTTTTTTCTTGTTGCCTCATCATCGTCATCCGATCTATCGGTAGATTGCGTATCGGAAGATTCTTCCCCCTTCTGCAGTGATGTTTTGAGTTCCTCCATGGCTGTCGTTAGTTGGTTGATGCGCTCTTCAAAAGCTCTCTTTCTTTTGCCGGTACTTCTTGGTAGTGGTGCACTAGACCTGGGTTTCTTCGCTTTTGGTAGGGTACAATCGTACGATAGGTGGCCCTTACTATAACAATTGTAGCACACGGTCTGGCTATTAGCCTTGAATGTACCACGATGACTTGATAAGTCGTTTTGACGCTTGAACGTATTGCTTGCTTCACCAAATTTGCTTTTTTTCACTAAGTTACGAGATTGAGAATAGGGACCCCGATGGTCGAAATAACTCACTTCACCAATTTCATTGCGAGCCATCTTTCTAGATTCCTGGACTGCAATTTCAATTATTTTCGCCTTCTCCAGTAGTTCTGCTAAATTCAACTCATGATTTGCGTCCCGTAAAATAATTTCTCGAGTATTATCGTTTCTCAGGCCTGCTACAAATACAGATTGCACTAACGTCGCTTCTGTTTCCGCGCTCACGCTACAGTGTTCCACTATGTCTTGTAAATCAATAGCAAAATCATCGAGAGTCTCTCCTACGGCTTGCTTTCGGGAAATCAACCGATAACGCTCCGCGAACACGTTTTTCTTCTCTTCATGCAGTTTCTTAAACTTGTCGATTATTTGTTCATAGGTTTTATTAACTATTTTTTCTGGTTTAAAACTTCCTATGATGCGACTCGCTGTTTCCTGCCCAACACTGGTGATAAACTCTAGTGCTTTTTCCTCCGCTGGAGTTCTATTTAACTTAAAAAAAATATCCACTGTTTGCAAGTATGAATTCACATTAAGACCCGCAACGTACATCGGGAACTTTCCCTTTGTTCTTTTCTCTGCTACCGGAATGGACGATACCGTTTGTGGTATGACGTCCTTGTTATCACTTCCTGTAGCCATGTGAGCTTCTTCTGCTCTGAATTATATATTTTTTTACTGGGTAACTGTCACGACCCGTCTACAGTTCACCACTCGCGAAACAACAGCTATTCACACCGCGAAATTTTAACCTCGTCGCCAATATGTTACGACCCTGTATCAATGTCAGTCAAAAGATACCTTCGGATACGATTAAGAAAAAGACCGTTCAGTTGCGAGTTCAAGTTCAGACTAATTATATTTCATCAATTCATATCAATCCCTACTTGATTCCCGTTAAGTTCATTCCAAGTGTTCATCCTCTCTCAAAACTTATCTCCTAATCCCTCTCCTATCAATGTGCAAACCGCAATCGCTATTCCTTATTCACCTTACATATGAACGACCATTTCCGAGCAAAATTTTCAAACCGTGCTCAGCAATGCGCCGTCGAACTGTACGATCGAATATCAACAGGCTTAGCTTTTCTCTGAGTGCACGGATGGTAACAAACGGATCCTTCTTAAATTCTCCGACGATTCTTGTGTCTTCTCGTTGATCGAACTTACGATTACGTCCTCGTCCAGTTCGATCTGCGATACTGCCAAGCTTTCGGTGATTCGAAACAATTTTTTGAACTGCACCACGGCTTACGACATACTTTTCAACAACTTTAATAATATGCGATAACATTTCGAACTTGAAGTGTTATTACACGTTTCTTTCAAACATGTCCCTGCTTAGTGAAAAATAGCCCAATATGATGCGCATTTGCAAGACAAGTGCTCTTACATTTCTGTCAATATAAAAGTTAGATTGTTGATTTCTTAAAAACTAAGGATCACCTTAATTTCCATTCACACTAAAATAAGCACCTCACTGCTACTAAACATTCTGCGATAAAAAATAGGTTGAAAATGGATCATTCCGTCTACCTATATTGGCATTCTAGACCACTGTGGCATTTTACGGTCCACCATCGTCGCCAAAAATCACAACAGACGAATGGCATCATAGCGAAAATGAAAGCCTTAAAGTTCAATCATCCGTCCAATAAATTTCCATGCTGCCCATTTCGGTCGACTAGATCTGGGCCAGACTAATGGGTCTTGCAGTCTGGTGACTTGCTGCAGTTGTTTTTTTTTTGTAGTCGAACCTTTCGATTTCAGACACCGGTTTCAACCCCGTGACTCTCGCCAGGCGGGATTAGAGTTGTTTATGTTGCACTCATCAATACACTGTGTCCCTACAAACCGGTGCAGCACCGTAGTTTGCGTGTGAATTTTTGCAATTATTGCTCGCGGCCAGGTCGGGTTCGTCGGTTGGCGCTCAATCAAATCTTTTGTTTCTCGTGGTCTAATGTGGGTATCGGTAGTGGTGGGATTGCACGCGTTTGCGATCGATGATGGCGGTGCCGCCGGTTGAGCAACTTGTCGACGCGTACATGTCAGTTGCTGCTCCAGTTCGTTTGGATGTTGGAGCGGAGGAAAGCAAAAAAAAAATTATGATGGATGTGTCGAAAAGCATTAAAGATACAGCCCAATGCCATCGCCACCACACTGCGGGCCGACATTTTGAACGACGGATGTGATTTCATTGATGATTTCGCCATCTAGATTCGAATCTCACCGACCGGACGCTTTTATCCTATTAGGTTCCGTTTTGCTCGGTTCGGCACCGTGAAGTATGCCTTGACGTAAATGCATCGCCGGCAATTACCATATCTGATATTACAAAGTAAATAATGGCGATGTTGCTTGCGTATTCATGCACGTGCTGCGGCGTAATTTGCCTTTTTTTTTTTTTTTTCTATGTGCGGACGTTTGGATATAGAGAGTGAAGCCGAAGGTTGGGCAATACTTGCCGGAGGCCGGTCGGACGGCTTAAGCCCCATTCTGCCTCCTGCGATTCTTAATCCAGCAGAGCGAGTGCAATTTCTTCCACGAACGAAATACTCTACCATTCAACAACGTTGAGTCTGATGAAATTGAAGCCAGTTTGAGGTGAAAACCGTGCAGGAAATTTCCAAACCCAAAACAGCAGGAAAGGATTGGTTGTCAAAAGTACGGTCATGATTTTATTTTTGTAGAACGTGTTTAGCGATGCGTTTCTGTTTTGTGAGGATATTGAGAAGCTTTCGTGACTTGCTTCCACGATGGTTGATTTTGCTTGCGAAATATGCAATGCGCTAGCAGGATACAATGTCTTCGAATGCTAGGTAAAACGAGCGGTCTATGCCTGGGGCAGTTGAGAGTTTTAAGTTTTAAGTTGCAATACCGATTCGATGTAATTTTTTAAAAAGTGTCGAGGCTTCAACCATGTTCTATTCATTTTATGAATCTTACTTACTTCCATATTTTCTGCCAAATATGTTTAAACAAGTATATTATAATTGCAATTCTATGTTTGATATTTAACATTTTATCAATTTGATTATCCCAAACATATATGTTGCTTGAAAAATCAACCCAGCAAGAATATAAAACTTCTTCTTGCTTTGGAACATTTGGTCCTCTATTGAAAAAAAAAACCATCATGCCTGAAAAATTCACACTAAACCCTCAACCAAAATTCACCCCAAACTGTTCCAGCAACGGCTAATTACCTCTTAGTTCTTACAAAATCAACCTACATACATTCATCGAATACTTCGTTACAAAAAACAACCGATCAACAGATGCACATTTTAAGCCATTACCCTCGCCGCGCTTCTCACAATTGCTTTTTACATTACACCCGGGAGCTTTTACTTTTCTTTCATACAACCATAAATTATGCAATTATAACCCGGGTAGGTGCCTCTCCATTCGCAAGTGCAGCAGCAACAAACACAGCATGCAAAACTCCAAAAGCCTCAGTTCGAATGAGAGTAAAATGAAATCGCCGCAAACCGATGATATTCAAGTGTGTGGGCCGGCAACCTGAAGCCCACCATCACCCGCGCCGGGGCACGAAAGCATCTCTCGTCGTCGTCGTCGTCGTCGTCGGGCCACTTTAGAAGCGTGCAATTTCTTTATGATTGCAGCTCCTCCGTCAGCCACCTATGCAAAGTCAGTGAGTTAGTCAGTCAGTAGGGTAAGGCTGAGCAGAGCAACAACCGCCAGTCGGTGGCTGAGTGCGGTGTGGGCTAATCGAATGAGAGCTATGAGTTGGAGTCGGAGCATGCTCGTGCAATTGTTGTTCTTTTGCATTATTGTTCGAGTAAGTATGCACCTACCGACTCTTGGCGAAGAGCTTTCTTACAAGCTCGTGTCTGCGTGTTTGTTGTCTTAATAGCAGCAAAGACGCTTGCAAATTTGATCGTTGGAAATTGGCTGGCTGATTTTGAAGTTCCCTCAAAATCGTTTGCCTTTCCACCTCCTCAATAAGTGAATTTTCAATTGAAAAGGATTAACTTCAAACAACATTGAAATGGAGTTGTCTATTTTCAAAACTACAACGAATGTTTACAAGCACTATTAATGTACGTTACCCCATAATAACGACGCGGTGTAAAACATAATGAATGGCTTCGAAACCGTGTGCACAACACAGCCGAGAAGTAATAAACGTACGCCAGTGTAATGACAGTAATGGCAGGCGTAGGGCATGAATTTGTAATTTGAGCAGACTTTGAGCCCTTATTTGAAGCGCTGCTATTTGATGTACGACGGGGTCTCAACGACCACGTGTACTTGCATTTATAAGCACAATGAATCTATCAACTAACCAAGCCCTATAATAACCTTAATCGGTTTTATGACTTTCAGACTCCTGGACTGGTTTGACACGAGATAATCCGAGTGTGTTTCATGGATTCTCGAAGTGGCACTACACACTTAGAAATTATGAATTTTACACGAGACGTAATTCATGTTTGTAAATAGTCGGGGAACGTAAAGAAAGATCTCGTGTAAAATTATGTCTCCTGAAACTGACACATACGCAATTCGACAAAGGATGTGTTTGATCGAATGATAAAAGGTAGAAGGGACTAAATGTCGAAAGCACAAAACATCGAATTTGTTTTCATTTCTGACAGTGATGGAGGGATCCCTAGTAGCACACTTGTTTTAACCCAGTAAAGGTGACTGCTCTGTGACTCAATTAAGTCACAATGGAGCTGCTGAAACCATTTTTGACTGTTGTGTGCTGCTTGGGATTATTTTTTGATGAACTTCACTAGTTTCTTTTTCCTTTTTTTAAGCTGAAATATTACTTTATTATGGAACTAGCTGAACCCGGTGCGTGCGCTGCTACGCTTGCAACTAAATGAAGGAAAATTTAATATAACTGGCACTTTTATGGTTTTTTTTCGGAATGAGTTTTCATTTCTTGAATAAGCAGGGGTTCAAACTTCTATCAAAACATGCTTCTTACCCGAGAAATACACGTTTTGTGTTTAAGTAACCTGGATAATTCTCATTTTTGGTAGAAATTTATGTTTCATTTGCACGGGAACCCTCCCTTCCAGAGAAGGGGCTCAAACCACTATACAATTATTGCCTTCAAAACCCACCCACATGCCAAATTTGGTTCCATTTGCTTGATTAGTTCTCGAAACATCACATTGGGCTCTTCGATTATAATAAAATTTTGAGTTTAATTTGTTTGCCCCCCCCCCCCCCCCCCCCCCTTCAGAAAGGGGAGGGGTCTTGAACCAATATAGATACATTCTTGCCTTCAAAACCCCCCACATGAGAAATTTAATTCGATTTACTTGTTTAGTTCTCGAGTTATGCAGAAATTCGTGTTTCATTTGTATGGGAGCCTCCCCCCCCCTTTAAAACTGCCATAGAAACATTTCTTGCCTCCAAAAACCTCAACATGCCAAATTTGGTTTCACTTGCTTCATTGGCTCTCAAGTTATACTAAAAATTATGTTTAATTTTTAGTGGAGTCTCCCCTTCCAGAAGGCGGAGGTGTCTCAAAACAACTTAGAAACTTTTATTTCCTTCAAAAACCTCCACATGCCTAATTTGGTTCTGTATGCTTGATTTGTTCTCGAATTATGCAGAAAAATGTTGTTTCATTTGTATGAGAGCAGAGAGAGAGAGAGAAGGGGTCTACTACCCTAGAAACACATGTCAAATTTAGTTCCATTTACTTTATTGATTCTCGAGTTATGCAGAAATTTCAGTTTCATTTGTATGAGAGCCCCCCCCTTCTAGAGAGGGGGCTCGAACCGCCTTAGAAATATTTTTCGCCTCCAGAAAACCCCACATGCCAAATTTGGTTCCATTTGCTTGATTAGTCTTTGAGTTATGTAGAAACTTCTGTTTAATTAGTATAGGAACCTCCCCTTCCAGAGATGGGAGGGGTCACCAACCACCATAAAAACATTTCTTGCCTCCAAAAACTCACACATGCTAAGTTTGGTTTCTTTTGCTTGATTAGAACCTTCCCCGGCCATAAAAACTTCTCCATACAAAATTTCACGCTGATCGGTTCAGTAGTCTCGAGCCTATTAGGGTTAGACAGACAGACAGACAGACAGACAGACAGACAGACAGACAGACAGACAGACAGACAGACAGACAGACAGACAGACAGACAGACAGACAGACAGACAGACAGACAGACAGACAGACAGACAGACAGACAGACAGACAGACAGACAGACAGACAGACAGACAGACAGACAGACAGACAGACAGACAGACAGACAGACAGACAGACAGACAGACAGACAGACAGACAGACAGACAGACAGACAGACAGACAGACAAAGATTATCATATTGTTAGAGATTATGTGACGAAAGGTCGATCGAAAAAAAGTCTAATGACTAAATATCGAATGTCAGAAGGTCGAAACGAAAGAAAAATGGTCAAATGACAAACTGTCGAATTACAAAAGGCCGAATGGACAAAAGCTCGAATGGAAAAATAGGTTAGATGATAAGTAGGGGCACAATACGCCGAATAGACAAAAGGTCGGATTGTATGGCAAAAGGACGAATGACATGCCAAAACATTTCATCTCTTTTCAATTATGGCGATGATAAATAGATTATTTTCAGATAATATTTACAAGTTTGCATACTATAGTTGTTATGTCTGTATGCTCCGTACGTAGAATAACATGTCAAGTTACTTGTCAAGTTAAGTGTTTTTGTTTCTTGTTTAAGCTGCAATATTTTTTTACTTTGGACTAATAATATTATAAAAGATTGTAAGACAAAATGTCGAAACACAAAATGCTTAATAACAAAATGATAAATTACAAAAGGTAGAAAAATCAAAAGCCGAACGGACAAAAGGTCCAATGGAAATCGAATGCCAAATGGTCGGATGACAAAAGGTCGAATAACAAAACGTCGAATGACAAAACTTCGAATGACAAAACGTCGAAAAGACAAAAGGTTGTATGGACAAAACTTGAATGATGAGAAGAGGGACAAAAGGTCAAATGGACAAAGTGTCGAAAAGACAAACCGTCGAATCTTTTTCATAGTGATGAACAGATTATTCCTGATAATCTTTATAGGTTTATTTGTCCTGGTTTAAGCTTTATTATGGAATACCTAATAATAGAATAAAAGATTGTATGACAAAAGGTCGAATAGAAAATGGTCGAATGAAAATATGTCAAATTAGAAAAGGTCGAAATGACACTAGATTGAATAACGATAGGTCAAATGACAAAGGGTCGAAGGGACATAAGATCGAAAGACGATAGGTCGAATGACAAAACGTCGAATGGAAAAAAAAGTTGAATGACAAGCCGGGTGACAAAATGTCGAATGGACAAAAGGTCGAATGGACAAAAGGTCGAACGGACAAAAGGTCGAATGGACAAAAGGTCGAAGGGACAAAAGGTCGAAAGGACCAAAGGATTAAGATACCAAAGGTCAAATGGTCCGAAGGTCAAATGAATCCAAGGGATGGGGGGGGAGAGGTCAAATATATAACAGGTTAAAACGATAAATCGTTGAATGATCAAAAAGTCGCAAGGACTGAATGTCGAATTGAAGGAAGTATTTTTTTTTTTGTTTTTTTTGTTGTTATGGTTTTGTTATCAGAGAATTTTTTAAATTTTATTATCTACAACATATTATTATATTTATAGTATAGTTAACTTTATTAATAAATAATTTCATTAAAGTACTAGAAATTAAAATTAAATTTAATTTTTTTATTTTATTATTTGTTGTTTTGTTTTATTTCAAGCGCGGTTGTAAGGATCTTTGGTGGGGGTTGTGTGAATGTTTTATTTATGTTATCAGTTGGAGGCGTGGGGTGGTGGAAGTATTGCTAAAGGGCGATACGGTCAAAATTTGGTCAATATCAACTTGACGTATTTCTTTCAATTTTGCATTTAAAAAACCTGAACACCCCTCATTTTGAAGGTGTGTGTGTGTAGAATGTTGCTCCTATTTTGATTTTGGAATTCACTCTTCAGTTGTCAAAATGCCGTCCAAGCAAGAAGAGCAGCGTATCAAAATTTTGCTCGCGCATCGCGAAAATCCGAGCTACTCGCACGCAAAGTTGGCAAAATCGCTAAAAGTTTCCAAATCAACCGTTACAAATGTAATTAAAGTGTTTGGGGAACGTTTGTCGACAGCCAGGAAGTCTGGATCGGGGGGAAATCGAAAACCGGAAGCCGCTGAGACGACAAAGAGAGTTGCCGGTAGTTTCAAGCGAAACCCTAACCTATCTCTCCGAGATGCCGCAAATAAGCTGGGTGTATCATCTGCAACCGTGCATCGAGCCAAAAAACGAACCGGACTATCGACTTACAAGAAGGTAGTGACTCCAAATCGCGATGATAAACAAAATACGACGGCCAAAGCGCGATCCCGGAGGCTGTACACGACGATGCTGACGAAGTTTGACTGCGTGGTAATGGACGACGAAACCTACGTCAAAGCCGACTACAAGCAGCTTCCGGGACAGGAGTTTTATACGGCAAAAGGAAGGGGAAAGGTAGCAGATATTTTCAAGCACACGAAACTGTCAAAGTTCGCAAAGAAATATCTGGTTTGGCAAGTCATCTGTACCTGTGGCTTGAAAAGCAGCATTTTCATAGCTTCCGGGACTGTCAACCAAGAAATTTACGTGAAAGGGTGTTTGAATAAACGTCTGCTGCCTTTCCTGAAGAAACACGGTTGTTCCGTACTGTTTTGGCCGGATTTGGCATCTTGCCATTACGGTAAAAAGGCCATGGAGTGGTACGCCGCCAACAACGTGCAGGTGGTTCCCAAGGACAAGAACCCTCCCAACACGCCAGAGCTCCGCCCAATTGAGAAATACTGGGCTATTGTCAAGCGGAACCTAAAGAAGACCAAAAAAACTGCTAAAGACGAGCAGCAGTTCAAGGCAAACTGGCTTTCTGCGGCGAAGAAGGTGGACAAGGTGGCTGTACAAAATCTGATGGCAGGGGTCAAGCGTAAGGCCCGGCAATTCGGATTTGGAAAAGCGGAAGCCTAACTGAATATTTTTCCTGAATTTTATACTAATTGAACTTGAAAAAGAAATTTAATTTGATTTTTTAAATAAACGATTTCACCGATTTACACGCGTTTTCCCTTGACCAAATTTTTGACCGTATCACCTTTACAACGAAATAGACATGAAGAGATGGTGGGTTGGTAGGTGTGTATAGGAAATCGGTGGGGGAAAAGATGAAAGATTATGGCGGGGGGGCTATGACGGTGGACGGAGGACACTCACACGGGAGGAAGGCAGGAGAGGAATCCCTTGAGGCAGGGTGTGTCGATGGATCTGCTAGCGCGCTGTTCTCCGTTGGTTTTTATTTCTTTTTGTTTTCCGTTGGTATCAACTCTCTACGTCTGTTGTTGGTAATAATTTGGAACTCAGCTTGTTGGGATTTAAAGTATTAACTACTAATAAACAACTCAGAAATTTTCCAAGTTAAGCTTATCGATCAAATAAAATTGAAAAAGGATGATTACTCACAGAAAGCAATTCATTTCTGCTATATATAGAACGAGGTGTGATAAAAAGAAGGTTATATAATTATAACGGTTGCATTTAAAAAAAAAATGGACAAAAATTGCCGATTTTTCATGGGTTTACCTTCACACGCACTGACGAAACTACCCATGCAGCATCAATCATAGTAACCCATGAGTCAGCAGACAAAATTTGACAGCTCTATCAGTCGAACTCTAACCGTGATGGCAAAAACAGTGAAGCAACTCCGTTCAGAAGTGTGAGCGTTCAAAGAAAAACGGACATCGTGCGGCACTTTGTGGACGCCGGATACGCTCGTTCCGGCATCTACAACATCTTGGCACTATTAGACAACAATCAGAGTATCGAAAGGAAGCCCGGTTCCGGACGGCCGACGACCCTGAGCGACAAGAAACTCTAAAGGATGCTGAAAAGGAAGACCGAGGGAAAAGTGGCTACATCGCTGCGTGCGCTTGGCCGGGAGGTCGGTTCAACAATGAAAAAGTACCCGGCGAACATGAACATACATGTCAGGAAGCGGAAGTCGCGTCCATTGGTTTTGAAGCTGCAGGCAATGACGCTGCGGCAGCAGCTGAATAAGATGGTCAACTCGATCTTCCCGGCGAATCGCGACGTGGCGGTGGTGATGGACGACGAGACCTATCTCACCCTTCACTTGAACTTCATTTCACATACCAAGTTCCCCAAGAAGGTGCTGCTGTGGCTAACAATCAGCGAGGAGGAGATGTCAAAGCCCCTCCTCTTTTGCTCCGAACTGGCCGTGAACGGGGAAATTTATATGACGAAATGCCCGCCGGATCAAAAAATACTATACGGGCGAAGACGCGGTGTTCTGGCCGGATGGAGCGGCTGAATATCGATGTGGTACCCAAGTCGGCGAACCCTCCATCGTCTCCCAGCTGCGTCCCATCGAGAATTTCTGGGCCCACCCGAAGCGTAAGATCTACTTCAACAAATTTGTCGCGAAAACTGAGAAGGAATTGATAAATAAAACGAAGAAAGCACTCAAAAAACATGCCTACATGCATGTTTTTGTCCGCCATGGCGAATGTTCCCGTTAACTGCCGGAAGGCCGCTTGCAAGGGCGTAGATTTTTTTTGCAAGTAAGCTTAAATAATTACCTTGCATGGAAAATTTATCAAAAGCAATTATCTGTCTTAGCTTTATTTTTATCATCCGAAAAAAGTCCATTTTTTTTAATGCAAACGTCAATACATTTGAACTTTCAATATCAGCTTGTCACTGTCAATTTTTTGGTAGTTATATCCTAGTGCGTTTGAGCTATTTTGAGCATAACCTGATTATTGATTAGCGCTAGATTCTCTACTCTCCATAGTCTTCTGGATAGCATCGCAAATGGAGCTGAACGATGCTGCTTTCAAAATTAGTTTTGCAAGGTAATGAAATCAAAGCTCACTATTTGAAAGGTAATTATTCAGTGAGTGGATGGAAGAAGATATAGAATTACAGGTTTGAAAATCGGTTGCCGGAAATATTGTCATTATTGTCGAAGCCAACCTTTACCCTGGAAGTCCTAAGCAGAGTATGTAATAAGAGTAATTATCACTTCACACCTTTGAAACTAAAGTCACAGCTACAGTGCGGATGGCAAACAAGGTTCAAATTGCTACCCAAAGGTTGCTCCAGAGAAGCATACATTTGCTGAAAATATCATGCATGATCCGTATGGTAATTGAGATTTGTGCTCAGAAAAATGCGAAGTGAGAGGGACACGATCCCGTGCCTGGTAAATTTATGAATTAGAATGATATAGATGCAAGTGTTCACCTGCTCGAAACCATCGAGCTCAGAGACCTTGAATTTGGTAAACGAAATATTAGGAGGTTTTCAATTTCCTCAAATTTAGACTTACGATTTTTAATAATTATATAAACATGATTTTTAATAATCAATTCTAGCATATGGTTTGATAAGATTCTACGCCGTTCTTGTTTTGAAACAATGAATTTGCTTACATAATTAACAGTTGTCCATTTTCAATAAACGATGCAAATGAATAGAACAATATTTTTGATATATTGTTGTTGTTGAAAATTAGTTAATGTATCAGAGTTTAAAAGTATAGTATAGTTAGTAGGTTTTAAAACTAAAAAAAGTAACGGTAATGCATGATCGCACCGAGCTGTCAACCGTTGAACGTTTGGTGCGATGCTTCACGAACACCAGTATGGCTTCCTGAATCTCAGTATGTATTTGGATGTAATGATGCTGTATACCTTTAGGCGTTCTCATAGAAATGCTTCATCAAGCAGAGTATTGTTGTACGCAATATTTCACAAAATTCCTGAACGCTGCAGCCGTTGCACATTGGTCGGACTCCCAAAATCAAATTGGTCAGGACAAAAAAAAACTACTATAACGAGCATTATATAATTATTTCTAAGTTACAGAGTTCTTTTTTAAAGATCCTCGATTGTAAATCTATCACTGAATCTGGCTAAATCTACGTTTCCGTATGCGGAAAACTAATGTTCGGAATGTCGCAGTAATCGTCGCAGTGGAACTAAAGTTCGGCAACTGAATTGGAAGCTACTGAGAACTATTAGAGCAAACCCAGGACATAAAATACAATTCCAACAAAAGCACATTGCGGAGGATCCGGAAGGTATCTATTAATGATTGTCACTGTTTCCTCATGTATTTTCAACTGAACAGCTGAGGTAGTCGATTATGATATAGAGGATCAGAGGTTCAAGTATTTTTCTTCTTCTTTTCATGCGGTTAATATTTTATCCATTTAAAATTGAACTGACTTTGAACTACCCGAGTAACACATCGTCATGATTTTCTGTTGAGTAAGCTTCTATATAACCAAATCTAGTCATATAAAAGTATTTTCAACCGTTATAAAACATGTGTGTTGCTTGGGTATAGTTATAGCTTTCAGACGTTTGTGTCATTCTGGCTTGTGTTTGTTGCTGAGGTTTTAGCAGAGCTTTGTTGAAGTGTAAACAGACGAGGACACGAGTTTTTCTACCAGCATCTAACCAACCAACCCGACCGTTGCCAAAAACTTCCGTCTTGATTTAACTGGACATTTTCAGTAAAAGGTAATAATACTGAGCAGTTAGTGATAATGTGATAATGTAATCATTCAAAAATCACACATAATGGTGCATGATTTGCTTATAATGAAAAATGATTTTCATGAGGTTTTCATTATGAATTTCTCCATTGTCTTTGGAAAAAACTTGCATTTTTCATAAGGTTGGTTGTTAAAATTCATTCTGATTCACACATGGAATAAATCATAAGATAAACGGGGAAAGATTACAAAGAGTTCTTATAGCAAAAAATCAAAAGGTATTATTCTGGTATTTGCTATGTTACTTGGCTCAATGAACAAAAGAAAGACACTTAAGTGGTACCGTGGCAACAACCTCCCGAAGTTTTTGGCCCATTAGAGAGATATTGGGAAATTGTTAAGGGAAAGCTGAATAAGAAAAATGAATTGGGCTGTTCTAGAGATGAAGAGGTGGTGGAATAAAGCCCGATTCAAAGTAAATTTGGACGCATTCAAGTGATCATAACTCAAGAATTAAACAACATACACGGTTGATCAAAACGTCAAACAAAAGGGGTTTTATTTAACTTTCAAACGATATAAAACTAGTTAATCCATTTTACCGTTTCGAACGAACTGTCGCACTTTACTTGTTGTCGATGCCATCATGATTTGCGCAGTCGCTGGTGACACTGTACCGGCGAACTTATTCCACTTTAAACGCATTTGTTGTGCATTTCTTCGTTACGCATCCTCGAAGTTTTCGCTTTACAGTTGCCCAATATTTTTCGATCGGTCTGAACTCAGGGTAATTCGGAGGATTAATCTCTTTGGCGACGAAATTAACATTGTTTGCAGCATACCATTCTTGTACCTCCTTAGAATAGTGGCAACTGGCTAGATCCGGCCAAAACATAACGTTGGTCTTGTGTTGCCGAATGAAGGGTAAAATCCGCTTTTACAGACACTCTTTAATGTAAACCTTCGACGTCATTGTGTGAGATGTGATAAAAACCTTGGTTTTAAGGCCACAACTGCAGATTCCTTGCCAAATCATTAGTTTCCGAGCAAACTTATCAGCAAAAACAAATTTATACCTGGAAGGGACACCCCCACGACCAGTTGCCAGGTAAAATTTTCGTCCGGGGATTTGTTTATAATCCATTTTGACATATGTTTCGTCATCCATTAAAGTACAGCCATCAAATTTCGTCAAAACTCGTTCGTATAGTAATCGTGCTCGCTTTTTGGCCACTAAATTTTGTTTCAGGGAGCGATTCGGATGCTTACTGGCACAAAAAGAATTATATCCTTCTTTTGAAAGGATGTTACGCACAGTGGAAAAGTTGGAATCGTATTTCTTTGCCAAATCACGTATGGAGACGCCTGGGTTGCCTTTCACGTACCTCAACACCTTTCTCCTCAGCTCTTTGTCCCTAGTACCACTTTTAAGGTCTGTATCCGCAATAATCCGGACACCTCAAAACACGAATAAAACATAAATTTCGCTTTATATTTCCGTCGTAGTTGTTTATTTCAGATTCATGGGATGTGTTTTAACAATTCGTGAAAACAAAACATAGTTATTCGGTATTTGCATATAATGTTCGAACTTTGCGCTTAACTCCGTCCATTAGGGTTTGTACAGACTCTTCAGAAATCGTAGAAGCCGTCTTTGTCCAAATTTGCTGGAGATGTTTGACGTCTTTGATTTCTTGCTTCTTTCCAGAAAGCTTCCGCTTCATCAGAACCCAATATCTCTCGATTGGTCGTAGCTCTGGGAATTTGGCGGGTTTGAGGTTTTTGGTACAATGTTCACTTGATTTGCTTGGTACCACTCCATCACAGTTTTAGCATAGTGGCATGATGCCAAATCGGGCCAGAACAAAAGTTTTTCTTTGTGACTTTTGATGAAGGGTAGCAATCGCTTCTGCAGACACTCTTTCTGATAGATCTCCTTGTTGATTGTGCCTGTAGTGACGAAAGATTTACTCTTTTTGCCACACGTGCAAATTGCTTGCCACACAAGGTATTTTTTGGGAAATTTCGATGTCTTCTTCGTTCTGAAATCCTCAGCTGTAGCGTTTCTGGCCATAGCAGAATAAAAAGTCAGCCCTGGAAGCTGCTTGAAATCCTCCAGGACATAAGTTTCATCTGTCGTATCCGGATGGGACAACGAATGTTTCGTTACCATTTTCGCTTTCAAAATCGGCCGATAGCACGTAAGCCCCAGCCAATTCATCCAACTCAATGGAGTTATTGGCACGTCCGTTGCTGTTCGCTATATTCGTAAGACTGCCTACTAGATTTTCTGAAAACTTAGTTAGGAACCGGTTTTTTTTTTACTGTAGAGAAAACTGCTAAAGTGAGAAAACTCTACCATGGTTTCATGTAGAGCGAATGTTGCTTAGCAACCGATTCGTTGTTTATTTGTAACGGACAGCATGTCTACATAATTGCCAGAATACGATGTATACCTAACACCGGTACTGCAATAATGTCGAGAAGACTTTTTTTGTTTTGTTAGATTAACATCTGAAAAGGTATTATTTATTTTAATTCTCAATTCAATCTTTCATACCACATCATCGTCCATAACAACGCATGAAAACTTCGTCAAATATTCGCAGTACAAACGTTGAGCCCGTGATTTTGCTGCCAAGTTCTGTTTGTCGTTGCGATTTGGAACTGTTTTTACTTCATACGACTTAAGTCCCAAACGTTGTTTTGATTATTGGACAAGACCAGGCGACATCCCTATTTTACGAGCCACCGTTCGAATGAAGAGATTTGGGTTTTTCGTTAATATCCTTTTCACCTTTCGGTCCATGACAGGATCAGCGCGTCCAATGTTTTTGTCACTTCTCGGTTTCCTCTTCATCGTCAAACTTTCCAAAAATGATTTGAGCACATCGTGAACAGATTTAGGCAAATCCAACGTTTTTGCAAGGTCCCGTATTGACAAGTCAGGATTTGCCGAACGCCCGTACAAAATTCGCTCGCGCACTTGTTGTTCTTTCGTCGCCATCTTGAATACTAAACATGAAATGTAAACATCAATCATAGTCTTTCTCATCATAGACTCTCAGCTATACCACAGTGAAATTTCTCATTCCTACGTGCAATATTTCAAAAGTTACCATGATTTGAAGGTGTCCGGATTAATGTGGATACAGACCTTATGATAGATGCGCATGGCTCTATCCACACTCAGAGTATCCTCGTAACGTTTGATTACAAGACACACCGTTGACTTTGGGAATTTTAACACTTTCTCTAGATGTTTGTGCTCAGTTAATATCCTTTTCACAAGTTCGATCAATCGAGAAAAACTGTTCACCTATTTTTTCGTCAATGAAACATCAACAAATGCCTGTCAAACGTTTTTTGTTCCAACCACCAGGGACACTGTGGTGTATTAAACCGTGCGTCCAGATTTACTTTGAATCGAGCTTGGCAACCCTGTCGTGCTGTGAAGTTGTGTTTTCCTGCCGTGTCATCTGTTAACTATTGATTTCGTCGAAATTCTACCCCCACAATTAATCAACGCGTCATCATACTGCCCGCTACCGATCAAACAATCCGCCACTAGAGTTAGTCGCGACTTTCAGTCAGGTAGGATTAGTGAATGCAATATTTTCCGAGCGGGCTAGAGTGTGGTCTGAGTAAACCGCCCACCGCCATTGCACCATCTCAAAATCCTCCCACCTCGCCCCTCTCCACCTGCACTGTTATCGCAGCTCTGTGGTGAGTGCCGTCTGCCGTAATAAACAACAACATCCCGACCATCAATTCCACCCAGCACCATTTCGATTGAAAAACGAACTCACCTGTATTTTCCTGTACCAAGCAAGACAATATAGTTTACCTGCTGCTGCTTGTCTTCTCACTCTGCAATCCGAAAAATTCCAAGCCTCGTCCAGCTTCGATAATTTCGTCAATCGTCCGCATCGCTACAACCATCAGCGCCGGCTTCATTCATCGTGATCTTGAGGTAAACAAACCAAGCTACATCGCCACCGTGAGTGTGAGTCGTCAGTCGTCAGAAATCACTCATTCTCGCATCTGTAACTGCCAGTGTTGCCAGTTTCACCGCCATAACCATTTTGTAGTGTGTGGTGACGTTTAAGTGACGCTTATTACTATCACTACCACGGTGATCCATTTTTGATTCGGCTGTTGTTAGCAACGATGGAAATTTGTAACAGCTGTGCAAATTCTATGACTGCGACGGAAGTTGTTTGCGGCGGTTTTTGTAAAGCCACTTTCCATTACAAGTGCGCACACCTGTCGGAGTCGTTCTACAAGGATATTTGTGGAAATTCTGCTGTTTTCTGGCTCTGCAAAGGATGTTGCGATATGATGAAGAATGCTCGCTTCAAAAGTGCCATGACGTCGACAAACGCTGCTACTTTGGAACTCAAGGATAGTTATCAGAGAGTGGTTGAAGAACTGAAAGCGGAGATAAAAAACAGTCTAATTGCTGAGTTGAAGCAGGAAATTCAAGGGGGCTTCAACAAATTGTCTCCTGCTGTGCTCTCGCCGCTTCCACGTCAATTCCAATTCAGGGCTCGCACCACACCCAAGCGCACTCGTGACGAGGATCCTCTCGAGCTAGTAGAACAGCCGACGAAAATGTTCTGCGGGACTGGTCAATCCGGAAGCAGTACTCTCGGAGAATCAGCGGTGAGACCTGATGAAAAGTTTTGGGTGTATTTAACCAAAATATCGCCTGATGTGTCCGAAAGCGAGGTGCAAAATCTTGCTAACGAGTGCTTGCAAACAACCGATGCCGTAGCCAAATCCTTGGTACCCAGAGGAAAACCGCTATCGATGCTATCGTTTGTGTCCTTCAAGGTGGGTGTTCAAAAGGATCTCAAATCCAAGGCAATGGATCCCGCCACCTGGCCTCAAGGAATAGAATTTCAGGAGTTTATTGACCATGGTTCGAATGTCCGGAATTTTTGGAAACCAACGCAGTGTTTCGATCCGGGAACAACTTCCTCGAATTATCTACAGCATCAGACCAATCAACAAGTCTCAACATAGAAGTGCATCTTTCTGTGCCACCCCCTTGTTCGTCCGACTCTCCATTGAAATACTTGACGGTGTATTATCAAAACGTCAGAGGCATCCGTACTAAAACGCATGATCTATTTTTGAAGCTATCGTCCTGTGACTATGATATTGTTGTGCTAACGGAAACATGGTTGCATTCAGACATCTCAAACTCGGAATTTGCTTCAACTTACAGCATATTTCGATGTGATCGGAGCTCGGCCACCAGCGACCTCAAACGTGGTGGTGGAGTTTTAATAGCAGTTAAAGCCACTCTGAGCTGCAGGTCCGTAGAACTGGAGAACTGCAATAACCTCGAGCAAGCTGTTGTACGCATCAGTCTCCAGAAGTCAAATGTCTACGTTTGCGGAATTTACCTTCGTCCCAACTCGCATCCGGCGTTATATTCCTCGCACTCTATAGTGATTCAGCAGCTAAGTGAACGTATTTCGGATTCCGACATAATCGTTGTTGTGGGTGATTATAATCTTCCCCAGCTTATCTGGATAAACGACGAGGATGTCAATGGACTGCTGCCATCCAATGCTTCATCCGAACAAGAAATCGAGCTTGTGGAATCGATGGTCGCTTCTGGTCTTCACCAAGTCAACGAGATTCCAAACTCTATGGGCCGCTTACTGGACCTAGCATTCGTCAACGATCCAAATGTCGTTGAACTAATCGAGCCGCCGTCAGGTCTTCTCAGGATTGACAGTCTGCACATGCCATTCGTTCTTCGTATCGGCGTAAATGATACTTTTATGCCGCTAGCCGAGAGCCCGAATCAGATTGACAACTTCGATTTTCGACGATGCAACTTTGTGGATCTCAATGCTGCTGTTTCTGTCGTTGATTGGGATATGATGTTCCGTGACAAGGACACAGACGAGGCGGTATGTATCTTTTATGACACTCTGTACAGAATCTTGGACGAACACGTGCCACGTAAGCGATGTAGACGACAGCCTTTCAAGCATCCTTGGTGGACTCCTGAGCTGCAGCACCTTCGTAACGTTGTTCGTAAGTCCCGCAAGCGTTATTTTCGAGCGCGAACAGATGAAAATCGTAACAATCTTCATTCTGTTGAATCCAATTACAACGAATGCCAAATTGCGTCGTTTCGTAATTACATCACCCGCATGGAGACGACTGCGAAGCAAGATCCTTCCTCTTTCTGGACATTTATTCGTAACCGCAAACGCTCAAATCGATTTCCAGCTGAGATGACTTTCAAAGATTCGACTGCTGATTCTCCTGATGGATTAGCCAATCTATTTACCGATTTCTTTGAAAACGTACACAGTACTAATTCGCCAGCATTTTCACCTGACAGCCTCAGGAACTGCCCATTATTCGACCTGAATCTGCCGCTCTTCGAAATAACACAGCATGATGTCACGTCTGCCTTGAATAAGCTAGACGTTTCCAAAGGACCTGGGACCGACCACCTTCCGCCGTTGTTCCTTAAAGAATGTGCTGAGTCTCTGCAAAGGCCTTTGACAATCATTTTCAACAGCTCGCTTCGCCACTGTACCTTCCCGAAACTGTGGAAGACAGCTTCGATCTGCCCGATATTCAAAGCAGGATCTAGTCATGCAGTTGAGAATTATCGTGGCGTTTCCATTTTGTGCTGCCTGGCTAAAGTGTTCGAAGGATTAGTTCATGATGTCGTGTACGCTGCTTCTCAACCATTTTTATCTGAGTTTCAACACGGATTTGTTAAGAAGCGTTCAACAACAACGAATCTCATGACGTTCACCAATTTTGTATCAACGGAAATTGAGAACAAGCGTCAAATAGATGCCATTTACTTCGACTTTTCCAAAGCGTTCGACAAAGTGCCTCACGATGCTGTTGCGAAGCTTAGATACTTGGGATTTCCAGATTGGATTACAGAGTGGTTGCGCTTTTATCTGTCTGACCGTAATGCGTTTGTCAACATCAACGGATCGCACTCTCGCGTCTTTTCCATCACATGTGGTGTGCCACAAGGCAGCTTTCTGGGCCCACTCATCTTCATATTGTTCATAAACGATCTATGCTTTCGGCTGAAATCAGGAAAATTGCTCTACGCTGACGATCTAAAAAATTATCGCATTGTAACCTCTCACCTCGACTGCTGCGCGCTTCAGGCCGATATAGATGAACTACAACGATAGTGCCTTGAGAATGGGATGGAATTGAAAATCAACAAGTGTAAGCCCATTGCATTCTCTCGTCGGCAGTCTCGAATTGAATTCGAATATTCGGTTGGACCAGTATACTTGGAACGCGTTGAATCCATCCGTGACCTTGGAGTAAACATCGACAGTAAACTACGGTTCAATGAGCATGTCTACATAACTACCACTAAAGCGTTCGC
This sequence comes from Aedes koreicus, assembly GCA_024533555.2. NCBI lineage: Eukaryota > Metazoa > Arthropoda > Insecta > Diptera > Culicidae > Aedes > Aedes koreicus. Next base: position 139,575 of record JAHHFK020003286.1, read on the forward strand.
AGCCCTAGGATTCGTACGACGCTGTACCACGAGCTTCAACGATATTTACGCACTCAAGTCGCTACCCAAGCAACCAAAAGTTCTGATAAAAGGGTGTTTTTGGCTTAAAGGCTGGTTTACAGTTCGGGAAACGCGTCACGGGATTTGGGTGCCTGTGGGTTTTAAATGCAGCCCGGGATTTGAATTCCCGTGGCGAGAATTAAGTCTACACAAAAATTGCAGTTTTCCTGAAGTGTAAACCCAACCGCGGGATTTACTCCGGGAATTAAAATTCATCTCTACACACTACTTCTTCGGCGGGAACAAATCATTCCGAATTGTTTCCGGGCGGATTTTGCAAGTTTGAATTCTAGAGACAATTTTCATAAGGTCGTTAGTAACAATGTAAATAAAAATGATGTTCTTTCACTAAATGATAGATTGGGTACTCCTCAATATGAATTATACACCACATTATATGAATTGCAGCGAATTGCTGCTATATATTATGTAACAAAATTAGCTTGAGTCACAAACTAACTTTTGTCGCATTCGTCGGTTTGTCATTTTGACTCAAGTGCTTTTCTATGGTCCTCACCGGATTAAATTAAGAGCAAACACTAACAATTTTCACCTGGCTAAACATTCGTTTTATTTAACCATGCCTTCGATTGAAGTCAACCATGATGGTGTTGATATCAACATGAGGTCTGTCAAATATACCACAAATGTTGAAGGCTGTACCATAAACGTAGTAAATTTGACTGAAATTTCAAGGTAGTTTTGAAAATAGGCATAGTCGGGAAAAATTGTAGTGATATTTTTTTTCAGAGTAGCATTCATTTTGAAATGCAATGCTTTCTGAGAGAAAGAACTTACACAAATGAAAATATGCAAAACCTTCACTCCCGTTTCATTTATCTCAATTTTTGAGTAGAATTGTATATTATCTCTTTTTCTCTCAAGAAAAAGTTACTCAATATTTGGAAAAAGTGTATTTACTTAATTTTATGAGTAGATCCCTATTTTACGAAAATAAAGTTATATTTCCGTGAGAGAAAAAGAAATAGTATGCAATTATACTCAAACATTGAGTAAAGTAAAACAGTAGTGTGATGCGCAAAACAAGCTTGTCATTGAGTGTGGAGAAATGTGGAGAAACGTCAACTGGAAAATTTCCCGAGTCAAATCCCGAGCCAAATCCCGTTCAAAATCCCGTAATGCTTTTCCCGAACTGTAAACCAGCCTTCCAGCTAATCCAAGGAATATGATGAGAATTCTATTCAGCTTACTTTTTAAGTAATTAACCGAACTTTCTAGTTCGCATTCAATGATTAAACTGCTAGCAGCATTCTTATAAACTTCTAAAGAAAACTATGAAGTTCACAGAAGGTTCGTTCAAGAGGTTGTAGAGAATGCTATTCAGCTTAAAAAGTACGTCAAAAGAACTCAACAAAACAAAAAAAAAGACATATGTGTTCGACATTTTTCTTCTTGTTTTTGTTCTAATCCTGCCGCAAATTTATTTTTAGAGTGCTGTGTGTAATGAAATGATGATTGAGTTCAATTTGATGATATTTTCTTAGTTAAATTAAATTTTTCATAAATACTTACTAGCTAGTTTTGAACTCGAGTCCTCCTCTTTAAAACCGGGATACTTACCACTGTGCCATAGGGACTGGGTGGTTTATGTTATGATTTTACTCGAAGCGTTGATTCCATGCATTAGTACTTTTTTGTTCCCTATAATCCTACATCGTTTTGATTAATTTAGAATCACGCTATGTAACGACTCCTCGGTTTGAGTGTTTGGGAATATAGCTATGTAATTCAAATTAGTAGCCAAAATATGATTACCCTATAAGGTCAGTACAATTACTTATATTGAGTCTTACCGAACAAAATCAATCAGACACTGCTTAATACTTTTGTACCAATATTGTCCTCCAGCAACTTTAAAAATTTCGGAAGTTGCTTGCCAGGATGTCTTCATAAGCGGAACGGGCAACCTTTTCCCGAATAAAAAATTACAATAGGATTACAATACAAAACCGTAAATTTATAATAAGTTTTGTTGTTGAACTGCAAACTATACTGTTCATGTATACTTCTACTAAAACGACACTATTATCAGTATAATTCATAGACAATAAAGTCTATTGTAGCGAAAATTTTACCAGTAAAAAGACAATAACATAAATGGTTTTTGTTTGAAACTGTTCGAGAAAAACTTGATGGTTTAATTGTTACGATACATAATAACCCTGCATTTCTATAGTAAAATTGTCATCAACAATAGATTCTATGGTGGAAAACAATAATTTTAAATGTTACCTTATCGTTGAGAACAATATAGCCTTTAGTATCTACCATTCTTTTATATGTTCTTCTACAGTAGATTCAATCGTAGTTTTAATCTGATTTTAATTAGGGTTAATCACCAATATTAGATTTATGGATTCGTGTGATTGCCTTATGCACTCATTCAAATCCATTTAATCCAATGCAGCACTATATTTATCTATTTCAAATGATGAATATCAATAATCTAATGGGTCATCATCACTTTCCTGAAAATCTTGGTTGGGTTGTTTTCGTCTTCGGGTCATTGTCTTGGGGGGGGGGTGTGTGTCTGGGGTTTCGGTCCATATTTTTTTTTGGCGTGTTGTTTTTTGGGGTGGGTGGGGTTTTTTTTTTTTTTAAAGGAGGATAAAAAAAAATTTAAAAAAAAAAAAAATAATTATTTGGTTGTGGTGTGGGGTATTTTTTTTTTCCCTTTGTATATAAAATGTGTGGGGAAAATATAAATAAAAAAAAAAATAAAATACATCAACGTAATCGATGCTAACGTATTAAAAACTGATGTAATCAAGGAAATACGATGCACAATAACATCCACTTGATGGAATATTACATCGCTCTTCAAAATACATCAGAACATAATTATTAGTTGCATGAATGTAATAATCACATATCAAAAACATAAATATTACACGAAAACCAATGCACATAAAGGACTCCGCAAAATATGTTGAATATTACACGATTTAGATGCTTTATAGCATTTAGTTGTTATGTAAAATTAAATCTCGCAACACTGCATGATTTTTTCTTGTTTTTTTTTCATCTTCGGCAACACTGTTTTCTTGTCAAAACAAAGTCACGGTCACCGTTGCATCCGAAAAGTTCAATCAGCCGTATATCGTAATTGTAATTGTAATTGTAGTTTATTTAAACGGCAGCCTGTTGCTATCGATGACGAAACGACGGAAACGGAAAATCCTTCTGCCATCCATCCCTCTGAGACGAACAGAAATTCGTCTGCAATCGGTACGTATTAGCATCCGCTGGTGTATTTGGCGATTTTATTTCATCAGCCATTTTCATTCAGGTTTGAACAAGAACTCCAAGGTAGAAACATTTCGTCAAGTGGTGAATCGTCTATGTCACATGAACCGATGCCCTCTACCGAAGAACCGATGTTATGCTCGGAAGCGGATGCAATCGTACCGACGCTGCAGATTCAAACGGTTCAAGGCGGTTTTGATTCGAACAAGGAGCTGGTGAAACGAGAAAAAAAAAACTCCGGCTGAGTATGATCCGGATGCGGGTGACAAGACAGAAGACTATAGCATGTCCAACGGTGCGGAATATGGACCAGATGGAAAAATGGCGATAATTCGAGTAATCGTGGAGATAAACAAGGTGAAAGCCATGCAAACCCTCCAGCATCATCTGGAGAAAGTAGTGGTAGATGATTTTCGCATGCTAGTGGAGCTAGTGGAGCACTTGGTTCTGGCGGGGGTGACGATGGTGACGACCCTAATACTAACAGATGGAAATGTTGGCTATTGTGACATCATAGCGGCAAATAACAATGTGCTTCTGGTGCACATAGACGCTAAGCACGCCACCTCCGGGTTCCAGTGTAATTTGTGCTTTTACCGGAATCGAGATCCTACTAACTTAGTGGTCCATCAAAAAGCCTACCATCTGACGGGAAATTTGACGAAAAAGATTCTGATTATGCCTAGTCTGAAGAGTTTCGGAGACGATGAATGGAAAGCTATTCAAGAATCGTTGCGGAAAAATGTTCTTCCGTTGCATTGTACTAGTGAGTATGACTTGATGTCAAATTTCCCATTTTTATAAATGCATTCATATCTTCTTCCTTTCGTAATGGAAGTCTATTGTGACATGATCTAGATTATTGTCATTCCCGTAAATGCCTAGAATGTATCGTAGTTAAGATTGGGATTTGCATTTGTTAATGTTAACCCAATCGCAATGATAAAGACTTAATATGGTCGTTCTCATTTCATTCTTCATAATGTAAGGGCTTGATTTTCAATAATAAAACCATCGTTGTGTTTTAATTTCAACTGTTAACCTTTTTTTATTGAATAATATCCGAAAATAAGATTTACATTATAAGTTTTACATTACTCCCTTTACGTCACGACTATATAGTACGTCACGATGATTCACGTTGTCTCGATGAGTTACGTTGTCTCGTTTACATCGACCAAATTACATCGATAAGCAGTGCATCATTTTATTGTGTACATCGAGGCAACCTAACATAACATTACCGATGAAATGACCTATGTGCATCTGATTCTGTGTAATATTCAACAAATATTTTTGCTGTGTAGCGATTTGAAATTGGTTAACTGTTGTAGAACCCCTAGTTCCGAAGTAAACCTTGCAGTCTGCACCATGTCATGCACTTTTGCGCTTTTCAGTACCTTTTGGTACTAGTATCTTTGTTTTTGTTTTGATTCGCTATGTTGTTTTGACAGAATATTTGAGGGTGTATTGGTGTGAGTTACGTTATTAGGGGCGAATAATCCCAAGCAACACAGCTTGTTATAAACAAGTTGAAAATACTGTCTAATGACAAATACATGCAAAGATAAAATAAATTTATTAATAAGCAATTAACTTCATTTCATACTTTAATATGACGTAAAAAGCACAAAATATGCAACCTTATAAAACAAAAGGTGAAAAAAAAATAAAACCTCATACACAAATAAAACAGCGCCAGGTATGGGATTCGAACCCTAGTCCTTGGCGTGAAAGGTTTGTAGCTTCTTTACTATACCAATTCCGATGTTTGAAAAGTTTATTCTTAGTATCTACGATTTGCTTTTCGTTGGCAATGAAACTACAATCTTGTACAACAAATCCATCCTTATGTCACAAAATATGTTGTGAAAACATAGTTGATGTAATGTTATTTCAACAGTGTTTTATACTATCTTTAAAATCTTGCCCTGTTTATGTTTTATAAATGTATAGAACAATGTTTTAACAAACAACTATAAGGAATCAATCACTCACAGCAGTGAAAAAAGTATTTTTAGCTTAATCATAGTCAGAGAAAACTGGTTTGGCCCATTGATCTTATAAAATATGAATGATTCAAACCGCTCAGAACGTGACATATTTTGCAAAACACTTATAATATATTTATAAAACAAAATATTATAATTCATTCTAAAATGATGATTTTCTTTGAGTTACTTGGGATTAAGCTTGGGACCGAGCTTGGGACCGATGTGATTGTACTTCCTGAGCCAAAAAATATATTCATTTCCTTCATGACTATCCAACCGTTAATTAAGCTAACAGTTTTTTACGATGGTAATAAAATAAGCCGTTCTTTTTTAATGTTTTTGAAAAATCCATTCTTTGCTCTTGTATCTTGTCAAACTAGAAGTACAACACCAGATCACTCTTCAAATGTAAACAATCGTTTTTACATTTTCTAAAGTTTTATTCAGAAATTTACGTGTACTTCGAAAAGTAGGAAAGTAGTTCAACATAGATGTATTGTAAACTTTTGCGCTGAATAAAAGTACGGTTAGTACTTTTATTGAACTTTGTGTTTTTGAAGTTCAAATCAAGTTCTCAACTATCAACATATGAACTTGAAGGTTGGGTTGAATAGCAAGAAAAAACTATTCTCGAACTTTTAAGTTCCTTTTAATATTAATGACACTTTAACGAAAATTAAGTTCTGTTTGTCCGTGAAGTGTCTTGTTATTCAGCAAAAAAGTTCCATGGAACTAAATTTCAACTGAATGTGAACTTGTGAGTTCTTATCTCAAGTAAAATTCGAACTTTTGGTTGCTTGGGTATACTGCTCATTAGTTCGAAGCATCCTGGAATATGCTATTTGTGTGTGGATGCCGTCTCATGCAACGCAAATCAAACGGATGGAGCGTGTGCAGCGCAGCTTTGTATGTTTCGCTCTTCGTCAGCTGCCTTGGTCGAACCCAGCGGACCTGCCCGATTACACATGCCGCTGTAAAATCATCGCTCTGGAAAAGCTTGATTCCAGGCGGATTAACTTGCAAAGGCTCTTCGTGTTTGACCTGATAAAAGGAAATCTCGACTGTCCCTTGTTGTTATTCAAAGTATCGTTTTATGCACCTTCTCGACAATTGCGTGAGCGTGAATTATTGTTTATCAGACGCCATAGAACCACATATGGATTTAACAATCCATTGGACAGATGCTTCCGTTCGTTCAATAGTGCTAGTGTTGTGTTTGATTTTAATGTGTCTAAGGCTGTTTTTAAGAGTAGGATTAAGGTTTTAGAATAAGTTACAGTCTGTGGAATTGTTTTTTAAACATTCGAGGCGGTGAAATAAATAAATAAATAAATTTTTTACGTGCTGTAGAAGTGTTCCGACAATATGATTGTTCTGTTGGATGTGGTTCCATGTTGTGGTCGTAAGTAAAATTAAATTACATTTTTTTTCAACGTCTTGTCTGTTGAACCAATCACATCAGCTGTGAACCTTGAGTATAAGAGTATACTCCCTTTGACAAACTCTTCCACCTCTGCCGTTGGTAGCATCGTCTTATTTTTTTCCTAAATTCTTTGGAAAGCTAGAATAAAGAATTAAAGTATGGATCAAAGGGTTTAAACCAGCATGAATATTTTGAAATAATTCTTACAGAATAACTTTGAATCTTCGCTGGTATGTCATTATCAAAATCAAAAATCGTTTCGTTTATAGCCAGTGCTACTTCTCCGTAGTCTCTTTCCTCAAACGTCAATTTGGCTGCCTTTCTGCAGCAGTCCGGTCGAAGCTTGATTTTTTCTTGTGCTAATTTTATTTGTTTGCGATCAGCAACAAACTTGCCCAGTAAAACTCCAACACCACATCAGCATACGGTGGCATATATTTGTTGTGCCAGCTGTATCCTTCATTACGCTAAAGAGCGGGAATTACACGGTTCGGTTGAGAAAATCTTTCGGGTTGAAAATTTTCTCGACTTCCTTGGGCATAGAGTATTATTGTGCTTATCACACAATATACAAATGCATGAATTGTGTTGGTATCGAAAGCTCTCAGTAAACAACTGTGAAAGTACATCTAGAACATAAAGTTAGGAGAAGGCAATAAGCTAATTGTGAAAGCAATAAGCTTAACAAGTCAAGGAAGACGGAAAAGGTCTGAAAAAGGATCGAAATTTTCAAATTTTGTTGTACCCTTACTTGCATGAAGAAACATCTTCCATAGTGCACTGAGGAAACAACCCTGCTGGGGATGTACTCTTCTATAAGGCGGAGGAGTCTCAAATCACCATAGAAACATTTCTTGCGTTTAAAAACCTCCACCTGGTTCAATTAGCTTGATTCATTCCCGAGTTATACAGGGTATCGAGTCACCTTACAACCATTGATTGCCTTCTTAAACCTTCACATGCCAAATTTAGTACCATTTGCTTGATTAGTTCTCGAGTTATGCAGAAATGTGTGTTCCATTTGTATGAGAGCCCCCCTCTTCTAGAAAGCGAAGGGGTCTTAAACTACCAGAAATGTGTGTTCCATTTGTATGAGAGCCCCCCTCTTCTAGAAAGCGAAGGGGTCTTAAACTACCAGAAATGTGTGTTCCATTTGTATGAGAGCCCCCCTCTTCTAGAAAGCGGAGGGGTCTTAAACTACCATAGAAACATTTCATATGTTTAAAAACCTCCACCTGCCGAATTTGGCTCCGTTTGCTTGATTAGTTCTCGAATTACGCAGAAATTTGTATTCCATTTGTATGGGACCCCCCCCCCCCCCCCCCCGCTTCAGAAAGGGGAGGGTCTTGAATCAACTAAGAAAGATTTATTGCCTTCAAAAACCTTCACATGCCAAATTTAGCACCATTTGCTTGATTAGTTCTCGAAAATTTGCTGAATTTTGTTTTTCATTTGTATGAGATTCCCCCTTATAGAATAAAGGTGGGTCTCAGACTACCATTGAAACATGTTTGTACCTTCAAAAAACCCCCAACATGCCAAACATGGTTCCATTTGCTTGATTAGCTCTCGAGTTATACAAAAATTGTGTTTATTTGTATGGGAGCCCCCTTTCCAGAAGGGGAGGGGTCTCAAACCATAATAAGATATAAGAGGGGTCTCAAACCATCATATATCTATTAAATATGTATATATATTGCAAAAGTTTACTATTTACTATTTTTAAACAATAATTTTTGCTAGACTTGATACCCGAGAAAATGTTGTTGTTGTTGTTGTTGTTGTTGTTGTTGTGCAGTTGTGGATTTTGCTTCCATCATACAACAAACCACTTTTAATTAAAATTTCATTTGAATTTTTTGGAATCATTTTCAAATTTTCGTCCTATACTTTAACATGGGAGCTGTCAGATTTATTACCACTCGATGTCTTCTTCTTTTTTCAAGTTGGATTCCTCTATTATATATATGTGGTCAAAGCCATTGCTTAAGAGGGTTTTAATTTTTAAAAAACATGTTTTTTTTTCATTTATATCGATGACGGGCGTTTTTACTAGCATAACAATATTTGTTTTAGATCTGAACTATTTGGTCTCAAGGCCCCTTATTGGTGAATTCATATCTTTCGATGAATAATTCGTCGAGTGAGGATCAAGATATGATCACGGTATTACAATGGAACTGTCGTAGTCTAATACCTAAATTAGACTCGTTCAAGTATTTGATTCACAATTCTGATTGTGATATATTTGCTCTCTGTGAAACATGGCTTTCATCCGAAGATGAATTAAACTTCCACGATTTTAACATTATTCGCCTGGACCGAGATGATTCATATGGTGGCGTACTTCTGGGGATCAAAAAGTGCTACCCGTTCTATAAAATCTCACTCCCAATAATCTCAGGCATTGAAATCGTCGCTTGCCAAATAAATGTAAAGAATAAAGATCTTTGCATAGCTTCCGTCTATGTCCCTCCGAGGGCATCAATAAACCGCCGTCAACTTTGGAGTTCAATTACATTACTTCCATCTCCAGTTCTTATTCTGGGCGATCTGAACTCCCACGGTACTGCTTGGGGCGAACAATACGATGACAACAGAGCGGGTATTTTCTATGACTTATGCGACGATTTCAACTTGAACATCTTGAACATTGGGGAAGCGACACGAATAGCAAAACCTCCTGCCAGGGAGAGTCGACTTGACATATCTTTGTGCTCTAACTCACTATCATTAGATTGTCTGTGGAAGGTAATCAATGATCCCCATGGTAGTGATCACTTACCAATTATTATCTCAATCACAAATAGTTTTAATAAAACAGACCAGTCAATCCATGTTCCTTATGACCTCACGAGGCATATTGATTGGCAACATTTTGCATCGGCGGTAACCCTTGGTATTGATTCTACCGATCCTCTTCCACCATTAGAAGAGTATCGTTTCCTTTCCGACCTGATGTACAAAAGTGCATTAGAAGCTCAGAAACGACGTGTTCCAAGTGCATCCCTCAAAAGAAGACCCGCCACCCCTGGATGGGATGATGAATGCACTAAGTTGTATCTTGAGAAATCCGATGCGTTTAAAGATTATCGTAGACATGAAACATGTGAGCTTTTTGATAAGTACCTCAAGCTTGAAAAAAGGCTTAAAAACTTACTCAAAGCAAAGAAACGCAATTACTGGCGTTCGTTTGTAGAGGGACTATCTAGAGAAACCTCGATGACAACGCTTTGGAGAAAGGCTCGTTACATGCGAAACCGCTCATCCTCCAATGAGAGTGAAGAATACTCCATGCAGTGGATATTCGACTTCGCTAAAAAGGTTTGTCCAGACTCTGTCCCAACACAACCGAATTTACGGGATACTACCCGAAATAACGGTTCTCTGGACGAACCATTCACAATGTTGGAATTTTCAATGGCACTTCTTTCATCGAATAACTCTGCTCCGGGAAGCGATATGATTAAATTCAACCTTCTAAAAAATCTCCCCGATATCGCTAAAAGACGATTACTTAACCTGTATAACACTCTCATGGAATTAAATATAGTTCCACCCGCATGGAGGCAGGTTAAAGTAATAGCTATTCAAAAGCCTGGGAAACCAGCGTCTGATTACAATTCTTACCGTCCGATCTCTATGCTATCATGTTTAAGGAAATTGTTAGAAAAAATGATCCTATCAAGACTTGACCGTTGGGTTGAATCAAACAACCTGCTATCAAATACGCAATTTGGTTTCCGAAAGAGCAAAGGAACAAACGATTGTTTAGCGTTGCTTTCATCTGATATACAACTGGCCTTTGCACACAAGGAGCAATTGGCTTCAGTATTTCTGGATATTAAGGGCGCATTTGATTCAGTTTCCATAGATATACTGGCAGATAGTCTGCACAGTAGTGGATTACCAGGAATTTTAAACAACTTTTTGTATAATTTACTGTCAGAAAAACAAATGACCTTCAATCTGGGTCAACTGACAACTTCCAGAATTAGCTACATGGGCTTACCCCAAGGCTCATGTTTAAGTCCCTTGCTTTATAATTTTTATGTTAAAGATATTGATAACTGCTTGGAAAATAGATGCACGCTAAGACAACTTGCAGACGATGCTGTGATCTCCTTTAGAGGTCCACGTACAGAAATCTTGCAAAGACCATTGCAAAATTCCCTAGATAATCTGTCCATCTGGGCCAGAAATTTGGGGATCGAGTTTTCACCGCATAAAACCGAATTGGTAGTGTTTACTAGAAAGCGGTTCCCAGCCCAACTGCGTCTCAAGCTGTTGGGAAGAGACATTACCCAATCTTTGACCTTTAAATACCTTGGAGTCATGTTTGATTCAAAATGCACTTGGAGTAATCACTTTGCGTATTTAAAACAGAAATGTCAACAAAGGATCAATTTTCTAAGATCAATTTCCGGGACATGGTGGGGTGCTCACCCGGAAGACCTCATTAAACTCTACAAAACAACTACTCTCTCAGTTCTCGAATATGGCTCTTTTTGCTTCCTCTCGGCAAGAGATAGCCACCTCATCAAATTGGAACGCATTCAATATCGTTGTCTACGTATTGCCCTTGGCTGTATGCATTCAACGCACAATATGAGCCTGGAGGTTCTGGCAGGAGTAAAACCCTTACAGAACCGCTTCTGGGAGCTCTCATCTAGAATACTGATCAAGTGTGGAATCAGTAACAACCTTGTGATTGAAAACTTCGAAGAAATGCTCGAATTGAGAACCCAGTCTAGATTCTTACGAATCTATATTAACTATATGTCATCTGATATAAGTCTTCCATGCTATATCCCTCCTAGTGTACGCTTTCCTTATCACAGTTCCTCCATTGCTTATGATCTCTCCATGAAACAGGCTATTCAAGGAGTTCCAGATCAACTTCGACCTATTTTAACTCCCCATATTTTCATCGAAAAGTACCAACATGTCAATTGCAATAGAAGAATTTTCACTGATGGGTCGCGCATTGATGGATCCACTGGTTTCGGTGTTTACAATGAATACTCATCTGCCTTCCGGAAACTTCAGGAACCTTGTTCCGTATATGTTGCTGAGCTGGCAGCAATCAATTTCGCATTGGGGATAATTTCCGACATGCCCGTAGACCATTATTTCATCTTCTCGGATAGTCTCAGTTCTATTGAGGCTCTCCAGTCGATGAAAACAGTTAAGCACTCATCTTACTTTCTTTCAAAAATAAGGGAGCAGATGTGTGCGTTGGTCGAAAGATCATTTAGAATTACCTTTGCATGGGTCCCCTCACATTGCTCAATACCAGGCAATGAGAAGGCGGACTCTCTAGCAAAGGTGGGCGCACAAGAAGGCGAGATTTTTGAAAGAAGAATTTCACATGATGAATTTTTCCCATTAGTACGTCAGAGTTCTCTTCAAAGTTGGCAAAACGCTTGGACAAGTAATTCTCTTGGGCGGTGGTTACATTCCATTATTCCAAATGTTTCGTCGAGATCGTGGTTCAAAGGTCTGGATGTAAGTCGCGGTTTCATTCGTGTGATGTCAAGACTTATGTCCAACCACTACTCGCTAGACGCACATCTCTACAGAATTAACCTCGTCGATAGCAACATATGTAGGTGCGGAACCGGTTATGATGACATCGATCACGCAGTTTGGCATTGCCCGGGTAATGATGCCTCCAGAGCACGACTATTGGATACCCTTGTGGCCCGAGGTAGACAACCCTTCCGCGAAGTAAGAGATGTTTTGGGAATGCGTGATCTTCCCTACATGCAAGCGATTTACGAATTCCTTTGTTTGTCTGATCTAAGAGTGTAACGTCATCCTCCATCCATCCACTCTAGTAAATTTCCTGCCTTTGTGTCCCAGTTATATTATCCTTTTGTTTCCGTGCTACTTGTACCTGCCCAGCAAGCTGTGGTCACCCATCTGCAGCTTAGTTCCTGTAAGGGACTACAAGGACCGAGGATCTGGTAGATGTCGCAACCATGAGCAGCAACAAATACCTGAAATAAGTTACCTGCCTAGCCCCTTCCAAACAATAATGTGACCCATTAACCTCGAGCTAGCCACGAGTAATTGGCACCCCACTTTACTAAAATTGAAAAATTATACATTGTAAATAACAATATTGAATATCGGCTCCGTAAAGTGTTACACATGCCTGAGCCTAACAAATAAACGAACTGATTAAAAAAAAAAAAAAAAATATACACACCAAGTTTTTTATACTGAACTCAGTAAAAGTTATACTGACTTTCAAACAGCTGAGTGTTCAGTAAGCAGTTCAGTAAAAGTATTTTCACTGAACGATCGTCAAACTAGTGAAGAACTCTCAACTGTCAAACATTACTGAACAACTCAGTAAGCAATACGAAAGTTCAGTAAAATTTACAGAAAAAAAAGCTGCGAAATTCGAAGCATCGTAGCTACCAAAAACTACCGAAGTTCAGTAAAATTTACAAAAACTAACGTTACATTGGGAACGCTGCAGAATCTAACAGTTGTTTCGGTATTTTTTTTCTAAAAAACGTCTTTCTCTTCCAGCATGCAGAGACAATGCACAATTTTGATAAAAAAAAGTGATACGCAGAATAATTGTTCGTTTATTGCCTTCATTTTTTTAAACTTTTTCGAAACATGGAGTTTTATAATATCTTTCATATGCATTCAAGTTTATGTGAGCGACTGTCATGCCATGCCGCTGGTGCGCCGCAGGATCAAAACATCACCGTCTTAACCAATTTTAATTACTTATGAATAACCTTGAGAAGAGAACATAAAACCACTCATATTCAACAAAATGCAAAGCAAATTATGAATTCACCAGCTATTTATTCGAATGCTACAAAATCGTATTATTGAGAAAACGTTTACTTACTGAAAAGCTCCTTTATTTCCCTTTATTTCTTCATCTGTGGCCGCGAGTATATCCAACACGTCCTCCGTTTTAATTTATAATAAAAAACACAAAATAATCAAAAATTTTACAATTAAAAATTAAACTTTCAATATGCCACCGCGTTAAATGTAAAAATGGCAAAGATTTGACAGGCGCAATTTTAACCGAACAGTTCGGTAAATATTTCAGAAAGTCAGTGATTTTTGCGTTTTGCTCCAGTATTTGTTATTGTTTTACAGATAATCAGTAGTTCTTTTACTGAGCAGTAAAGCTGGCCATGACATTTCGAAGTTTACAGATTACATCAGTAAAATAATAACAAATGCTCAGCACAATTTTTATATGAAGTACCGAAAACTTGTAGTTTTTTGACAGATACTTAAAAATCAATGCCATTTTACTTTTCATTCAGCAAAATTGAAATTTTACGGATCAAAATCGTAATTTTTTTTACTGAAAACCATACCATGTATTTGGTGTGTAGACGTGATGTCCCGATGGGATTTTGTTGAAGCTGAGCTACAAAAGGTTGGAATATCAGTGGTCAGTATCTCTTCAGATGGAGATTTGCGACTGTTGAAAGCGATGAAAGAAAAGTCTGGGTTACCGAGTCCAATTTCTAGTGCCGTGTGCGGGCCATATTTTGCCGCAGACCTCACCATTGAACCCATGTATATTCAAGATACAGTGCACCTAGTTAATAAACTACGTCACGCTTTGTTAGACCCGAAGCGACACATGCGTTTAGGTAAGACGTTTTATTTCTATGAATAGTCAAGCAATGAATAAAAATATTATTTTGTACAACATTTATGTAAAGGACCATTCGTCGTATCGGTCGCTATTATAAATGAAATGGTCCAGCAAAGCTGCAAAGGCATCCATAAATTGAATCCCTCGGACTTAAACCCTAACGATAAAATGAAATTTCGATCCATCTCTAAAGCTGATGGCAACCGATTTGATTCAACATTTGAATGAAACTGTACCTGGAAGCAGAAGAACAGCAATATATTTAGGTATAATGAGAAATATATACATTGCTTTTGCCGACAAGGATACGAGACCCGTTGACCGGGTTGTTCTGGTGTGGTACACAGAAAAAAATCTTGTAGTAAAAGCTACCATTTTACCCGACTATGCCTATCTTTAAAACTACCATGAAATTTCAGTCAAATTTACTACGTTTATGGTAAAACCTTCAACATTTGTGGTATATTTGACAGACCTCATATTTATATCAACCGCACCATGGTCGATCTAATCGCAGGCATGGTAAAATCAACAATCAATGTGCAACGAATTTCTTGAAAACTTGTCAAGAATATATGGGTGTGATTTTGATTTTTTTTTATAAGATTCAACATATTCAAAAACTATAAACCGTACCTTTACAAAAGCCGTGAACAAAATTATGTGATTTCTTCGATAAGCAACCTATTTCTTTCCGTGCGTATTTTAACTCCTGTTGTTCAACCCCCCTTCTTTCCCCCTTAAAATTCTGTGTCATACACGTATAGATTCCAGTCTCTGAACAAAAAAAAATCACGATCACAATCGGCGGTCTCACTCACTCTCACAGGACGCTTGAAAACATGGCTCACAGTAAAAGTCAATTTTTTTATAGCGTGCACAGGCTCATGGAGGAGAAAGAAATAAAGCCATAATCCGGCCTCGAGCTACCTTTCCGTCAAATCGGATGTTGTGGTTTCTCGACACTCACCGGCAACGACAAAAACTTCGACGATTTTTCATTACGGCCTAACTAACAAACGTAAACAATGGCTTCATCCGTAAATTGCTCGTGGTACAAAGGTTACCCATGTAATCATCCAATTCTATCGGATAGTTGAAATCTTCCTCTTCGAAATGACCGTGGTGGATGTGGGCAGACAGATTTCACAGAGCACTAGCAGACACACGCGTTTTGGCTTCGGAAGGATGAAAATAAAGTAATATACTCGCGGCGATACTTTCACTGTTAATTATATTATTTCTTATTGCAATGGCGGTTACGAATGCACAAAGTTATTGTTGTTTCAATAAAAACATAAACATAAAGTGTGGCCAGAAGGGCCAAATATATTTAGGGGTAAGGATGTCAAAGGGGTGATGGGCGAGACAATGCAAATTCTATCACTCCTCCTCAATGGTTAGACACCTCACCTTGACTTGGTCGCTCACCAAACAGTCCCAACTGTTCCGCAAACTGTTCATGCTTTACGAAACCCAACGGCTTCGTGAGGACGTCTGCCGGCATCTGATCTGTAGGGCAGTACTGAAGCACCACCTCACCTCTGTCGCACTGATCTTGAACAAAATGATGCTTGGTTTCGATGTGCTTCGAGCGCTTGCTGGATCTCTCCGAACGGGCAAAGCTCAGGCATCCCTGGTTATCTTCATTAATCACTGTTGGTTTCACTTGTTCTTCGCCAAAATCTTCTAGTAGTTGCCTCAGCCATACAACTTCCTGGCACGCTTCGGCCAGAGCGACGTATTCGGCCTCCATTGTCGATAGCGTCACACAACTTTGCCGACGGCTCACCCAGCAAACTGCTCCTCCTCGATAGTACACCAAGTAGCCTGTTGTTGACTTCCGGGTACTCTTGTCTCCTGCCTAGTCTGAATCCGAAAATGCCACCAATTCTTCAGCCTTCTTGCCTCCAAGTTTTAGTCTCCAGTCTTTGGTACCTTTCAGATATCGCACCACGCGCTTCGCAGCCGTCCAGTCCGCCTCCGTGGGTGGGCTAAACTTCCGGCCAAGAATCCCAACGCTCGTTGCAATATCTGGACGCGCACACACCGCTACATAGAGAAGTGCGTCGACCACGCTCCTGTACTTCGTGCCATCTTCGAACGGGCTGCTCTCAACCTCCTCTCTCAGATAGCCCTGATCCATCACGCAAAGAAATCTCTCTGCTTTGAATCAACAAAATATGTTGTTGCTATTCAATACAAGGTTACTAATTGTTTGAATTCATAAAAAAGTTACGTATCAATTCAAAATTTCATTCAAATCAAACCAATAAAATTATTTAAAGTAATCACTGCTGAGTGATATTAATTTAAATAATATTTGATTTATAACAATAACATTTATTTTTAAACTCAAATGATTGATTTCTTGTTTAAACAAAATATTTTTTCACTCTAAGAAATCACTTTGTTTTGAATCACAAAATAATTTGTTGCTATTCAATACAAGGTTTCTAAATAAAATGTTTCAATTCATAAAAAAGTTCCAAATCAATTCATAATATTATTCAAGTCAAATCCATAAAGTTATTTAAAGTAATCACTGCTGTGTTGCATTGATTTAAATAATATTTGTTTTAAAATAATCATATTTAATAATCATATAAATGATAAATTATTTGTTTTAACAAAAGATTTTTGAGCGCTTTTTTTCATACACAGAAAAAATTCTTGTAGTAAATACTACCATTTACCCGACTCTTTAAAACTACCATGAAATTTCAGTCAAATTTACTACGTTTATGGTAAAACGTTCAACATTTGTGGTATATTTGACAGACTTCATATTGATATCAACCGCACCATGGTCGATCTAATCCCAGGCATGGTAAATTTTTGGTGTTTGCGCTTAATTTAACCCTCGAAATGGTAGTTTCTACTGCTGCTTTTTTTTGCGTGTACTGTTAGCCTACCGATCATGAATATTGTTATTGTATAAGTTTCTCAATGCTGACGACATGGTAAATTCCTGGCTCTGCCGCTCGCTGCCTCCGATAGTTTTCCTGATGTTAGTTAAATTATAATATACTATAATATGATACATAGATAGATATATTAGATTTAGAGCGAGTTATTCTCTAATTAATTAAATTTCAGTGCTTACGTTGATCTTTCCCGGTCATAGTCTATGTCTCATGACTGAAGAGAACCTTCTGTCTAATCTGCTGCTTGTAGATGGTCAACTTAATGCCACGGCGATTTTTATTTGACCGGAGTGACTTCCGGAGTCCATAGTTGGCACGATATCCTGCCAAAACTTGGATATAAACAATTATTTTGAACAATCAAACACGACTTTCAGTTCTATACACCATGAAGTTTCATCTCAATTCAATGGTTTTGTTGTATTAGTTCATCCATGTTTATTAATTCTACAAATGGGTTAGTTGGTTCAAGAAAAAAAATTGTTTTGAACAATCAAACACGATGTTCAATTCTATAAAACATGAAGATTAATTTCAATTCAATAGTTTTCTTGATTTACTTCAACATTGTTTATTATTTCAACAAATGCGTTTTGTTGGTTCAACAAAACATTTTGTTTTGAACAATAAAACACGATGTTCAATTCTATAAAGCATGAAGTTTTATTTCAACTCAAAGGTTTTGTTGAATCAGTTCATCAGTTTTATTGGTCCATATTCAAACCAAACTTTTTGTTGATTTGATTCCCATTTTGATTGTTAAAACTACGTTTTTTTTTGCGTGATGGGCGTTCTTGCTGTCTTCGCTTCGCTTAGACCTACTCGTGAAACCAGCTTGTCAATGTAGTTGGCCAAACTAACACTGAACACGTTGTTCTCCCTTCGAACTTCCAGTTCTAGGAAGTGCTTGACATCACCGAGATTAACAATATCAAAGTGATTACTCAGCTGCTTCTGAACGTGATATAACCCTGCCTCGCTCTCAGATCCGAAGAGAAAATCATTCACGTACCCGATCATGTACACCTTCTTGCCATTGCTGATTGTCACGAATAGACACGAATCCGCTGAACTTGCTTGGAATCCTATGTCTTTCAGAGCACCGGTTAACTTTCCAACATCGAGCGGACTATTTCAGTCCATAAATACTTCTTCGAAGCCAGCATACGATCTATACGGGTGGCTAGCGCATGTAAATTTCCTCTTCTATGTCTCAGTAGAGGTAGGCGGTGCGCACGTCCAAATGCTTCACTATCATTTCCTTCTTCGCAGCCAGAGACAGTAGGACTCGCAGTGTGGCGTGTTTGATCACAGGAGGAAAAACTTCATCATAATTGGAGCCGTAGCACTGCGTGAACCCCTGGGCAACAATTCGCGCCTTATACAGACCAATTCGTTGGATTCGTTCCGCTCCACTTTGTAGACCCAACGGCTGCCTACAACTTTCTTGCCCTTCAGAAGCGGCACCAACTCCCACGTCCCATTCTGCTTGTGCGACTTTATTTCACTCTCCATCGCTGCCTTCCACGACACTCGTTCCGAACTGGACACTGCTTGTTAGAACGTCGCCGGTTCTTCTACCTTCTGCATGACGACGCCAGTTAACGACGTTGCCAACCGGGGCTCGACACATTCCAGCACGGCAATCGACAGAGTCAGCAGAATTCATCCACCGATCGATGAGTCGATCGATCGGACTTGGTACCCATCGCACGAGGTGCTGAGACAGCAGAATCAGCAAGCGTTCATCGGTTAGGTGTTACTTATTTAGGCTCAATAAAGTTAGTCTTTTCGTACTGGTCAATTGGCGTAGAAGCTTTTTTAAAAAGAACTCCATATAACAAAACTTTTAACTGGCGCCCGAATAGGGACGTGCCGTAGAGGAAACAGTATAAGTTCTGTGGTGAAAAAATCGTCTAAGTTCAGTGTTAGTGCAACAAATCCTAAAAGTGGAATATCACATATATATCACATATTGGTCCAAGGAGCCAAGCCTATATCACACCAGGGTTTCACGAGCCCCATCGCAGCAACCGAAGCAGAGATCAGGACACCGTAGCCAACCGGCTCAATCGTCATCAGGGCCCCCAGTAGCACCGCAGCAAAGAGGACAACCCGAACTGACTGCATGGTTTCTCTCCATAGGCAGAGTCCCGAAGAAACAAGATCATTGCAACCGAGATCAACCCATAAATCAAGCTACAAAGTCCAATGAAGATGTTGGCAATTTATATACTTTGGACTATCCAACTGACTACAGCTCGGACAATAGATATACAGAACTTGGACGGACAGCCATTAGTTGCCCTTGACCATGGGCCGGCAAGGATTCAGAATGGATCATACTATTATTTACACCATTTTAATATAAGTTCTATTAAAAATTACGTTGAAATATTAAATAACCAGTTCGAAGATCTGCTTAAGAATCAGTTTTCTCCTCTCATCTCACAACATTTTGAAATTATACATTCTCTCCTTCAGAGACTAAGCCCCAGAAGTAGAGTAAAGCGCTGGGATAAAGTAGGGACTATTTGGAAATATATAGCAGGAACACCAGACGCTGAATATTTAAAATTAATTAATTCATCAATAAACAATCTCGTTTTTAATAACAATCAACAAGTTAAAATCAATCGTGAAATTACACTTCAACTAAAAGATGTAGCCTTCAAGACGAAAGAGGCAATCCAAATTTTTAATTCTAGAAACACCGCGTTTAATGCAATAGCATTTTTAGAAAATCTTAAATTCCTTTCACAAAAGCTTGAGCAAATCTTAGATACTATGACTTTAGCTAAGTTAGGGATATTGAATGTAATAATACTTAGCGAAAACGAAACCACCACATTTATTCACAATTTAGCTAGGGAAAAGATTTTCGTGTCATCCGCAGCGGAAGCCATCTCCTACGCCTCTGCATCCATTGCCACCAACCAGAAAGAAATCCATCCATCCTATCACCCACGGTAAGCAACAACTCCATTTATTAAACAGAAATTTCATCATTCATGAAAACGAGAGGTTCATCGTAAGCTCCCTAAAGCCAACTATTTTCAAGCTCGACGAGGTAAGACTGGAAAATTCTACATGTGTGGGTATGTGGGTAAAAGATACCACTCATCGTTGCAGGCACAGCCATAAGACAGTGGATCGTCCTCTACGAATGATTTGATCAAGTTCGACATCTGTCTGTATTCAATTTAACACTGTCTGAAGGGCCAAAAACGGATGGGCGGACTCGTAAGCAGAGACACTTACGCGTAATCCGCGGGATAATGAGAATCTCCTTCCAATGCTAGAATCCTACATCCTAATGTCGAACAAGCCATCAAACGTGAGGACTTCCCAATGAGTGGGTAGAAGAGCTCGCCATCAATTCACGAATTGTTAATGACAGGGAGTTGGCAATTCCACTCTCCCCATCCAAATCGCTTCAATCCGGTGCTCTGATGGTCCCTTCCCAACCCTTTTTATTTGATGTATTTTATAGTGATGTTCATATAATAATGTAGAGTATTTTTCTTTATAATAATAATCTTACCTTCCCTGGTCTACCTGGTTGTAAATAATATAATATGATGAAATAACTGAAACAATGATAGACATATGAAAATTATATGCTGCTTGGTGCCTCATTACAGCTCAATCATTGGTAGTTGAATGTAACTCCGGAATGTGAAACCTTTTTTGCCAAACCATTTCGTAATTAAATGAAGTATAAACATGCATTATGGCATTTAAGTTTATACTAAATAATAAAAATATGTACGTATTTATAACATATGGGTCATAATCAGCAGAATTGAAAAGCATTTATTAATTTTAATAATATCCAATGATCTAATTTAATAGAAAAGAACCTTGAGCTACAATGACAAAAAAATAGCTTTACTATCTTCAAGCAGATAAAATTTAATTATTATTTTTATTATTTATAATAATAATTTCAATATGTTTTTAATAATATACAATGATGAAAATAATACGATGTTGCAATAGAATACTAAATAATGTATATATAATTATAAAATGCAGCCATTTGCCTCTTCGGCAGCGGTGTTAGTTGCTTTAAACTCTGAAATAACGGAAATTTCCAATGTGATATAATGAAACATAGTTAATCTCCTGCCAGCCGTTTTGCTAGGAAAATGTAAGCAAACAATAAGGCGAAATAAATTCCCTATTAATATGATTATTGCTTAAAAACGGAAGCTAAATCTGAAATAAAAAGAAATAAAAATAAAAACAAGAGGAAATTTGATTTATCCGCTAACTTTTGTTTCCCACTGGGCCCATAAATGATTCTTTATACCTGTCTAATAGAAGATGTAGGATCAATGTTAGGTTTTGTATTATTAACTGTCTTATGATAAAGAAGGGAAACAATTGCATTAAAAACCATCGTATCTTTTCATATACATAGCGTGAGTTAGGTTGACTCACAACGATGCATAAATGCGAAGCTGAAAATAGCATTAAAAATATTGTGAAGGTTTTGTGATAATATAAAATTATAATAACCATTACACTTGTTATGTCTGCAGATTGTGGTCCTGCTACAATTGTAAACGGACTTGCATTATCATAGCCACGAGGGAAAAAATAATCTTAAATTATTATACCTGAAATTAGCACTGAAATTATTATTCTCTGAAATTAGCACCGTCGGACCGTATTAAGAATACTTCCATTTTTCGTGGCAGGGTTTCAGCATACTACCTTACCGGGACGCACTGCCGATGCCAGGACAGACCGCGCCTCCCTGGTGGACACAGACGCTCGGCACGCACCTCCTAAATCTAGCTGAAGTCAGAAGCACAACAGTGCCAAGGCTGCACTACCAGCTAAGTACGCAACCCTTAGCTGGCGGTCTTTGTCATCTCTTGACCCGTGGAAGCATGAGGTAGGAACTTGTGAGGACCAGGGCTATGTTGCGGGGACGCATGCTCCCTGCCCATTGTCGACTCACCATTTTGCAGCCCACTGGAAAATTCTACATGTATAACAAAAATTCTTCAAGGACAGCCAGCCATCTGTAATTATACTACAGATCCATCACCCGAAGAAATTACCTCCATAGATGATCAACATCTGCTGATCAACACAGTACGAAATCTCACTATAAAAAGCAGTTGTGGAATGTCAGAAAGGAAACTTTCAGGATGCTACTTGATATCCTACGACAACTGCACTATCAACCTGAATGATATCATGGTCAGTAATACTATACAACAACTGACTGGAAGACCTATACAGTTACCTTTGGATGGTTTCACTATAACCAAAGACCAACAAATCGTCACCTTAAGTTTGGAACATCTAAATCATCTGCAAACGGAAACCAGGAAGGATTTAGAGATGATACGACTGGAAAACAACAGTTTCCAATGGGCACCTTTGTCAATTCTTGGAACGTTTTCCTTCACCCCTATCATAATTGGCTTGGCCGTAATTTTTGGAATCTTTGTTCGCAGGAAAGCTATGAAGATCCAGTTTACCCAACAATCGAAGGAAGTACCGGCTACCAGGGACATTACGATTGGATTCCAACAGATGAGCTCAGAAGACGTTATTCGGACGGAGCCTCATTACTAAGGCGGGGCAAGTTAACGACGTTGCCAACCGGGGCTCGACACATTCCAGCACGGCAATCGACAGAGTTAGCAGAATTCATCCACCGATCGATGGGTCGATCGATCGGACTTGAAAGTTAGTCTTTTCGTAGTGGTCAATTGGTGTAGCACCTTTTTTAAAAAGAACTCCATTTAACAAAACTTTTAACTCGCCTACCAAATAATCTGACAATTGACTTGGTAGCACGCCCCTGGTCCGACGACCTTATCAGTTCTCATCTCTGGCTTTCTCACTATTCACTTCGTCGTCTTCGCCCTCATCTTTTACTGTAAGAGGGTCTTCATCTGGATTGGAATCGTTCACATCGAAATAGTCTTTAAATTCACTATCTTCAATCGCCAGTTCTTCTTCAGTGCCGTCTGATTCTTCTTCCGCTGACTGCTGCCTTGATTCCACTCTCGGAAGAGGCCAATTTCCTTCACCGCTGGACGAACTTTCACCAGATGCTGCTTCCGAATCTGTTCTGCGAGACAATCCGTCGTCCATCTCCAAAAACTTGGCGTCAGGGCTTATCGTAACCTTGTCAGTCGAGGTATCAACGAAACGGTAACCCTTGTGGACGTCAGAGTACCCTATAAACCGCAACTTTATCGCCTTACTGTCGAACTTTCCCCGTTTGACGTCGGGAATGTGGACGTAAGCAGGACAACCATATACTTTTAAATAGCTGAGTACTGGTTTCCTCCCGTACCACTTTTCGTACGGAGTCTTGTCCACCGATCGTGACGGAAGCCGATTCTGTAAATACGAAGCCGTGAGCACAGCCTCGCCCCAATACCGCTTGTGAAAGCCTGCATCAAGTAGCATCGTCGTCGCCATCTCCTGCAGCGACCGGTTCTTCCGCTAGGCTACACCATTCTGCTGCGGTGTATACGCTGTGGTGAACTGTGCTTTGATGCCCTCCTTCACAAAGAAATCTTGCAACTCCTTGTTCGTATACTCGCCTCCGCAGTCTGAGCGGATAATACGGGGTTTTTGGTTGAAAAGATTCTCCGCATATCGAACGTACTCCAGAACCTTCGCTGGTGCCTCGGACTTCTTCTCAAATAGATAAACGACGGTGAAACGGCTGTAGTCATCGATCATCGTCATCAGAAACCGTTTACCGCCGGGCGTTGTTGTCCGCATTGGCCCGCACAGAGATTCACGTCGACTGCATCACCTTCACCATTCACACCGAGCACTGTACCTTCGGCGTATCTGGCTGTCTTCGCCACTTTACCATCGGCCAAAATAACGTTTGGGCCGGTTTTCTTCTTGAGCGTCGAGAAAAAACTTTCGTCACCAGTCATGTGACAGCTTGCTCCACTGTCGATAAACCACGACCCGCGTGAATTACTTCCAACCATAAAGCACACACCACTATTATTGTTCTTCACCTGTTTCGCGCTTTGTTTTTCTTCGGGCCTCTTCCGCTCTTCACCACTTTTCTTCTGCTTCGTTAGCTGCCAACAATCTCGCTCCCGGTTTTGCACAATGGAAACACTTCCGGTCTTGTACGGCACCACTTTGCTTCCGTCGCGTCGTCGAACTTTTCATCGCGCTCGCATCACATCTTGAACCGTCACTTTTTTCCTTTCTTCGCTCATAGTCGTCGAGCAACTTTGACTTCCACAGTTAAGTCAGTGTCCGGACGACCCTCTAAGGCTGTTACTACCCGCCATAGGAGTCCGGCACACTTCGAAGAATCATGGTGATTCGCAACGGTTCTTGCAAATTTAAAACAGCTGTCGACAGCCTATCGTACAGCTCTTCGATTTCCTGTAGGCGTTTCTCCATATCACCACCCTCGCACAAGTTCAACGAACACAATTTCTTCGACAACAAAACGCGAGAAGCCATCGTTGTCTTTTCGTGGTACGTACGCATTTATTCCCAAAATTCTTCGCATCTTTCGCACTTTGTACAAAGCTAAACTGGCTGTCTTCAACACACAACCTGATAGTAGCGCGAGCTTTATGTTCGTCTTTCTTCCACTTCTCCGTCACCTCAGCTGGTTTCGCGTCGGCAATCAC
Source organism: Aedes koreicus (assembly GCA_024533555.2). Taxonomy (NCBI): domain Eukaryota; kingdom Metazoa; phylum Arthropoda; class Insecta; order Diptera; family Culicidae; genus Aedes; species Aedes koreicus. Next base: position 164,549 of record JAHHFK020003286.1, read on the forward strand.
GTATCATAGCTCGCATCAACAACATTTCCATGCGGATTTTCCATCTCTGCCAGTTGGTGTTGTTGAGCTTTGTAAACGCAAGTTTTCCTAAGTCTACCATCTTCTCTTCACACAAGAGACACTCGCGACGCGAAACAACAAGCAGCACCGGGGGATCACTTTTTCGCAATGTTTTCTACTTTCCGGCACTTACTCTGGGCCCATAACCTGTGGGCGGACAGATTTCACAGAGCACTAGCAGACACACGCGTATTGGCTTCGGAAGGATGAAAATAAAGTAATGTACTCGCGGCGATATTTTCACTGTTAATTATATTATTTCTTATTGCGATGGCAGTTACGAATACACAAAGTTGTTGTTGTTTCAATAAAAACACATAAACATACAGTGTTGCCAGAAGGGCCAAACATATTTAGGGGTGAGAATGTCAAATGGGTGAGGGGCGAGACATTGCAAATTCTATCAGTGGATTAATTAGGCAAGTTTTCAATTACGATAAATTCGCGGAAAAAGCCAGTGTTTAAGTTTGTCAGTTAGCCCCAAATGAAAAATCTTCGTCGTCTTAAAGCTCACACTGATGGGTTTAAGTAGTAACTTCATTTTCAGCTGATTAGCGTAATGGTTGCCAGCAGGCAAAGATTTTTGATTGAAGTGTTGACATAATATGTTCAGACGCAGAAACACCTTGCAACACCCAAAAACACACAACAATCACAATCAACACAAACACAACGTGGCAGAGTGACTTGCCCCCTGATTTTGGTTTTGATAAGCTATGTTATTATGACAGAATATTTGAGGGGTTGGGTTGCTCGTTGTGAGTTATGTTTTTAGTTGTGATTACTTTAGCTTTGGACCGATGTGCTGATACTTCCTGAGCCATAAGCTATATCAATTTTCTTCTGAACTATCCAGCCATTTTTTATATTATGAGCTGAACATTTTTTTTCAAATGTTTATTCAAATGTTTATTTTGTTTATCAACAGACTAGTTTGGTGTCCAAATGATAAGAAAAAAATATCGTAATGCTAACAAAAACTGTCTTCTTGTTTCGCGACATTTTTAAATTGAAAACAGACGGAACACAATTAAAGGCACGTTGCAAACCAGAGTTCGTCCCGTAGATGTTTCCTCTGTGTGGAACTCTAAGGAGGGAGGTGTTTCGTAAAATACGGCTACGAGCCTGGAGTGGAACGACGAATTTGAAGAGTATCCAAATGAATCATAAGGCATCGACTCTCGTAACTCGGAAGGTTGAAAGGGTCCCTCCAAGGCAGTCTACGAAGAGCGTATCGGATAAAACGTCGTTGAATTGACTCAATACGTTCGACGCCATTTTGGAAATAAAGGTTCCAGACCGGGGAAGCATATGCCAAGGTGGACCTCACCAATTAACAGTTCAGCGACTTACGGCAGTACACGTCTCGAAAGTCTTTAGCCACACAGCAAATAAAGTTGTTGAATATTACACAAAATCAGATGCACATAGGTCGTTCCATCGGTTGTGTAATGTTAGGTTGTCTCGATGTACACAACAAAATGATGCACTGCTTATCGATGTAATTTGGTCGATGTAAACGAGACAACGTAACCCATCGAGACAAAGTGAATCGTCGCGACGTACTAAATAGTCGCGACGTAAAGGGAGCAATGTAAAAATTATAGTGTAAATGAAATGTTCAGATATTAGGTATTCAATGAGAAAAAACGTTACAGCGGAAAATAAAACAAAATGTTGCTTTTATTTCGATTTGAAAAGATTCACCCATATTATTCTCTTCGTTCTCATCCTTTTCGGCCTTAATATTGAACGGAAGCGGAAACTCTTCTTTCTTGCGGCCGTCACCATCGTCACCCCCGCCAGCACCAGCCACTTCACTAGCTCCACTAGCAAGCGAAGATTATCCATCAGTACCCTACCCAGATGATGCTGGTGGGTTTGCATTGCGTTCACCTTGTTTAATTTCTCGATCATTTTCTTTGCTTCGCCTTTATCCCACGAATATTTTTTGTCCATATTCCGCACTGTTGGACATGTTAAAGTCTTCCGTCTTGTCACTCGCATCCGAAACATACACAGCCGGAGTTTTTTTTTCGCTTCCGAGCATCCACTTCCGAGCATAACATCGGTTCTTTGGTAGAGGGCATCGGTTCAGGTGACATAGGCGATTAACCACTCGATGAAATGTTACCTTGGAGATCTGGTTTGAATGAAAATGGCTGATGAATAAAATCGCCAGATACACCTGTGGATCCTATACGTACCGATTGCAGACGAATATCTGTTCGTCTCAGAAGGATGGATGGCTGAGTGTTTTCAGTTTCCGCCATTTCGTCATCATCTGAATACGGCTGATGTACAATTTCGCACGGTTCAACTGGTTTAGCTTTCGGATGCAACGGTATCATGACCGCGACGGTTGACTTTGTTTTGACAAGAAATTAGTGTTGCCGGAGATGAAAAAAATTAAGAACAAATCTGGCAGTGTTGCGAGATTTAATTTTACATAACAATTAAATGCGATAAAGCATCAAAATCGTGTAATATTCAACATATTTTGCGGATTCCTTTATGTGCATTGGTTTTCGTGTAATATTTATGTTTTTGATGTGTGATTATTACATTCATGCAACTAATAATTTTGTTCTGATGTAATTTGAAGACCGATGTAATATCACATCAAGTAGATGTTATTCTGCATCGTATTTCCTTGATTACATCAGTTTTTAATACGTTAGCATCAATTACGTTGACGTGTATTACATTTTTTGCTTTGCACACCAAAGGAAAGGTGACGAGATTTCGGGAAGCTTTTGTTATGACGTGGGACATGTGAGGTTTGTACGTGAGTTTTTCGTCGAGTATCACACCAAGGCCCTTTACTTGGTGGTCTCTTTGCAGAGGAGTTCCAACCAAGGAATAATCGAAGATAATAGGAAACTTCTTCCTCGAAAAATTGACAACGGTACACTTTCCCGGATTCAAGATCATACAGTTCACCTTGCACCAACTTTGTAGCTTCTTAATCTTCTTGCAACTGTAAGGCGTCTCGTAGCGAATCCACGCGAGTGTAGATTTTAAGGTCGTCAGCAAAGCTTAGCCGATGAGATTTCAGCAACAGTTTGACATCGACTGTTGAAGTAAATTAGCTGTTCTCTAAGTACAGTTCAAATTTTGCGTAGAATAAAATTTTCAAAAACAAATTTGAACTTACCCGGAGCAAAAATACACCCGTTGTATTTGGTTGTGGTTGTTGGTATTGTTTTGTTCTACTCAATCGAACGTTAGTATTTCCCGGTAACGTTTAAGCACGGTATTCATATGCGTTTTTGGAATTATGAGATCATTGCTCCTGACCACGTTGGGGTTTCAAAGTTATTGTGCAAAATTCTTTGACGTCTTTCGCGTTTAATCTTCGATAACTATTGAAGATGAGTTTGAATCTTCATTAAATTTTTACCACTTTTCAGATCAAAATTCTGGATTAGTTTCTCGCTATGACAACAAGAGACGCAGCAGTAATTAAAAAAGCGGCCAAATTGAAATTGACTTCACAAGACAAGATGTTAGAACGGATGGTGGCTACCTTAAATTCACACATACATTCAGTCAGTTAAAAGCACAATTTTTATTTGTTTACTTTTGCGTCTTTTTGTAAAGTTGACGAATACCAGGCAAGGATGATAAAAGGGATGCGTGAAATTCTCTCCCAGCATAAATAAGAGGAAATTACCTAAGGTTGTTTTGACGCCAGTACAGACATTTTCTGCACGTTAAGCGTTGTAATTTTATTAAAACTAAACATAAAAAGTGGACTTATTTTTGGGAATAAATATTTGTTTATTGTGTTTGTGTACTTTGGTTTAACTCGATGTTTAACTGGTGCTTATATCCCAGAACCAACACGCAGAGAAACACTCCTTTGTGGATCAAACAATAATTGGTTGCTATTTAATACGATGTATCTGTTTGTGTTAGTTCATGAAACCATTTTAAATTAATAGAGGGCTATTCATATTAGGCCGGACCGAAGCCGAGTTATGCTACGAATTGATTGTTTAAGTGCTGTATGCGACCGTTCACATTAACCCACCGACTCGCGTTCGTGGTCTTACAGGTGTTTGACAGGGCTGGAAAAACATATTTTTTGGCAAGGATATTTCTGACGGCTCGCCCAACAAACATCGGTGTTGAATTAGAGCTTGTTCAAGCAAATTTGGAGAAGCTATTCAGCTGTTTCTTCTAGAATAGCTGAATAACTTCTCCAAATTTGTTTGAACAAGCTCTAATTCAACACCGATGTTTGTTGGGCGGTCTCAGTACTGCTGGCAGATGTGAGCGCATTGTACAACAAGCGTGAATAATGCGTATTGATAGAAAGTAGAAAACTATAGTGTTTCGATCAATTTGATTTGCGTTTTAAATTTGTCGTTTTTAAGATCATCAGTTAGGTTAGCGCAGATTGTCATTGTCACAATTTTTATAGAACATGCTACCTAGATATCGCCACTATAAGCAACAATCAATATGCAACTTGCGATTTGTAGTTGGTTCATAGCGTTATTTATGACAGGGCCTATCGGTTCCAACCACGTAATATATGAATGCACCCTCTTCTGTTACTACCGTTAAAGAATACGGCATAATGTATGTCAGATATTGCTCTTGTTTTGATTTGTGTTTCGAGAATCATCATATCATCAAGATGTCACATAGCATGTTAAAACATCGAGTCAAAGTCTTGTGGCGAAAGGCGAGTGTCGACAAGATGTTTGAACATGCTTGCAGAAGTCACAATTTCGTCTGACCAGTTTGCTGAGGTTGTTGTTTTTTGTTATTATTGATAAAAATTAAAAGTGACTGTCCGGAAAAAAGTTTAGTTTTGTTGTTATGGGGACTGTTTTGTAGTTTGTATTTGTTGATGTTGTGCAATCTTGAGACGGCGTTGTTCATTTAGTGTTTATTTTCCGAAAAAAAGTAAACCACAAAGATTCGTAAAGAGGCTGAATGCAAGAAGTGTGGACAAGTGCTGTGGCAATTCTGGAAAAAAAAACTTTAGAATAATTCTCTCCAAGAAGGCCTTACGACAGTTACGTTGTATTCGTTACTCGAAGGTATTTATTTATTGCATCGAATTTTAAGACGCTAGTGCAATTTATACCTTTTGGCGAGAACGGTGCCAACAAGGCGGATCATGTTGGCAACCTGGAGGAAAGCCCTAACAGAGAACTATATCAATACGTGTGCCTATTTGTGGTAAAAATACGATTACAGTTTCAGGTATCTTCTAATAAGTGTTACTTTACAGGTGAAAACGAATCATGGTGAGAAAAGCTATGTACAAGTCCAATGGAAATGACTGTCACTGGTGTCACAGGTGAAACGAGAACCGCAAATCGCTGAAAACCAACCACGTCCAACGAACCGCCAAAAACCAACCAAAATTTGCATCTCCGAAATTGTGAAGTCAAATAATTACAAAGAAACGAAAGATAGGAAAAATTACACTTCGTTGCGTATCTCATTAAGGTGGTTAAATTTTTCCCATTTTAATTTGTTTTTGTTAAAAAAATAACGGTTTCAAATCGGTTCAATTATGCACCAGATAAAAAATATAATAACTATTATTATTATTATTATTATTTTATTATTATTATTATTATTATTATTATTATTATTATTATTATTTTATGTGTATTGTCAAAAACCGCAATATTAGTTCTTAATTATTGGATATCAATAAGTTATTAAAAACGTAATAAATATACCTATGTTTCTTTTGTGTAATCAAAAATATGAACATAAATGGCAATGTATAAGTAAAGCCAGTATGACGACATGAGCAGACATCCAACCGTCGACGCAGGTGGGGTCGTTGTTGTTGTTAGGATAGCTCTTTCTTTGGAACTACATTCACAGCATTTGTCAACATCCTGGACGTAAGATTAATCTGCTGTTGCTGTTGCTGTGCTCACTGCACTTGTTGACTACGAGTAGGATGAGATGCTTTTAATAGGTTTCTACTAACCGCTCCGGGTGCGTTAAGAACTGGAACCAACGCAGTACTCGAGACTGCGAAAGCTTTCGTTGAAGGTACAGCGCTGAACTGGCGAATGGAACAGTTTTCTGCAAAAAATTAAATGTTACAATAACCAAAGAGCTTCTCCAATGTTTACTAACCTTACCTTCTGTGACAACACATGGTAGTAGCCCATTACCGTACCATTACCAGTGCCGCTGCATTCGTGTGATGTTCTAAATACTGGACGTAATGCTGGTGCTATTACTGTTACTGACAGCAATACTTCCGGCAATCACTGCTAACATATTGCCTAACGTACTCGTCCAAATTGCCGTTGGTTTTGCCAGCTGAAAAACCAGTGATTAATAAATAAAGGGCGATACGGTCAAAATTTGGTCAATATCAACTTGACGTATTTCTTTCAATTTTGCATTTAAAAAACCTGAACACCCCTCATTTTGAAGGTGTGTGTGTGTAGAATGTTGCTCCTATTTTGATTTTGGAATTCACTCTTCAGTTGTCAAAATGCCGTCCAAGCAAGAAGAGCAGCGTATCAAAATTTTGCTCGCGCATCGCGAAAATCCGAGCTACTCGCACGCAAAGTTGGCAAAATCGCTAAAAGTTGCCAAATCAACCGTTACAAATGTAATTAAAGTGTTTGGGGAACGTTTGTCGACAGCCAGGAAGTCTGGATCGGGGGGAAATCGAAAACCGGAAGCCGCTGAGACGACAAAGAGAGTTGCCGGTAGTTTCAAGCGAAACCCTAACCTATCTCTCCGAGATGCCGCAAATAAGCTGGGTGTATCGTCTACAACCGTGCATCGAGCCAAAAAACGAGCCGGACTATCGACTTACAAGAAGGTAGTGACTCCAAATCGCGATGATAAACAAAGCGCGATCCCGGAGGCTGTACACGACGATGCTGACGAAGTTTGACTGCGTGGTAATGGACGACGAAACCTACGTCAAAGCCGACTACAAGCAGCTTCCGGGACAGGAGTTTTATACGGCAAAAGGAAGGGGAAAGGTAGCAGATATTTTCAAGCACACGAAACTGTCAAAGTTCGCAAAGAAATATCTGGTTTGGCAAGCCATCTGTACCTGTGGCTTGAAAAGCAGCATTTTCATAGCTTCCGGGACTGTCAACCAAGAAATTTACGTGAAAGAGTGTTTGAATAAACGTCTGCTGCCTTTCCTGAAGAAACACGGTTGTTCCGTACTGTTTTGGCCGGATTTGGCATCTTGCCATTACGGTAAAAAGGCCATGGAGTGGTACGCCGCCAACAACGTGCAGGTGGTTCCCAAGGACAAGAACCCTCCCAATACGCCAGAGCTCCGCCCAATTGAGAAATACTGGGCTATTGTCAAGCGGAACCTAAAGAAGACCAAAAAAACTGCTAAGGACGAGCAGCAGTTCAAGGCAAACTGGCTTTCTGCGGCAAAGAAGGTGGACAAGGTGGCTGTACAAAATCTGATGGCAGGGGTCAAGCGTAAGGCCCGGCAATTCGGATTTGGAAAAGCGGAAGCCTAACTGAATATTTTTACTGAATTTTATACTAATTGAACTTGAAAAAGAAATTTAATTTGATTTTTTAAATAAACGATTTCACCGATTTACACGCGTTTTCCCTTGACCAAATTTTGACCGTATCACCCTTTACATTTAGCGGGACAAATTTTAAAAAAAACCTACCGTAATAATCGTATCTTTTGGTCATTTGTCGCTGCTGCACATCGCTACTATGAGTGTGCGTCATTGACTGCGACGGGTTGGTTCCGGAGATTAAGCTGCTGCAAAATCCAGTGGTTTAGCTGCAGATTTTGTTGTCCGGTGCAAGTATATCTGACAATGAAAGCACTAAAAGAAGGCACGTGCCAATGTAACTCCATCTGAATTTGATTTTTGATGTATTTTTAAACTTACAATCATAACAAACATTTCGATTTCATCTAATCCCATGATACCCTCGCATAATCGTGAGCGTACTCATTCTCTCCGAAATAGATTTTCAGTGAATTGACGTAGTGTGAATGTATTGCAAATCCGGGAAGAAATCGGAACGAAAATAGTGTTGCCCTCTAACGTTCCTATGTTGTTCGTAAGAAAAACATCGTTCAACAGTTCAACGTGTTCCGAGTACCTATGTGTTGCGACGACAATAATATAGTAAATCAATAAGAGGTTTTTTTTGTGGTCCGTCATTTGCCTTTGTCTACGAGAAATAAAATAATTGGTAATTGACATAAATTATGTCAAAATACACACACCTTTCTGGATCGACGGAGAAACTGTGAAGCGTAATTGGTGGCTTCCAAGTGCACCGCAGTGCTACAGACTTTTTTCTCATTGTGATGTGGAATCGTGATATGGTGATTGTTTCACTGATAAATAAATTTCACTAAATTTTCAATGATAAACACTGAATGAACCGCAATACCTAAACAAATATTATAAAAGTATTTTATCGATTCCAATTATGAATGAATGGCGGACACACCTCTTTCTGTTTATGTTTATAGCTCCTGTTATGTCAAGGAGCTAACACAGTAGTAGAATGTTAAAGGGGTCACACATTAATTAGAAAAAATAAATCAAACGAGGGGCAAGTGAAGTAGCTTGGGACCGTGGTGCTGGTACTGACTGAGCCAAGAATAAAATTGTGTTTGTTCGGGACCTACTGGTCTTAGAGTTAGTCTATGCTATAAGTGCACTACTACAAACTTATCAAAATTTTAAGGAAATATTTCTATTAATGCAATATTTTTACCAAAATGATGATTTAAATGTGTTAAGTTGTGACTTAAATTGATAAATTAATGGTCAAAAATGTATGATACAGATACAGATTACAAATGTATGATAAGTAACCTATCAACCTTATTTGTTAAGATAATTTTCTATGTGTGTTTACATTGATCTTGCATTAGCAGTTCAGAACATTTTAACAAGTTTTCTACACCGACACCCAGGTAATGTAGTATTGACAGTGTAAGCAATGAATTGGGAAAAAACTAATATGTCGAGGAAAATTGAATAAACGTGTATTTTTCTTAGTATCGAACAACAACAACGAAACAAACTTGTTTGATTTTTGCTCTGCAATTTCCGAAAGGTTATGGGCCCAGGAAAGGTTATTGAGCAGATACGTTTATAATCGTTCTCAGTATTTCCATACTCACTCACTCGGTTTTTTTAATGGAGGAACCGGTGCTGCTGGAGGAACCGGCGCTGCTGGAGGATCCGAGTCGGGATCTAGAGCTGTTGGTGCAGTAGGAGGACGTATCTCGCTACCGACAGTGGAAACGTTGCGAGGCCGAGAAAATTACTCAATGTGGGCGTTTGCCACCAAGATGCTGATGATTGGTGAAGGCACTTGGGACGCTGTTACACGGCAGGAGGAAGATCCGGAAGACGCACTTTCTTTGCGAAGATTGGCAATGATTTGCCTCAGCATAGAACCCATCAATTACAGTTTGGTGCAGAGTTCCAAAACGGTGAAGCAGGCGTGGAAGAATTTGCAGGAAGCTTTTCGGGATGACGAAATGACTCGGCGCATAGGACTGCTACGGAAACTAACAAGCGTTCGATTGTCGGATTGCTCATCGGTGGAGGAATACGTGAACGAGTCCATGTCGACCAATCACAAATTGACGGAACTGGGTTTCGTGGTCGATGATACGTGGCTCGCAAGCTCGCTGTTGATGGGATTGCCAGAAACGTACGATCCGATGTTAATGGGTCTCGAGGCCTCCAGAAAACAGATCACAGCGGATGCAGTGAAGGCAAAAATCCTTCAGGATGTTAAAATGAGCAGCGTTTCGTCAGGAGGAATCAACGAAGGAGCTTTATACAGCAAGAACAAGTCCGCTGGAAACAAGAAGAACACGTACAAGTCCAAGGTCCAGTGCTACATGTGCAAGCAGTTTAGGTATTATTCATCGGAGTGTCCACAGCGAGGACCGAACGAACAGGAGGACAACAAGGAATGCAGCGATGACCACTATCGTGAACCCCAGCAAGACAGAATCGGACTGGTTCTTCGACTCAGGAGCTACATCGCATATGTGCAGCAGTAAGGCGTTTTTGTCAAACGTGCAAGAAGTGTCGCAGCAAGTGAGTGTAGCCAACGGCGATGAACTTTCCGTAGTCGCTAATGGGAGTGTGGAGCTCGAAGCAGACATTGGGAGAGAAACGTGTGACCTGACGATGACCGATGTTTTGTGCGTTCCGGAGATAGCAATCAACCTTCTTTCGGTCAGTAGAATCTGCAGTAAGGGGTACAACGTACGGTTTACGAAGGATGTATGTTGAACGAGAGACAAGTGGTTTGTACATGTTGTGTTTGACGAACAAGCAAATTTTGCACGCCGCTAAATTGAAAGACGACATCGTAATTTGGCATCAGAGAAGCAGCTACGTTGGTCGATGGAGTCAATTTCCGTGATGCCAAGATTCCTACTTGTGTTACCTGTTTGGAAGGGAAACATGTTCGTCGTGTACTTCCTTCAGTTGAAGACGGAGGTTCTCGAATGCTTCAAGGAGTATAAAGCTTTGGTGGAGAATCAGACCGGCAACAGGATCAAACGGCTGCGGACAGATAATGGCACCGAGTACGTGATCTTCAACATGAAACGGTTTTTGCGCAGCAGCGGCATCCATCACGAAACGACGGTTCTCTATAATACGGAGCAGAATGGGCTCGCGGAACGGATGAACAGAACCGTAGTGGAGAAAGCGCGTTATTTGCTGCAGGAAAGTGGACTAGATAAGAGCTTCTGGGCGGCAGCCACAGCGATGGTGACATTTTTGATAAACCGATCGCCAACGAAAGGAGTTCTAGTGACGCCGGAGAAGCGGTTCAGCGGGAAGAAGCCAGATTTGTCGGAACTGAAAGTTTTCGGTGCAAAGGTGATGTGTTACGTCCTGAAGCAACGCAGGCGTAAATGGGATGCCAAGTCTGAGCCTGGAATCTTTGTGGGCTTCGTTTATCAGTCCAAAAGATATCGAGTGTACCTACCCAGAAAGAAATCCGTGGCAGTTATTCGTGACGCAGTTTTTCTAAGCGAGAAGAAAGGACACTCGGAGGAACCGCATGAAGAGGTGCTTCCGGAAAGCCGAGGAACAACGATGCAGATATTGGACAGCGACGAAACCTCGGACGAAGCAGGCGCAGGGGGAGTTGATGAACCGGCAGCAGATCCGGAAGAAGTTCCAGAAGCCGTCAACGAAGTGACATTGGCGAGGACAACGGACTGTTCTATGTCGACGCATGTGAATCTCTTTCATCACCATCGGTAGAATCCGTCGCGCTCCCTTCACATCCAGTAGATCCTCTTGGAATCAGGCGCAGTGAACGGGAGCGCAATATACAAGGCAAGTACCGAAATATTGATATGACGTACAGTGTTATTCCTAAAAGGTCTTCCATGTCGCAGGAAACATTGACGGATGTGGGCGTTTGTGAGCCACAGTCTTTCCAAGAGGCAAGGGAGTCTACGGAGAAGCAGTCGTGGCAGCGTGCGATGCAAACTGGGTTCGATGCGTTGACGTCGAATCACACTTGGGAGCTGACCAAACTACCGCCAGGACGACAAGCACTGAAGTGCAAGTGGGTGTTTAAGAAGAAGATGAACTCCGATGGATCGCTGGATCGGCACAAAGCCCGTCTCGTGATAAAGGGGTTTTCGCAAGTGAAGGGCATAGACTACAACGAGACGTACTCTCCTGTGGTCAGATATGGTAATATCCGGTATCTGGTGGCATTAGCAGCGCAGATCGACTTGCGAAACAGTCAGATGGATGCAGTAACCGCCTTCTTGCAGGGAGATCTGTCCGGTGAGGAAATCTCCATGGAACAACCAGAGGGGTTTGTCCAGAAGGATCCAAGAAAAGTTTGTCGGTTGAGAAAAGCTCTGTACGGCCGAAAACAAGCAAGTCGTGGGAACGTAAAGCTAGACATGGAACTGAAGATAATCGGCTTGAAGCGGTCCAGCTATGACCCTTGCTTATACTTCATGACAGATGGGAAGCGGATCATCATAGTCGCTGTGTACGTTGATGATTTGTTGCTTTTCTTGAACGATGACGGATGGGTTAACAACGTGAAACATCAGCTGTCACAGAAATTCCACATGAAGGATCTGGGCGAAGCCAGACAGGTGCTTGGCATGCGGATTACCCGGAAGGATGAACGATTGCTTTGGATCATCAGCGATACATTGAAGAGCTACTTCAGCGGTTTAACATGGTGGACAGCAACCCGACATCGACCCCAGCTGATGTAAATCTGAGACTTACGAAGGAGATGAGACCGAAGACTGAACACGAGATGAAAAGAATGCAGAACGTCCCGTATCGTGAACTAGTGGGTGACCTGCAGTTCTTAGCGCAGTGTTCTCGTCCTGACGTAGCGTATGCGGTGAATGCAGTTAGCAGCTTCTGCAGTAATCCAGGTGAAGGTCATTGGGTAGCTGCCAAGCGCATTCTACGGTATCTTAAGGGTAACAATCGCAGTGCGATATGTCTTGCCGAGAAGGAGATCGGGTACTCTCCGCGAAGCAAACATATTTATGTACGCCATCATTTTGTACGGGAGCAGCTAGAGAACTAGACCATACAATGCCAGCATGTCAGCTCAGATTGCCAGAGAGCAGATGCGCTGACGAAGCCAGTTGCTGGAAAGGTGAAGGAAGCTTTTGGAGTCTCCCAAATTCATGGTTAAGGGGGAGTATTGACAGTGTAACCGATGAATTGGGTTAAAACTAATATGCAGAGGAAATTGAATAAACGTGTATTTTGCTTAGTTGTTAGACTTAGACTTTTGTTTTAAAGTCTCAAAATTCGTAATTTTCGGTACCTGAACAGCCCTGGCCAAGGATGAAGGGTTTGACGATGATTCGTCAAGTGTCGATATAATCAATCTTTTGATTAATACTAATTATTATAGCTGAGATATTTCTATTAATTTAAGTTGTTTATTTTTCGAAACTTGATTTATTATACCTTTAACAAAGCTATAGAAACAGTTGCGCATGATTTAACTACAGCTGCCTATCACTATTGTTAGAGGGACCGCTAGGGCTTAAGTACGGGTCTATACGAACAATTCTAGCACTAACAAGACCCCGAAACCAACGTTCATCCGCGTAGATTAGTTATATTGTAGTTATGTATTATTACTAACTTTCTTTCCTGCTATATTGTAACTCTTGGTGGTAGGCGGAAGTGTCTATTATAATTATTTCCATTAACTCACATTAAAAATTACTTTGTTATTGTTTCTTTTTTAATTTCTTTTTCTTCTTCTCTCTCTCTCTCTCTATCTTGTTCTTGTTGCCAATAACGCATGATTATTATCTGAACTGCCCTTTGATTCAGTAAAGAATTGGGTGACGTTCCGCCTAGTTGTTCGAGGCGGAAGTAAAGTAGGAGTAAGTGATAACATTCATCATGGCATTGTTATTTGAATCCTAGTTTTAAAATACTGGGTTCTTTATTCCACCTCATCTAGTTCAAAAGGGCCTGAACAAAATGGGTGGCTTACGTAGATCACTTGAAGATGTGACATGACGGAACTTTTTTAATATTAATATATTGAGTTGACTTATTGAAAAATTGAATAACGCATGGTTAACAAATCCATTTGAAATTGAATTAATCATCTCATCATCATCTCCCAAACATGCTTAATTCCGATGTTCCTTCATTTCACATCCGTTGAACCATACTGAATAGCTATTTCGTTTTGATGATATCACTTTCTAATGACTGTGTATCTGTTTCTTTTTTGTTATACTGGAGTCAACAGGAAAGCTGGATCTGCATCATTGAACTTATCTCTTCAGACACTTGAGAAGTGGCAAATGCTTTCAAAATTGTAATCAACAATCAGTGGATGAGATCGGAGAGCAAGTTGGATGACAATAACTTGCGGTACCAGTGCAACCACAACCAATAGGAGAAGAAACAGATGAGAACTAATTCATACTTGAACTTATCAATTACAATAATGTACTAATCACCAAAGTACTATTCCGTTTTCGTTTCAGCAATCAAACGCCGCTCTCTCTCTCTCTCTCTTGCTTCACTTTCTGCCTCCTACTATCTTCTATGTAATGTATCTAACACATCATCAATCTCTCGTTCCTTTTTCCATCTTTCACGAGAATTTCCTTCACTCTGACTATCCCCTATTTTCAACAGCCTCTTACTATCCGGTATCTTAAGCAGGATTCACTTGACCCCTGTGGTTATTATTCTGTGATACCAAATCTATACTTCTAGCCTGGTACTGTATGGATAGTGATTTTCATCGCTGGAGACTTGGCCCTATGACCAACAATCAATATGCAACTAGCGATTTGAAATTGGTTCACTGTTGTAGAACCCCTTGGTCCGAAGTACACCTTGAAGCCAGCACCTAACTATACATATTTGCGCCTTTGTTTTGATTTGCTGTGTTATTTTGACAGAATATTTGAGAGTGTGTTCGTGTGAGTTCATTATTAGGGGCATATTATTAAGCTTGGGACCGAGCTTGGGACCGATGTTCTAGTACTGACTGAGCCAAGAAAAAAATCGTATTTGTTCGGGACCTACTGGTCTTAGAGTTAGTCTATGCTATGACCCCCTTCTGTGCTTGAAAATGAAAACGAAAATGAATGAACATTCGTAATTTGGGGTACCTCAACAATACCAACAACAGTAAGGAGTGTATCGAAAATAAGCTATCCACAAACTTTCTTTCAAATTATGTTGAAAACCGATATTTTATTCATACAAAAATTGATCCTTTATTGTACGAGGTTTAACTTGAACATAATGAAGACCGGATGAAATTTAAGTTATTCCTTCACGAATTTTCGAACTTTGGATCGAATGCTCTTCATCAAGTTCCGCATCGCATCGCATTTTTTGGACGCTTGAGCCCAAATTTTTTTGAACTCCTGCATGTTCCCAGCTGCCTTACCAGTCTTCTTGAAGACCCTCTTCACGATTGCCCAGTAAAGTTCGATGGGTCGAAGCTGAGGGCAATTTGGTGGATTGATATTTTTCTCAACGAAATCTATACCCTTTTCCGCAAGCCAATTGAGAGTGGTTTTGGCATAGTGAGCCGACGCTAAATCCGGCCAAAACAGTGGAGGTGTACTATGCTTCTTATATAAAGGCAACAATCTCTTCTGGAGACACTCAGATCGATAGTGTAGCATGCGATAACATTCCCATCAGCAGCTTTCAATTAATCAGAAATATTAAGTTACTGCACATGCGCTGAGAGTGCTTTTTTATTCCAGTGGGAAAATATTAATTCCCACATTCTACAAACTGCATACATTGCTTAAAGGACAATATCCGTAGCGAGCAATTTAACCTTGAAATATGCGCAATCCATATGCGCAATGAATAAGCCTTCTCCATAGACACACTCTCTCTCATTCTCTCAATAATTAAAGCACGCTGATTGGTGTTTCTTATATACTTAGCATTTGTCCAAATATCTTCAAGTATGAATAAAAATTAGAAATAAATCAATTGTGTTTCAACCTTTAACTGAGTGGTACACGTTTTATCCGAAACACCACAACGGGAAAAGAAATATGCCAAAATAGATTTCCGCATTAATAGTTCCGGTAGTGTAAAAAATGGTTGACTTCAAACCACAGGAACATATTGCTTGCCATACCAGTACCTTTCGACCGAATTTCTCCACTTGAATCGACCTGTCCGCATCGCCCACATCCTCCCCAACGACGGCAGGAAAGTATTGTGGACCTGGAAGGGTTTTTGAGTCCTCCTTTACATAGGTCTCATCGTCCATCAAAACGCATGCATCTGGACGCTGCAAAAGACGCGAATACAATTTCCGGGCCCTTGTTACTGCTCTTTTCTTCTGTTCTGCACTTTGTTTCGAGATTTTCTGCTTCTTATAGGTCTTCATAAAAAACCATCACAAATACATGCGTACAACGCAAATGTATGTGGATAGCTTATATTCGATACACTCCTTACTGTACCAGGGAGGTGGCTTCAAAATTATTTTCAGAATTTTTTTCTGAATCCTTCGAAGAGGGTCTTTCCTGCTAGGCAACAACTTGACCATATTGGCACAGCATAAAGCAAAGCCGATCTAAAAAAAATTTAAATATTAGAAGTTTATTCTTCATTCAATGTTTGGATTTGCTGTTTATTAGAGGATAGAAATGTTCTATATATTTATTACATATGATTTGAATACATTAAATGTGATCTTGATAAGTTAATTTTTGATGAACTATCAGCCCAAGATATTTTAATTGACTTGACCAGCACTGGAAAATCTCACGGCTATCATACGACAATAAAAAAAAATGGTCATCTCACTATCACGAGATGAAACGAACTATCATGAGGTTGCTTATCATTCTTCAACAATCACGCAGTCATGGGTTTTTTTTTGTCATGGGATTTTGATTCCTAAATTTCTAACTTGTTTATGTGAAATAAGCCAAGCAATCATATGTAATCGGTAGAATGAAAAATGCATTTCTAGGTTTGCCTCAAAAATAAAATCAGAAATAAAAGCTTTTTGGTTCCGGCCCGGCTCAATGTGAATAGTTCTTAAAGCACTGCATTCAACATTAAATTCGAAATTAATGGCTTGGATTAACGCAAGCGAGATTTTTTCTAGTACCAATCATTTCTTTGCTTTCCTTTCGCACCCGTTTTTTCTCTTCTAATGAAAGCTTTTGCAGAAATTTTAATTACCAAAGAGTCACCGAGTAATGGCTGACCCACAATTGATACGTTGCGGATGCGTTGACGTAAATTTGACAGAAAACCTATGGGAAAACTGTCAAATTCACGCAAACGCATCCACAAAACCTATGGGAAAACTGTCAAATTCACGCAAACGCTGGCCCACAATTGATACGTTGCGGATGCGTTTGCGTGAATTTGACAGTTTTCCCATAGGTTTTCTGTCAAATTTACGTCAACGGAACGCAAACGTACCTATTGTGGGCAAGCCTTAAGTCTATCCACTTTCACTGAACGCTTCGCCAAAAACTTTTAGTGTCGTACACACAAAGAATAATGATTGTTAGAATTAAAAAAACCATTGCTAAAATTGAAAAGTAGCGTAGTTTCTTTTTCGTAGAAAGCGGTTTGCTTTCACAACAAAAACGTTCCAAAAGTCAAATCAAAATTTTCCTGCTTAGTATATAAAAGATAAAATAATATAAAAGATAGAACTTTCAAAACAAATTGTAGAACTGTCAAATCGAAACCGTGGCATCGTTGAAAATGAAAGCATATTATGTTTATTCCAAAATAAACTTTCAAAGAGAAAGTGTCGCGTAATAAAAATATGCCATTTGGATAAATATAGCATTTGGATTACAATAAAAAATAGTTTTAACATTAAAAGGTTTATTTTTCAGATAAATTGTAGAATTTTCAAACCGAAAGCGTGGCACGGAAGTAAATTATTTTTACTCCAAAATGAACCATTTAAGATGAAATTGTCGTGCAATTAAAATAGAAGTATGATGTTTGGATTGAATTAAAAATTGTTGAAACATAAAAAGGTTTTTTTATGAATCTTTATAACTTTCACAGCATGCTTCAGACAAACTGCAGGTAGTATGTCTGACCGATTATTCTAGTACATAATTGCTAAGCATTCTTATGTGAGGTCGTAGAATGTCATCCGAATTCGTCTACTCGAATGACAATCCGCATTCGTCCATCCTCACGCAGTTCTGACAACAACTCGGCTTAAAGGTGCTCCGAAGGTACTCCCAAATCTCGAACGAATTCCTTCAATGTTTGTTCGATGCGCAGTCAAAGGTGATCGACCAGCGATTGTAGCATATCTATCGGATTCCTTTATCACCCTTCACCTGGAAATAAAAGAATTACTCACTTTCCGGAACTACTTAAATCGAAAACACAGCCGACGTACTTTTTTCTTTACAGAAAACGAACATGAACAAACCATTTTCTTCGCAATTTTCACCCAACGCAATAACATTGTAAAATTGCAAACGACGACGACGACGACGAGCTTTGTGTTGGAGGATTTGACAGTTCTACAATATTCATTGGAAAAGAAAACAATTAAATTTACACACTGAACCGAAACATAACACTTTCAAATCAAACGAAGAATTTTCGTTGGAGATAATTTTTTAAACACCTTTCAGAAGTTAAGTGCAAAACTTTTAATAAAACAAGATTAATTTTTTTTTGTGTACACCCACTTTTCTCTGCACACCTGTTTGAAAAATTAGTAATTGTCTTGAATTCATGCCAAATGAGCTTCATAGACATTCAAAAGATAATAAATTGGCCAATTAGTATATTGTGTATAGTTTTGCATGTCTTGTATTTCATATCAGAAATATGTAATATGTAATAAATGTTATAAAATATGACGAGAATAGATATAAACCTAATTCAATTAACCTTAATTACATCTTATTATACCAAAGGGATCCAAATTCTCACGTTTCGCCTCTGAAATCGACTCAATATGAGGTCGTGCCGGACGTGTCGGTATATTTCTAACTTCTTTAATGTCGATCTTTTATAGTGCATGTTCATTCGTCAACTTGTAGCCGAACTACTTGGTCTTCAAGCCACTGGGTCAGTATTTTCACCTCACCCACGTCAGGTGTTGCGTCGATCAATGCTTTATTCATATGGTATGGAGTTATAGATTGAACCACCGAAATAAAGGGGATAAAACTGGATGAACTCCGTTGTATGATTGAACCATTACAACATACATTAAACCAAATTTTATGTTCCTCAAAACAATCATCTTTTGATAAAGTATGGAACTAATACACCTGCGGGGCATTTCTAGACAGGCATGACAAAAGTAAAAAAAAACATCAGTGTCTGGTGAAGGCCACTTCAGCATTAATGGTCAGGAGATTGAGTAAAGGTAAACGCCCGTTGGCATAAAATATCATTCTATATTTTCTGCTACCTGCCACATTCCAGTTCAAAATCGGAAAAAAAATCACTGGAGCAAATCAATTTTACTTCTTTTCTGTATGTGTATATAGTATCGTACCATGTGCACAGTATAGCGCAGAAATGCGCTATACAGCGCTCTAGATGCGCCACAATACAGTCGTACAAAACGAGAGTTAAACCATTTTGGGGTAGTGGGTTATTCCGGTTTTCAGTTGTGACAATAATACAGTCACGTGAAACGAATGAGCCGACCAGATCGGTGCTCATATTGTATACTCTCGATGCGTGATTGCTTGCTCTGTTCAAACAGTTGATTCTCAACAGTTGTATGTAGTGCATAATGATCTCGTGATCGTTCGCTTCAATTTCCTAAGGTGTTGATCTTTAAATTATTTTCTGAAAAACGAGTGATAATTAAGAATGTTTGCAGTGCATATTAGTGCTTCCATCAAAAAGTGATCAGATATACTGATTCCGAGTAAATAACCACCCTGGTCGTCTTGAAAACTGATTGAAATCGTGACAGAAGTCACGTGACTCCTCTGGTTGTGCGATTTATCATCTATACATATTGTGAGCTTTCGGGCTTATTTTTATGGTGCTATGAGGGGTAATTTATTATTTTATATATTTTCTTTGTTCCAGTCATACATAAAACTACTTTGGTCAGTAACTTGATTTATTGTAGTTTGACCGCCTTTGTTTACATACTTCATTGATCACGTGCTTAACGTTTAGACGAATATGTTGACTCTGGTAAATATGAATCCTTTTAATCCTTATAGGGATGTTATGGAAGCAACTGCTTGCCAAATAATGTGATCATTATTGAAGGCAGCTTTAGTCTGGGAGTTAAGAGATGATATATTTACTTCAGATCTCGGTACCCATTTATCATGCGCGGAACCCTTCATGTCTGAGGTTTTAACATTACAGTTGCATAAAGGTAACATACTTCCGGATTTCGAAATATTTAGCTTCAAAATAACGAAGCTATTTTGAGCGTATTTTGGAAACAAAGCTTATGGAGAGAATGATAACGTGTTGTACAAAACAAGATCTACATTAGTTTTGCAAGAATAAAAAAAAGGATTAGGTCGTTCACAGATGAAACCAGTGGCAACTATTGAAGAAATCGTACAGTATATGTCACCATATTAATCTCAACGCTCATTATCCAAATTACTCGAAAACAAAGACTGACGTGCGGTTTAATTGCTTTGTTATACTTGTCATTGTTATCAAACGTACTCCAAGCAAACATTATTATGAGAAGGAACCAAAGTATTTGCACTTCAATCTCTTGATTCAGCGTAGGATAAATGTAGTACCAAAGTAACACAAAAACATCTCCTTGGTGAATAATCTAAACATGTTGTTGTACAAGAGTCTAAATCATCACTCATATTTGGCATAAGAAAGTTGTGTTAATGTTTTCGAATACCAACAAAAAAATCTTCGAATGTCTTCATTCACCGCTATACTTCTTGTGATTCTAAGGAAAGTGGTTTAGTAATTGGGATTTAAATAGTAAACTGTGTCTTAACAGACCTTCAAACATTTTTACAAAAAAGAATGAACTATCGTTTGAACTTTGATTTTTTTTTAAGTTCTTATATATTTGTATCTTTTCAAATCTTATGTAAATTTTTATTAAATTTCAGAGAGTTTGAACCCAAAGAGCTGTGTAAAAGTTGAGAAAGATAAGTTGAAGAGCAGATGGTTTCTGTTGATCATTGAATATTATAGAAGTACCTCAGCAAGTCAGTTGAAGTACAGCATGCTTCATAAAATGGATGATTGTTTGTAAAAAAATGAGCAAATTTTTATGCTAACAGAAACTAATTGAAAGTATAGAGTAATTTTTTTTTCAACTTAGAATATATTGGGTGGACTACAATCAAAACAACGGAATTCAACGAATTATAAACCGAGAACTTTAGTTCATACTTCCTCTTGTGATGGTTTTACTGGGGATAAGAAAAGAAAAAGATTAACATGAGCTTAGCGGGTAAACACAAGAAATAGCATTGGGCGCTTCTGAATGCACACTAATTTAAAATTGTACACCTTATCACCTCTGCTCAATTTCAAATCACTGAGAGTTTAAGCTCCTCCCGCTCCTCAATTTCAAATCACTGAGAGTTTAAGCTCCTCCCGCAGTTGACAACATGGCACACCTGGCTGAGACTTTGTCATAATATCCACAACTTACAGCTCTGACGGAATGTACTCCACTCGTACACGCCTCTGCTGAATCATATCTCTATTGTAATGCAGCTTTAAATCGACAAGCTTCAGTCTGCCATCGTTACCACTCCTATGGTAGACTGGTTATCTTCGAAATACGTTACAAGAGCAGTGAAATTGTAACCAGTTACTTCGTCAGCGTCAGTCATGTCGAACTAGTTCCAGCCTGGCAATGAATAGATGAAAGCGATCATTCTAAGCTTTAGATGCCTGCTTGAGGCCGTAAAGCGATTCATGAAGACGACAGACCAAGTCCGGTCCTTTCACAAAACCTTCAGGTTGAGACATGTAGATCTTTTCACTCAGATGATCATTGAGAAAGCCCGTGTGGACATCCATCTGGTGTACAAATATCCTGTCTTGGTTGGGTACAGCCAGCATGGTCCGCAACGTATCCAATTTCACAACCGGCGAGTATGACTCCATATAATCAAACCAGAAGCGTTGGCTGATTCCTCTCGTGACAAGTTGGGCTTTATACCAATCTGGGTTTTCTCCTTTATTTTTTCTGAGCACATGAATCAAAGCTTTCGGATTCTTCTTCAAATTCAAACACTTCTTGTCCACGCCATTATCACTCTCCTCGTTGGAATCCCCTCTGTCCTCATTTTCGTCACAGATATGGTCGACCACATTTCCAGTCCACTTCTCATTTTTAATCACTTTCGAAGTCTTGTCGATGATCACATCCCGAACAGTTACAGTTTTTTGCTCCAGAGGCATCCAAACAAGATAAACAATCGTTTTATATCCTACGAAAACTCCATTCCAACTCTTCTTGTCAATTTTACGTCGCTTTCCTTTCGGAATGTGGCAGTAGGCCATGGATCCAAACATTCGCAGTTTTGAGACATCACGTTTTCTCCCTCGGACAGGTGCTTTGAAACTGACGTGTTTTGTTTTCGCTGCGTCGTTTTCGCGATTCCCTCCCAAAATGTGTGCTGGTCGGTAGTATTTACCCGTTTTGACGTAGGACTTACGTCTCTCTTTTGTATTCCTGCATAGGGGCGCCGTTCTATTTTTTTTTTAAATCGAAAGCGTTACGCGGGTTTGGAGATTTTAAACGATAATATCTCCTCTCTGGCTCAGAGAAATTTTATGATAAGTATTTCATTCGAAAGGTAGATCATCAAAGCTGAATCCCTGTTGCTTGTTTCATTCATTACATTTGTTTAAACTAATTAAAAAGTACTTAAAAGAAAAATGTTTAAACGCACTATTGGTTGAATACCCAACAAACATCGGTGTTGAATTAGAGCTTGTTCAAGCAAATTTGGAGAAGCTATTCAGCTGTTTCTTCTAGAATAGCTGAATAGCTTCTCCAAATTTGTTTGAACAAGCTCTAATTCAACACCGATGTTTGTTGGGTATGACATCATATTTGCGCCACGCTCTGATTGGTTCATACTGCCACAGTTACCGTGCCAGCGATTATCAAACATGTGGGGACGACTGACCAATCATCAGTTCTCGCTGTGCATTCGTATGCGACAGACGTGTTTGCGGAGCACGTTGGTAGAAAACGCCGCCCGTGAAAACAAGAAGACCAGAATCATCTCACGTCCCCTGCAGCTGGCCATCCGCAACGACGAGGAGCTGAAAAAAATTTCTCCTGTGTGACCATTTCACAGAGTGGTGTCCTGCCAAACGTTCTGCAGCCCAAGAAGACTGATAATTTCAATCGCGAACCATATTCCCTCCGTAAACAACCAAAATCCGTCCTTTTCAGGACGCTCAAATCAACTTACCGATTAAAGAGTATGTTTGATTGAAATTTCTCTTGAGCTCATCGAAATGTTCATTACTACACACCGGTTCAACATGGCGTTACTTTAAAAGCCGTGACCCAGAGAAAATGGCCAAATCAATCGCCCCGTCATCTTCGTGGTCAAGTGGTTAGCGGCGTCGCTCGTCGTTCAAGCGATGGCCATGAAGTGAGGGTTCGATTCCTATTACAGCCAGTGGAACTTTTCGCAAACCGAAAATGCTCATACTGGTCCACTGGGTGTTAGGTTGTTGTTAAGTTGTTCGTTGTAATTCGCTCTATGTTCAATGTTCAGTCGAGTGGAAGACGGTGTAAATGTTTATTTTAATCGTGCTGCCAAACACCCAGCCCGCCCTGCTGCCCAAGAAGACCGAGAAGAAAATTTCAACCAGCGAACCATGTTCCCTCCGTTAACAACTAAGATCCGTCCATCTCAGAACGACCAAATCAATTTGCCGACTAAGGAGTATGTTTGATTGAAATTTCTCTTGAGCAGTTTGAAATTTTCATTACCACTCACCTGCTCAACATGGCGTTGCTTGAAAAGCCACGTCCCGGAGAAAATGGCCAAAATATTTAATTAGTATCCATATATAAATCTCTATTCGCCATGTTAACACTAGCAAGCACGTTAGACATTTAATAAACGAATTAATAAACATTTGATTCGAGCCGAACTGCAACACGGCAGACCGACTATGTGTACACATATTCAGTGTAGGGGGTGGGTTAGGTTCGTTGTAGTTCCTAGTTGTACATAGGAATATAATGGATTAGTTTCAGATAAAAGATTAGGTTGGTTGCTGGTTGTTATCAAATGTGAGCTCTAATTATTTTGCAGTTTCAGAAGTAAGTGGGTCCATATCTCAACTCTTTGGATGGGGTTTTGACATGGGCCGTTTTTCTGTTGCCTGAGTTGAGAAGATGCGAATTTAACCTCCGAAACCCCTCTTGCGCTAATGATAACTAATGATTTCATTTCCACGCTGGTGTCTGGCGTAACAACTGAGGCCGCTCCCTTTTGTAAAATTTGATTCGCATTGCCTTTGTTGATACCCCCTTCCTGTCATGTCATGGTACCCGATGCTATTATATAAAACGGGCCTGGCATGGTGAGCAGCTATCAGTGATTCATATCGGCTCTAAGCTGCAGTATTCTGCTACGTAGCAACAGGAGGGAAGGATATTGTAGTTCCTCAGTCGGTCGAATTCACCGTCTGCTCTGGAAGGACAACTTTTCTCTTGTGTGACCATTTCACAGAGTGCTGTGCTGCCAAACATCCAGGCCGTCCTGCTGTATATTTAATAGAAATTTCTCTTAAGTTCGACATTTTCATTACCACGCACCGCCTCAACATGGCGTTGCTTAAAAAGCCGCGTCCTGGAGAAAATGGCCAAATCAATCGTCCACGTCATCTTCGTGGTCAAGTGGTTAGCGGCGTCACCCGTCGATCAAGCGATTGCCATTAAGCCAAGTCGATCAAGCGATTGCCATTAAGCCAAGCCATGGGTTCGATTCCCGCTCCAGCCTGTGGATCTTTTTGCAAAACGAAAATTTACAAACTGTTCCAATGGGTGTCAGGTTAAGTTGTTTGTTGTAATTCGCTCAATGTTCAATGTTCAGTCTGTACAATCACGAGTTGAAGCCAAATACTCAGGTCGTCCTGCAGCCCAAGAAGATTGAGAAGAAAATTTCAATCGCAAACCATGAGACCACACATTTTCCGTTAACAACTAAAATCTGTCCTTTTCAGGACGACCAAATAAATTTGCCAACTACAGAGGATGTTTGGTTGAGCTCATCGAAATTTTCATCACCACGCACCGGCTGAACATGGCGTTGCTTAAAAAGCCGTGTCCCGCAGAAAATGGTCAAATCAATCGCCCCGTCATCTTCGTGGTCAAGTGGTTAGCGGCGTCACCCGTCGTTCAAGCGATTGCCATTAAGCCAAGCCATGGGTTCAATTCCCGCCCCAGCCTGTGGATCTTTTTGCAAAACGAAAATTTCCAAACTGGTCCACTGGGTGTTAGGTTAAATTGTTTGTTGTAATTCGCTCAATGTTCAATGTTCAGTATGTACAATCACGAGTTGAAGACACGGTGTAAATGTCTATTTTTATCGTAGTATTACGTGCTGCCAAACACCCAGGCTGTCTTGCAGCCCAAGACGATTGAGTAGAAATTTTCAATCGCGAACCATATTCCCTCCGTAAGCACACGATCCATTTAACACTACAAGCACGTTGGACATTCAACAAACAAAATATTATTAACAGTTAATTCGTTTCTATAAATTTTCGTGGAGAACCAATAGTAAAGCCTCACACACTAATAGCATAGGGTTTCATGGTTATCTGGACTGAATAAAATATAGTAGAAATTTATTAATTTGATGACATCAATTTCTTCACATCAACAAGCAGTCCTACGTCAAATTTGCAGTTATGTCACTGACATAACTCATCCTTTTTTTTTTTTTTTTCTGTATTTGTGCTTCGCCCCCGCATCCGGACGAAGAGTTATATCAGCTTAGTTTTGTTTGTTAGTGCTATTAGTATTGTGCTACTGGACATAAATGATTAAATTAGAGTATATTTCTGCTTTGTTGCGAGTGAATGGACGATTATTAGCAGTTTTGAAGTTGATATAGAGTCAGCTCATAACGGGGGATATGGATTATTGGCAGACGGTGGGGAAAAAAGAAGAACACCCGTGCAAACGGCCATTTGCTGGTCAGAAGTAACGAACGAATCCAACGCGCATGCGCGCGTAAGTGACTGGCATATAATTTCAGATGCACTCACCACGTGGTGTACAGAGGGAGAGCTGTGTAGTTTTTATTTCTTTCGTTGCATTCGAAAAGGATTATGTGAAAATCTTTGCCCAATAGCGGAGTGCTATTCTGTAGAGACATAAATACACCCTTTAGTATCACAGGGAAGCCTACCAGCTAGCTGGACTCCTATTCGCCAAGAAAGCACCCAACAAACAAACGAAAGCAGTAAATAAGCATGCTTTATTAAAGCTGAGTTGCGACTTTCGTGGCTGAATAAAAAATCTGACTGAAATATAAGCTGAATAACCATGTTCTCAATTGAAATATTAACATAAATTCAAGTGTTTCATTTGGTTTGAATAAAATGCTTAGTACCAGCTATTTTAGTATTTATATGTAACTCAATTTACACAGTGCAACAAAGAGATGAATAACAGTTTATTAATCCGTTTAAACATCGTTTATATAGCCTAGCTAATAAAACATGATATAGAATTGAATAAAAGCTGTAATGTAGGGTAACGGGATGTAATGTTAGCCTAGCTCCTTCATTCGGCCTATGTACCAAATATGTCATTAATTCAGCGATAATCAAGGAAATCATGTTGCTATCATGCTGACCGATTGCACCCGATGCAATTGAGACATTATTAATCAATTTATAGCTAATCACTTCCGCGTAATTATCGATTTACTTAACTTTTTATGGAGAGTGTGAGCTGTTTAGTGGAATACCTGTAACTAGAAAATAAGAAGAATGATTAGTAATTTCAGTCGAGTATTAGTACACGACACTAAAGAAGTCTGCACATTGTAGACGAAATACGCGTATCTGTCAAGATAAGCAATAAAGGTAGTTGGAATTAAATGGAAATTACTAATCATTCTTCTTATTTTCTAGTTAACTTTTTAGACATCATGACTAAACTGGAAAAGCTGAACAGATTATCTACACGATCTTCGAATGATCTAAATTTAGCTAAATTGAACCTATAAACTAAGTAATGCAGCACAGATGTACAGAAAATAGTCACTCGTCATAAACTAACTGTTCACATAGGTAAAATAACAATGATTTAACAAGAAAACCGTAGACCCAATGTTAGAAACATATTTTTTTCTATGTTCCCAACCATGGCCTGTTGCATGAAAAGTGTATTAAAAATGTTGTTATTGGCAAAATTTACAATAAAAATTTCTGAGTTTCGGTTCTATGTTTTTCAAATGACTCATCGTAACACAAAACAAAGGAACAAAATCAGTGTAGAGTGATTTATAATGTTTTGACTATCGAATGACCGATAAATCATATGTGGGAATTACTTAAGTGTTTCTATGCAGTTTAATTATAGTTTGTTTTGTGAAATTTTGTGTTGGGTTAGAGCGACTACAGCTGGCAACACCTTAGATCAGAAAATCAGGAAAAAACATACGAAGACTGCATTTAACAACAAATCTATCGAATGGGACGAAGTTGCATCCATGAATAGACCCAATTTGGTGCGCGTAGACCGACATTACATCCATATCCCTCGAATGTTTGTGACTTTATAAAATGAGTTGTGTAACTTTTCGAGATACATACTACCAAATGGCTTGTTAAACTTTTCTAAGCAAGTGTTCAACTAGTTAAATATCGCTTCCAGCTCAAATACTTCATGAGTTATAAAAAAAAATGCAATCGATCGTTGCATATTAGGCTGAGTCAAGGGACACATACCCTACATCACTATTCAACTGATCCAATTATAAGCTGAAGAAAAATAATGCGAAGTTTTTACAGAGGTGTTTTATTTTTTTTTTTTTTAACCACTGAAAAATTTTTTTTAATATAGTTTTCGCCTATAATGCACCGCTTTTTTACTCCCTTCCTTTTTTTTTGGGGGGGGGGGGGGGGGTCCTGCGGGGGTTGGGGGGGGGGGTTTGTGTGGGGGGGGGGGCGCCCAACAAAGAAAAAGGGGAGGAAAAAAGGGAGTGTTGATTGGGGGGGGGGGGGGGGGGGTGCCCTGGTATTCTCAAGTGTAGCACGTAGTAAAACGTTTCTTGTCTTCTATGACTAAGCGTTATGGAATGGAGTAAACTAGTGGAAACTCATCGGAAATGATCTGTCATATGCATCCATCGAACCATTCTGAACGGCCGTTGTGAGAACATCACCATGAGAGGCTCACATGCGCGTGTCATGTTACCAATTTTTAATGCTTCTATCCTTTCTCCAGTTCTCTTCCCTGTCCCATGGCCACGAGCGGTGCCATATAACACACTGTGAGTCTCGATATGCGCTACTGAAGTCAGCTCTTCAAAAGCGGAAACATCGAGACGACTTTACAGCAAAGGGAGGTTGAAGCGGTAGGTGGGGAATGGTATTTGTGGTAATTATTTCTCTAAATTTTGCATATATTTATAAAACACTATATGCTGGGATAATGGGAGGGACCATCAGAGCACCCGATTGAAGTGATTTGGATAGGAAGAGTGGGACTGCCAACTTCCTGTTGTTAACATTTCGTGAATAAAGGGCGGGCTCATCTCCATATCTAGTGGGACTTTTTACTAGGCGGGGACTCGGTTTTGTTGTGGTTTCTGCGAACTTGTTTCTGGAAGGAGATTCTTTTTAGACCCCTGTAGCTCTGGGTTGTGCGTAAGTGTATCTGCTTACGGGCCCACAATACGTTTTTGGCCCTTCATACAGGGACATGATGAAACATTTACCACAATGCAACCTTGATCAAACCGTTTAATTAAAACAGTCCAGTGCTATAGGCAGTTGTCTTGTTACATTAGATGGTAGTTCACATCATCATCATCATAATGCAACGCCTTTTAACTTGCTTTGCCAATTAAACCTTATATTTTGTTGAATAATAGCAGTGGTTTAAACCAATAGTCAGTAAAATAAACTACAATCAAAATTTAAATGCCGTAGTAAAGCCTCCGAGGTGTTCGTAATTTTGGTTGATCAATATTTCTTCTTCAACTTCAAGTTATGCTGGATAAATGATATAGATATTAATTGAATTCAGTTAATTCCTATGTTTTCGTTGTTCATTTTTGGTGCCGGTGAAATAGTATTGACCTGTTTTCAAGAGTTGACATTATAGGTCACATCAAAGGTCACTTTGACTCTCAAAATTACCCTCAAGTTCTGTGCAGCACTTAAACAGCAGTTATTCAATTATCAGCTGAACTCCATTGCTGCAAACTTGCTTCTTAAGCATATGCAATTGGCAGTGTCCAAACGCACTTGACCGACAGCTTAATAACTTCTCCACATTTGTGTGAATAATGCCTAAACAAAAGTTGTTATTGAAAATAGTTCAGAGATTATTCAACACGCTGCTGAATCAAATCGCCATAATGATATTTCTTTAATGAGTGATTGTTTGTTGGGTAGCGGTTTTCACCGCCTCGCCCCAGAACTCACGACTGATCCTGGAATCGAACACCATCGATCGAACCTTCTCAAGTAGCGTTCGGTTCATTCGTTCGCTAGTACCGTTCTGCTCCGGACAGTAAGGCACTGTGAACTCCATCTTTATGCTTTTCCGCTTGCACAACGATCGCATCTCTTTGCAGGTGTTCTCCCCCGTTGTCCAAGCGAAGACGAGAAATGTTCAACCAAAATTTGACACTCATTTGCGCTTCGTATTATACAAAGCAACGGACCACCTCATCCTTCGAATGGATCAGGTACACCACCGTGAACCTGGACGAACCGAATGAGTGTTTTAAACAGCGGGTTCCTCAATACTAAAGAAAATCCTGGATGTAAACACGTTTGTGACCTGGGACCGTCCTAGATTGAACTTTTGGACTATTAAGCTTCCTGTCGATCCATAGATCTGGAATAGTCTTTCCTCCCACCGATGATGGTTGGACCTGACTACCCACTGCATGCCTTCGCCAGCATCTGAGCCCTTGTAATGTAAACCTGCGAACCGGAACAGGACCAGAAAAGGATCAACGGAGGCCTAATTTGGACAGTATGGCCGTAACTGTTAACTATTTTCATCGAGTTTTCATGCTTTGCACTCTAACTGTAGTCTTGTTTCACGGGATTATCCTAGCGTATTGTTTCCACACCCAAACTTCGGCCTTAATTTTTTACATCGGAGCCAATCCAGACTGGACTGATGATAACGGATCGAACATTTGTCGCACTCTGCGAAGTTCAACAATACCACTGCTGAGTCCCTAGAACCCTGTTGGGTTCGTTCAATGATTTTTGCCTCTTTCATTGATTACTATTAGATTTGATATTCACCTTGGTTCGTTATTGTTTTTTTTTGGGTGAGTTGCAAAAGTATATGTCCACCGAGGTATTTTATTTTGAATACTACAATATAACCCTACCAATCAATATGACACTACCCAGGTAACCAATAAGCATTTGCATATGCAGTAAATCAATACTAAATCTGCATATCAGATGCTACAAGCATTATATTAGCATTATATCAGCATCTTGAATGCTATCTGTTGTAAAGTTGGATTTCAAATGCTATTTAAATGCTTGTATTCTGTTATAAGCATTTCGAATGCAAAATAGCATTGATGTAGCATTATCATAGTATATGTATGTATGTAAGGTAGCCACCATCCTTTCTAAGACTTTGTCATGTATGCAGCTCCACTTAATAGCAAGATCAAATTGAGTTACCGGGTTGCATTCACAGTAACGCTGTATGAAGGGCCAAAAACGGTTGGGCGGACCCGTAAGCAGAGACACTTACGCGAAACCCGCGGGAACATAAGATTCTCCTTCCAACGATACGATCCAACAAATCTAATAACCCAATTTACCAATACTTATTGAGCTTTCTACGGGATGGCTTGTTAAGAAGGGCGCGTCACTCTCACTGAAACTGTTGGAGTAGAATTCACAGCAATCGGTAGGATAAAGAAAATGATACTGTTTGTTCCCTCCTAGACGCCGGTTGTCATCCCAAGTAACCACAAGCATTATATTATTGCACTTATTCAACACAAAATCAACATCATGAACGCGGGATCGCATCAATTCAACAGTTGTCAAGTAATGAAGCGTTAGATTAGCTTTAAGAATATAATGATGCATTACCAATGCAATGATATATTACCAATGCAATAATGCTACTTTAGCAATGTCTTATGGCATTACAAAAGATATTGCATTAGTTCGATCTTAGTGGGGCCCTTTTCAGCTTTAAACCAACTTTAATGATGCACTAGACGAAATGCATATGCCCTATATATGCAAACTATTATAGCCTCGTGGTTACTTGGGATACCATTCCATTGTCCAATTCCAGCTTGAGTGATACCCTGATGCTCTCTCCTTTCCCAATAGATATTCAATTTCATATAGTAATATTTAAAATATAGTGAATTAATATTATAATTATAAAAAATATAGTGAATGAATATTATAATGACAAATAATATAGTGAATGAATATGAGAATGATAATAAAAATTCCATTTGTAGACCTAAAAGTTTAGACAATGTAGCTGCGAGAAAAAAAATTGATTTAAAATTATCTCATATAACTTGGGATATCCATGGATGATCTGAAATTTTATAGCAATAGAATAGTAAACCTAAAATTTCGATGTGCTGTTCCGTTTCCTTGCAATATTTTTTGTAGTGAGTCTCATCGGAAATAGTGATTTTAATTAAATGAATTTAAATGCAATTATGTCACATCATTTAATATCATAACACAAAATAATAAACTAACGTTATAATATAACATAATGATACCAGCAGGCCAGAAAACTATAGCAGAATAAAGAATGTGCACACCAAAAAGTAGTCAACGGGAAATTAGTGGTATTAAATGGAAAATATGAGAAAATCAAAAGTAAATAATTTATTTAAGACTTCATAAAAATACAAATATAAAACATGTACAGTTAAGTCAATTTGACCTGTTATATCCAAATGCCCGCACCTTTTGTTGGACACCTTCCATCAGTTTTTGCACAGTGTCATCCGTCACCAATTTTGCAGCTTTCTGCCAGTTACGCCTGAAGCTTTTCTCATCAATTGCTACGCTATTCGTTTTTCGAAGATTCCTCTTGACCAGAGCCCAATACTTTTCGATCGGACGGAGTTCTGGCGAATTTGGCGGATTGCAATAATTTGGGACAATATTTACACCATTAGCAATGTACCAATCCTTAGCCAGTTTTCCATAGTGGCAAGATGCCAGGTCAGGCCAGAACAGCACCGAACCGTTGTGTTCCCGAATGAACGGCAACAGTCGTTTATTCAGACACTCTTTTACGTAAATTTGTCCATTTAGAGTGCCAGTCGTGATGAAGATGTCGCTTCTGAGACTGCATCCACATATTGTCTGCCATACGAGGTATTTTTTTGGGAACTTCGACAATTTTTTTTGCTTAAATCGATCAGCAACATTTTCTCTTTGCAACGAGGTATAAAACTGTAGTCCCGGTATCTGCTTAAAGTCAGCTTTGCAATATGTTTCGTCGTCCAATATTATGCAGTCGTATTCCTTCAGCATAGTGTCATATAATTTTCTCGATCGAGATTTTGCGCTCTTGTTCTGGCTGTCGTTACGATTTGGAGCAACACCTACTTTGAATGATTTCAAGCCTGCACTTTTCTTCACTTTCTGGACGAACGATGGAGACATTTTCACTTTTTTCGCCACATCACGAACGGAGATATTCGGTTTCTTCTTAAATTCTTTAATCACTTTCTTCCTCTCCGCGACGAAACGAGAATCATGGTTACCTCCGGAACCGACCTTTCTCTTTAAAGTTAAGCGCTGCTGAAAGTTTTTTAGCACTTTAGTAACCGTCGATTTTGCGATTTTTAATGACTTGGCAATATCGCCGTGCGACAGATCTGGATTTTCCACTCTTTTGTGCAAAATTGCTTCGCGCACGCGTTCTTGATTCGACGCCATTTTACTGAATAAAGGTTACTGTAGCCAAACGACGTCTTCATCATAGCACACATACATTAATATTCATGTAGTAGTGATCGGATTAGCAAAGCGTACACGGAGAAGACTGCATTAGGGCATTTCCGTCGACTACTTTTTGGTGTGCACATTCTTTACATATATCCGTAACTAAGCTGACCATTCACTCATCGAAGGACTTCCACTGTTGCAGTTTCGATTGGATTAAGATCTACTAAGATTAGAATTTGTTTCACAATAATAGTCAAAGAACATAATAAACGTAGGTACAAGATATATCTGACATATACTGGTATGTTACTGAAAATAAAAATTAGATGTGTATTAATATCAGAATAGTATTGGAAAAACTGAAAACAGCTAATAATAAGGCGAAATAAATTTCATATGAGTATCTATCCAAAAACGGAATCTTGATAAAACTAAAATAAAAAATTAAAAAATTGAATTTTTCGATAGCTTTTGTTCATCTGGACCCATAAATGATTCTCTATGTCTGTGAAATAGGAAATGTATGATTGTAAACTGTTAGGTTTTGAATGAATACATATTTTTGATGAAGAAGGAAAGAGCTTTTTTAAGTGGAATTTTCCGAAAATGATCCTTTCTAAAAATAAAACATTAAAAATCTCCATGCGAAGCGCTAGGAGTGGACGGTAATTTATTGCTAGAACGAAATAGACATGAAGAGAAAGTGTATTGATAGTTCCGTATAGGGCAACGGCAGGCTTTGAAAATTGAAAACGAGCGGAGAGCATTATTGAACGGTAGTATCCGATCAGGCACATAACCCTTTACCATACTACCCCATGCAGGATAGGCGAGAGGAGGAAATCCCCTTCTTCTGACAAACTTCATCAAAGATCGTTACTTCCGCGAAACAACAATCAATGTATTAAAAATCTTCCTAACTTTTCAAATACATAACATAGATTAGATGAGCTATAACTGACAAGGATGCATAAATGCGAAGCTGAAAATGACTTATAAAAAAGCATACAAAATGTAGTGAATGGATGTTATAATATAAAATGATAATAATTTCATTTGTATTTACATGTCTGCAAATTGTGGTCCTGCTGCAATTGTAGCTTAGATAGCTTAGAAAATGTATCATAGCCACGAGAAAAAAATTGATTTAAAATTGTTTATAAAGAATTATGAACCTAAAATTTCGATGTGCTGCTCTGCTACACTGAAAGTTAATTTTAGTTTATGTTACAAAATCGAAGGGAATACTCACAAATCCATTCGTTGTTTTCTGCAACGAAACTGATTTGTACCTTTTATGAAGAAACCTTCGTAAAAAATGGCACACGCGCAACTGTCAGAAGCACTAAGCATTTGTTGACACAGAAAGAATATTCGTGCATTGTACGAAAACAATACAAAGAGCTACGAATATTTTGTCACAAATTAAAAAGATACGTCTCTCTGGTGGTTGCATGAAGAACTGACAGATCTACTTTATCGACTCGAAATGTAATTGACAAAAAAAAAACGCAACAACGGGGAGTTGTCCAGCTTTTTTTTTAATGTTTCTGACATAGGATTCGATCCTGAATTTTTAGAAAGCGCTGATAATGAATCCGTCGTTTATCTCACTAGTCCATGCTGACTCGTGAGAAGATAATTGTTCGATCTCGGAGGGCACTTTTTGCAGCGGAGTGGACTGTATTCGGCAGTGTGGGCGGAGGAGGCAAGCGTCAATCTATACAACTCTTCGTGAGCTCTGAAAAGAGCTTGGGGGTTTGACGTTGCTCCTTGCCAGAGACTGGAATCGACTAATGATGAACACTGGTTGGCTACACTAGCAATAACTTAATTTAACTTTCTCTATTTCTCGATTTAACAAACTGCTTGCTGCTGCTGATGTTCTCGCTGGGCGATGGTCGAATGAAACTAATGATGTGCATGACGCTGCATACCCCTTTTATAAGAGGTGGTTGCCATTCACCAACGGCGGTTGCTAACAGGGTGGCTTCGATTTCGACTGAGACGAAACATACTCCCCCGGTTGAGGTTACTCAACATTACCAGGAGGTTGAACGTTGTCTTCGATGGGCAGTACCGAAAGCTTGTTGATGGGGCGTCGGAAGATGGAACCTTTAACCAGAACATCTACGGTTCGAACCAAACCGTCGTTACCAGGGTATACGGCTGTACTGCGACCTAACTTCCAGTTGAGTGGGGGCTGATTTCGGTCATGGAGCAACACGACCATGTTTTCTCGGATGTTCGGCATTATCCGAAGATTCTTCTTCCTCGGTTGAAGAGTATTCAAGTAGTCGCGACTCCAAGCGCGCCAGAAATGTTCGCGCATGAGTTGCAGGTGTTGCCATCTCGTTAGGCGAGTTGCCCTGATGTCCTCCAAGGATGGCTCGGGTATGGCGGTAAGGGGACGTCCGATTAAATAATGAGCGGATGTAATTACCATCGGATCTGCTGGGTCGTTGGATATTGTGAAAAGCGGCCGCGAGTTCAGCACCGCTTCTATTTCCACCAAAACTGTGGACATTTCCTCGAACGTCAGCTTCACGTTGCCGACGATTCGCTTCAAATGGCACTTGGCGGACTTAACTGCAGCCTCCCAAAGGCCGCCGAATTCCGGTGCATTCGGCGGGATGAAGTGCCATTCGATTTCACGGGTGCGACAAAATGTTTCGATGATTTCAACGGATTGCTGATCTTGGAACTGTTGGTATAAGGCATTTAATTCGTTGTGTGCACCTCGAAAGTTGGTTGCGTTATCCGAGTGCAGCTGCTGGATCGTTCCTCGTCGTCCAAGGAATTGTTTTAGGGCCGCCAAAAACGCATCGGTGCTCAAATCGGTTATTGCTTCTAGATGAAGCACTAGGCCGTAGGCCTTCTTAGTCATACAGACAAAGACGACAACGTAGGATTTCACCACGGCAGGGCGACGCACACCTTGTTTTACAAGGAAAGGACCGGCGTAGTCCACTCCAGTTACGGCAAATGGGAGTGATGGTACCACTCTTGATGCTGGCAGGTTTCCCATCAGTTGACTGGTGCTGGTTGGGTTAGTTCGAAAGCATCTCACACACTTACGTGTAATCTGCCGGATTGTGGAACGAGCGTTTAAGAGCCAATAGCGTTGTCTCATGGCGTTCATCAGGCCGGACTGCCCGACGTGAAGCTTTTCGATGTGCATCTGCCGAACCAGAAGGCGTACCACCGGGTCCTTGTCCGGTAGGATGATGGGATGACGGCTCTCGAACGGTAGCTGTGATCGATCCAGTCGACCACCGACGTGAAGTAAACCGTCGACGTAAACAGGGCGCAGGTTTGCCAATTTCTTGCAGGGTTCGTGGTCAGCAACTCGTTGAATTTCGTCTGCCAAACGAACTAGTTGAATCACGAGGAAAATAGCTTCGGTTGCCTGGCGTAGTTCCATAATCGTCAGATGCTTGCTTGATTTTCGCTCGGTAGGGTTTTTGATTTGGCAGTTGCCAACGAATCGCAATACGTAACTCATTACGCGTTGGATTCTGCGGAAGCTGCTGTACTTGGAGAAAAACGAAAATGGTTCGATACTAACAGCTGCAATGCCGGGTGCTTCCTTCAGCTCTGGCAAGGGCTCTGGAACATCTTCGGGTGGGTCGACGTCATACTTTACTCGCTGAAGGAACTCGGGACCATTCCACCAAAGGTTGTTGTTTTCCAAGGCTTCAGGTGGTTGACCACGAGAGACGACATCGGCAGGGTTCTGCAGAGATCGAAAGTATTCCCATCGGTATCCACCTGTGTGTTCTTGGATCACGGCGATTCGGTTTCGGACGAATAATTGGAGTAGGATGAGCGGTTTCTTGTTCCAGGCCAGGACAATCGTGCTATCACACCATAACACAATCTCCCGGAATTCCATACCCAGGGCGGGTAGCACCTTCAATACTTATCTGGTCAGCAGTAGAGCACCGCATAACTCCTTTCGAGGGATGGAAAGGTCATGCAGAGGAGCCAGCTTTGACTTGCTCGTAAGTAGGCGCAGCTTGGCTGATCCATCGGAAAACAGACTTCGTAGGTAAATGCAGGCGCCGTATGCCACGGTTGAGGCATCGGAGAATCCGTGTAGTTCGTAAGTCACTACTCTGTCGAATGTAACGCATCTCGGAATGGCAATGTTGGGCAGCAAGGACATCGATGCTTGAAGTTCTTGCCACTTTTGTGCTGTTTCTTCGTCGACCGGATCATCCCATCCGATTTTGAGTTGCCACAATCGTTGAGCCAGAAGTTTTGCCAATACGATGACCGGAGAGACCAGACCAAGGGGGTCGAAGAATTTGGCAATCTCCGAGTACATCACCCTTTTGGTGACACGTTGCTGTGATGGAGGTGGTTGGTTTGGATGGTTTGCGATGTACAGGGTATCGGCCGTCGGATCCCAGAGCAAGCCGAGAATTTTGATCGCTTGGTTAATGCCACGTTCTTCTAACGGTATCATTTTTTCTCGATCTTCTACAGGAATGCACTCGAGAAACTCTTGCGAATTCGAGCACCATTTATGGATCGGGAATCCACCACTTCTTAGGAGCTGCTTCAATTGTCGTTGGGCTTTGATGGCGTCTTCCACCGAGTCTGCGCCGGAGAGCACGTCGTCCATATACGTTTCCTCTTTTACGATGCGAGCGGCGATGGGGAAAAACTCACCTTCTTCATTGACCAGTTGTACCAGACATCTTGTTGCGAGGTATGGAGCGGATGCGGTACCGTAGGTAACGGTACAAAGCTCTAGCACCCGTAGCGGCTGCGACGGGTGGGACCTCCAGAAAATTCGCAGGAAACGTCGATCTTCGGGAGCATGGAATACTTGTCGGTACATCTTGGCGACGTCCCCGGAGAAGGAAATCTTGAACTTACGGAACCCTAGAACGATGAAATGCAGATCATTTTGTACAACTGGACCGACTTGCAGGACTTCATTTAGGGACAGCTGTTCAGACGATGACTTGGCACTTGCGTCGTACACGACACGACACTTTGTGCTCGAGCTGGACGGGCGAAGTACCGCATGATGCGGAAGATAGTACCTCTGCTGGTTGGGTTGATCGTTAGCTTCGTTGATTTCGTGGCAATGTCCAAGAGCCTCGTACTCCCGGATGAATTCCGCGTACTGCGCCTGTAGTTCGGGATTGTTCATCAGGCGTTTCTCCAACATCAGGAACCTCTTCAAGGCCAAAGCGCGGCAATCATCCAACTGGGAAGACTTTTCGTTAAACGACATCCTCACGATGAACCTTCCGGACTCGTCACGTTGGTATGTGGCAAGAAAGTGTGCTTCGCATGCCATCTCCTCGGTTGATAGCTTCGGTACATCTGGCACTTCCTCGATTTGCCAGAACTTATGCATCATTTGCTCGACATCTACTAGGGAAGCGTGGTTGGAATGCTGGACGGAAATGTTGGAAATCTGTGGCTCGATGATGACACCAGATACGATCCACCCAAGGTGAGTGTCTCGCAACTGTGGCAGGTTGTCTTCAGGATGAGTTGGCTTGGCTTCAGCAAATCAAAGAACAGCTCTGCGCCGATTAGCAGATCCACTTTGTTTGGTGTGTGGAACTCGGGATCGGCCAGAACCATTCCATCGGGGATGTTCCAATTGACGATGTTGATCTTTGACGATGGTATTGTGCCCGTTACTTTCGGCGTCACTAGGCACTCGAGGCTGGCTTGGAAGTTGGATACTCGGGACTTGAACTTCAGGGTCACTTTGTCCCGGGCGTGGGACCGCAGGGCGTTGATGCCAACGATAGGAACGTTGGCTGGTTGCTTTTTAAGGCCAAGTCGGTTGGCCGTCTCTTCCGTCACGAATTTTACTTGGGATCCGCTGTCCAACAGGACACGGCATGGATGAGGGTGATTTTTCTTGTCGTACACTTGCACCACTGCGGTAAGCAGCAGCACGGTCTTGGTAGATTGGGCGGTGTTCGATGAACATGTGGTGGAAACGGGTGGTTCCACTAGGGCAGGAATCTTCTGCACCGACGTCGATGGTTGACTCGGAGCAGCCGGAATCGGTGGCGGGCTTACCACTGCTTCCGCGGGAAGAGAAACGTTCGGCGTTTTTTCCTGGCTGGCTGGCTGGCTGGCTGGCTGGACGCTGGCACTTGTGGCACACTTTGCTGGATGGGCAATCCTTGGAACGGTACCGCTTGCGTAGGCAGTAAAAACAAACTCCTGCGATTCGTATCTTCTCGTTCTTCTGGGTTGCGGTCAGGTTGTTCAGGGCAGTACATTGAAAGTTGCGATGATCACCACCACAAATATCACACACTTGAGATTCACTCGCTGAAACTGCGTGATTCTTCTGGGGCTGGGCTTTGGTAGGTACTTGGGCTTGCTTTGGCTTGATTGTTAGAGTCGATGGCTGGAACGCTTTTTCACAGTTTTCCAGAATCTGGCATCTGGATTTCAGGAACTCGATGACTTGCGCATACTTTGGAAGTTCTCCTTTCTTCTGGCCACTCTCCCAGGACTTACGGGTCGACTTGTCTAGGGCCGAAGTTATCAGATACACAATGATGTGCTCCGAAACTCCGGTGATCTGTTGCTGAAGGTAGCGCAAACTTTCGACGTGGCGGTTGGCTTCGTTTAGCAGAGCTCGCAGGTCTTTATGTGACTCCTCCGTCATTTTTTTCAGGGACAACAACCCACGAATATGAGTTTCTACCAGCACTCGCTTGTTCTCGTACCGGTCCGACAAAATTCCCCAAGCTTGCTGGTAATTGCCTCGCTTAGGATCTTCGCATCCAGGATTTCAGCAGCATCTCCGATGAGGGCTTTATCGAGGTGATACAATTTAATGGCGTTGGTATCCCCCGAGTTAGCCATCAGGTCCTGGAAGATGGCTTTGAATTTGGGCCACGCGTCGTAGCTCCCATGGAACGTTGGGATTGATGCTTTTAATGGCTGCTGCTGGATGATTACCTGGGGCGCTGATGGAATGGCGGGAGAAACTCTCAGTGCGGCCTGGTCCTTTGCATCCAGCAGTAGTTCTCCCACAGAGTTGGAGACGGCGTAGTATAGTTGCTCGAAGGTTGCGTATTCATCGTCTTGAACCTCCAGCGCTTCATGAGGAACGATGGCAATTATCTTGCTGTGAAATTGACTGTACTCGGCATAGTTGACCGCCAGACTCTTGGACAGCACATCAAGTTGTGCCAATCCTAGCGTCGAGTTGATCACCGTCTGCTTGATCCGCATCAATTTCATTTTTGCTGCATACCGTTGGCGACTCAATCCTCGGTATTCCTTGGCTGTAGCTTCATCCAGTTGGGTCTCCCATTCGTCGAATCCGTGGAATGATCCTGATGTATTCGAGTGTGAACCGACAGCTGGGTGCTGCTCGGTACCGGCATCTTGCGCACCGTCTCCATTTGTCGAGTGTGTGTTCATTTTAATTTTTCACTTTGTTTGCACACGGGGTTGGCATTGGCAACAGCAGTAGCAGTTTGTTTGGTTGGCAGGTTGCTAGGTAACGTCCGTGTTTTTCTCTTGGAAGGCGGCAGGCGATTCGATCCTTTGGTAGGATCGTCACAGGGCAAACTTTCACGGCGAAAGCTTCTTAGAACTGCTCGTCATCCGGTTCGGGATGGACAAAATTGATGTTCGATCTCGGAGGGCACTTTTTGCAGCGGAGTGGACTGTATTCGGCAGTGTGGGCGGAGGAGGCAAGCGTCAATCTATACAACTCTTTGTGAGCTCTGAAAAGAGCTTGGGGGTTTGACGTTGCTCCTTGCCAGAGACTGGAATCGACTAATGATGAACACCGGTTGGCTACACTAGCAATAACTTAATTTAACTTTCTCTATTTCTCGATTTAACAAACTGCTTGCTGCTGCTGATGTTCTCGCTGGGCGATGGTCAAATGAAACTAATGATGTGCATGACGCTGCATGGCCCTTTTATAAGAAGTGGTTGCCAATCACCAACGGCGGTTGCTAACAGGGTGGCTTCGATTTCGACTGAGACGAAACAATAATTGATTAATGAGCATGAAGTTATAGCTCTCGACAGCGCTTTAATTTTTATTTTGGGATCGATAAATTATTCCTGTTCATACCAGCAGCAACACCATTTTGCATGAGTACGATAAAAGAGCAGCAGCGATTGGCTGGTCTTCACGTGCATTTTACAAAAAGGTGTTAGAATAGCATTTTACCAGATAAAAAGCAATATGAATATTTCATACACTATACGATACATTTGTTCGATGTACAAAATCCATGTTTACGAAACGCGTGAAAGCTACTTTACGAAAATAAATTTTCAGTGTAATAAATGTGATATAACCAAAATGGAACTGACTCTTAGTCGAGGCGCCCACTGATGTGGCGGAGGTGTGGTATCACATACCATGTCAAAATATCGAGTCAAAGTCTTGTGGCGTGAGGTGAACGTCGACAAGATGTTTTGACATGCTAGCAGATGCTGCACCTCCGCCACATCAATGGGCGCCTGGCCTTAGCTTCGGGTCTTGATCCCTAATGAGCCCTTGCGGCACGTCAAGCCGGCCAGTTCAGCGCAAGGGTATGTAGCATTATCATAGCATTGCAGTAAAGCAGCCGTATATAGGGCCAAAAGCGGCATTTATGTTGCATTTAAGGTGACTTAATTGCTTGATAGGCTGCCGTAAAGGCGCTTTGGAACAGCTTATTGGTTACATGGCTAGTGATTTGAAACTGGTTCGCTGTTGTAGAACCCCTTGGTCCAAAGAACACCTTGTAGCCTGCACCTTGCAATACATTCTTGCGCTCTTCGGTAGTAGAATCTTTGTTTTGTTTTGATTCGCTATGTTATTTTGACAGAATATGTGAGGGTGTTGTCGTGAGAGTTACGTTATTAGGGGCAAATCAATAAGCTCGGGACCAAGCTTGAGACCGATGTGCTGGTACTTCCTGAGCCAAAAACTATATTCATTTTCTTCTTGACTATCCATTCGCTGAACTACCAACAATCAATATAATACTAGCGATTTTAAATTGGTTCACTGTTGTAGAACACCTAGATCCGAAACACACCTTGCAGTCTGCACCTTGCAATACACTCTTGCACTTTTCTTGCACTCTTGCACTATTGGTCATTGGAGCAGGTTCCAGTGTGTCACACAAGGTTGTCGTGATCAAAGACGAATTAATAATAATAATAATTAAAAAAAAACAGATGAATTGAAATACAAAGCTTCATTAGTGTTTCTAAATTGTTGTAATATTGCAAAAAGAAAAAGTAGAAAATCATCTTTATTCGCTATTTGTTTCTCTGTATATCAATGTGGCATTAGTGTTGATATAGTATTATTCGCTGGCATCGTATCTAAGTCAGGCTCAATTTTATTGACAGATGGATGAACATAGATTTGATTGCGCCGACATGATGATTGTGTATCAAGTAAGCGTAATTAGAGACGACAGCGTAGTGCACGCAAAGGTAGCTGGCATGCCATGTGAGTTCTTAATAGACTCTGGTGCCCCGAGTGAGTTCTGAAAGTTACACATTTTATTATTATTAATTCGTCTCTGATCACTACAAAGGTGTTGGAAGCTCTGTAAACATGGCAATAAAGGGTGTACCGTTTCAAATCCGCACACACAAAATTCATTCTCAAAATTCAAGTTTTTATCCGATTATCACCAAATTTTCAGGGAGTAAAACGAAACATGCATCATACATTCAATTTATTTTATCTTTATATCCGAGTCCATGAACCTTGGCCTTAACCCCAGCCATAAGGTTCTGCACGACCTGAGAATCGACAGTTTTTTGCATATTAACCCATGCTTTCTTCATTTTTTCTACATTTTTCACCACTTTAGGTCGTTTTAGAAGGTGGCACAAAATCGACGTTATTCGCCTTATACCACTTTGGCACGTCCTGAAATCTGGTTGAAGTCCGCCTTCACATATGTCTCGCCATCCATTACGCAGCAAAGTAGTTTCGTTAACTTCTGGTCGTACAACTTCCAAGCCCGGTTATTTGCGGCCCTATTCTGTTTCTCGTCCTGGTTTGGGGACTTCTGAAGCTTAA
Source organism: Aedes koreicus (assembly GCA_024533555.2). NCBI lineage: Eukaryota > Metazoa > Arthropoda > Insecta > Diptera > Culicidae > Aedes > Aedes koreicus. The sequence goes on from JAHHFK020003286.1 coordinate 207,308, forward strand.
ACGTACGTTGTCCAGCTCGAGTTTTAGTATTCTGCTCAAAAGTCTTGCTCACATGCAACTTTTTAGCCACATCTCGAACTGAGGCGTTCGATTTCCGTTTAAAGGCCCCAACCACGTGCTTGTTATCGTTGTCGTTGATCTGATGGCTTTTGTTTTCGAATATTCGCTTCCGATCAACAGTCATTCAGGTATTTTATGATACCAGACACTGTGGAATTCGCGAATCCCAACTTTTTTTTTTACGATGGCACGATGTGACAGATCCCCACATCCGGGAAGTAGCTTTGTTGTTTATTTCTGTGTTCAATCGATTACTCACGCCATAACCGAAACAATAGACAACACGCTATACCCGATAACAGAATAGTGCGCATCAAAGCATCGACACATATGCACGAAGCAGACTCTTTTTTTCGTAGACTTTTAATTTGTTCAGCTACATTTTACAAACTATTTTACTACTGGAACTAATGTCTGCATCAAGCAAGTTGAATCTTCTAAAGCAAGCAATCTATGCTAATCCGTTTAAAGTTATTATTGAAGGATTTGGTAAAATTAGAGTCCTTAGAAGCATTTTGTGCCTGGCAATTTTATGTTAAGGAAAATGTGTCGACTCCCTGGGCATAGCATATGATTGTACTTGCAACACAATCATACTAATGCAAAAATGGTACCTGGCATCGTAAACTTTCAATTAATAACTGTGGAAGTGCATTTAGGACACTAAGTTGAGAGCAAGCAATAAGCTAATTGTGAAAGCAATAAGCTTTAAATGCTAAAAGAAAGAAAGACTTGCTTTTTGGACATAATAAACATACGTAGCTCATGTGAGGCTCTATACACTTTAAATATCAAGACGTTTGATATGAATAAGTAATAAGTAAAGATGTTTGATTAGAATGATTAATAGCAAAAAATTGACGAAAATTGGTCCGCTACCGAATTAGTGCCCCACTTTATCTGTAGAACATTTTGTAAATGTGGTTTAAATGAAAAATTAACATATATTTGAAAAATTTGCATGTATGTTTTTATAAAGTTGAACCATATACTTATCTGATAAAAGCAACAGATTGACAAAAATTAGTAATGTTGCTAAATATAATATAATGAAAGAAATTTGGATAAATATTCTGCAAACTAACGGGAACTGAGCCTTTTCCGAAGAAGTGCTTCACCATACACCGTTTTGTATTGCTACTAAAGGGTGTTCCGATCAAAATTTGGTCAAACAGTAATGTGTGGGGGTCATCAAAGTTTTTGTAAATAAGTAAATTTTTTTTTCTTTTTCAAGTTCAGTTAATACAGAATATAGGAAAAATATTCTGCTAAGCTTCCTTTTTACCGAATGCGAATTGCCGGGTCTTTCGTTTATCACCTGCCATAAGATTTTGTACAGCCTTTGTCCACTTTATTCGCCGCAGAACGTAAGTTTGCCTTGAACTGTTTCTCGATCACAACAGCTTTTTGAGTCTTCTTAAGGTTCCGCTTGACGATGGCCCAAATTATTCGATTGGGCAAAGCTCTGGCGTGTTGGGAGGCTTCTTGTCCTTGGGCACCACTTGAACGTTGTTGGCAGCATACCACTCCATGGCCTTTTTTCCGTTATGGCAAGATGCCAAATCCGGCCAAAATAGAACGCATATCCTACTAAAATATCTCACATGTATCTTTTATGAAATTTATGAGATGTTTAAATCAATTTTATACTGGTCAACCTAGTTAAAAAAAATAAAAATTGATCTTTTTTCCATGTTCTATAAGGTGAACGTATGATAATCCGAAGGTAGTTCGGCTGAGTGATGATGAATAGGACATAGGAAGGTCATTAAATTATTTTTGATTATTCCTCTCATACATGTGTATGTCATTAGCAATCAATCAAAGGCACAATCTCATTTAATTTACTTTCCAAGTTACGTCCTACTGAAAAGTTATTTGGATTTGGATTTGAATTAAATCATTTAAAACTAATCGAAAAAAATTTCTGCAAAATTTAAAGAACTATGTAATAGAACTGTTCCCCGAATGACTAGCGCATCTCTTAATTGCTGAGAAAAGATTTTCGCGTAAACAATCTACTGACGACGATGAACATAGCATATAGGATCGAAACGTTCCTAGCTGAGACTACCAAGCAGTGGCTTGAAGACGTTTGGAGCGGTAAACAATCAAGAGGATTTGGAGAGAGAAAGAGAGCGTTGGATGGCGATGATCTTTCCATCCTCCGATGTTTATTGTTTACAAAAATGATTCTATCGATCATGGCATTATTGCTATTATCACCCTCCAGTCTACGACCATGTGATCAGTTGCTCTTCACATATGTAGGAGTAAATACGCTGGTGGTGTATCTGTCCACGTATGTACATATGGAAAATCTTCGGAGCAAAGTATCGTTAGTAGTCTAATAGCCATATCGAAATTGTGTGACATATGCCAACAATAGTGTTTAATAATAACTATACACGCCATTCGTGCGGGCTGTGGACGTTCATGTACAATAATTTGCTAGCTTATCAAACTCTTTTATTCAGTTTAGTCGTTCAGTAGTGCTCTGCGTTCCGCAGATGAAACATCATCCGTAAAATTAAGAACATTACCGGAAAGTTATAGATTAAGTGCAAGAGCCTACACAGAAAGGTGGATCGTCGTGGTTGGTTGCATTAGACGGTTAGTATTTTTTTTTAGGTTTTAGTTGGTCATGTATTTTTTCTTTCGTTAAGCGGTGTGGTTTGTTCCATATGGGTATCCATATAATACGTATTTTTTTTATGTGAATTCGGTGGCTCTTCTGCATAGAAAAACCCACAGGAGCTTTTCAGCATGGCTAAAAGTACCTACGTAATTTATGAGCGGCCCTTTTGTCAAATGGATACGATCAAATCAAATCCATTTTTTTTTTCTCAAAATTGCATGTGCACTGGAGAATGATTAAAAAAGGAAGATAACAATTGAATATGCATACCCCCATACAATGATGATGTCACATGGTCACACATCAGCAGTAGTTAAAATTATGGAGGTCATGTGACGAGAAAAATTTTCATTCTTGGTGCTGTTCACGAATAATAGAGGGAAACTAATCTAAAAATATATTCAATGAGACCGGCTTCAAATGACTAGATCGTGTGTGGAACTAGGCATTAAGTATCAGAAAAGAAAACTATACAGTTGACACCAACGCATGATCATGTGACAACCACTTTAACCATTAATTAAAAAGAAAGTGCTTTTTTCGTCATTTTAACCCTATATCAATGCAAATGTTTCCCTCTCGATGAACTTGCTATGAAAATACTTTTTTTTTCTCTTTACGTTTAGGATACTCTAGTTTACTTTCAGTAACAATTGAACATGTTGTATGAATCAATAAGATCATGATTGAATCTTATAATTTTGTGAAATTTAGGAGTGATCTTGGTTGAGATCACAAAACAGCATGAATCTAAGTGGAATGAAATGGATCGGCTGCTAAATGTGACTCAAAATATACCTAATACGTGGTCAAATTTCATGAGTACAATGTACTATTTTTTCTTTGGCCAGTAGCCATGTGATTTCCAATTCGCACCTTGATGCTATACATATTATACATTATCAATTACTATTACCACATATTCTCTGGCATTCTTCGTACAATGAACAATGTGTTTGTAGGCAATGGTGTTTTTTGCTAGGATATTTCTTAACCTGATATGGTAAATGAGGTCTATCATCGCTGATTTGTTTTTGCACTAAGGTAAGACATATATTTCAGAGTATCGTTTTGCAACATCTCAATACACATCTACAATTCAATAGCCAATACGAGTTATTAGCGATGGGAGGAAAATCTTGAAGTTTTGGAAAACGCAATAAAGTTAAATGAGATTATAATACAACTCAGAGGAACGGTTTTCTTTCTGCGGTTGATTTTCAACTAAAACTTCTGTATGCACGCCTTCTTTAGTGCTTATTGCGTTTCCTTTATCGGCTTTATAAAGACTCTCGTGCTATACGTTAAACCTTATGTCGGAAGTAGAGTCAACAATCAATAGATGAATCTAAGTTGTAAAAAGAAGAAGCCACCGAGTGGAGATAAATCTGACAGCTCCCATGCTAAAGTATAAGACAAAAATCTTAAAATGCTTCCAAAAAATTCAAATTAAATATTAATTAAAAGCGGTTTGTTGTATGATGGAAGAAAAATCCAAAACTGCGCCATTCGATTCCATGTTCCAGTTTTGAAAAGTATAATTAAATATTAATTAAAAGCGGTTTGTTGTATGATGGAAGAAAAATCCAAAACTGCGCAAAAGGGGCATGATTTTAAATGTATTTTTATTTTGCTGAAATTGTCTTAATTGAGTAGTTTTGGATTTTTCTTCCATCATACAAAAAACCGCTTTTAATTAGAATTTCATTTGAATTTTTTAGAAGCATTTAAAAATTTTCGTCCTATACTTTAACATGGGAGCTGTCAGATTTATCACCACTCGGCGTCTTCTGCTTTTTTCAACCTGGATTCGTCCATATGAAACTAGCGAATTGAAATTGGTTCACTGTTGTAGAACCCCTTGGTTCGAAGTACACCTTGCAGTTTGCTCCTTGCAATACATTCTTGCGCTCTTTGGTACTAGAAGCTTTGTTTTTGTTTTTATTCGCTGTGTTATTTTGACAGAATAGTTGAAGGTGTGTTCGTGTGAGTTGTGTTATTAGGGGTGAATCATTTAGCTTGGGACCGATGTGCTGGTACTTCTCGAGCCAAAAACTATATCCATTTTCTTCATGACTATCCAGCCGCTGGTAGAGTACTTGTAAAGAGAGTGATTCCATGTTCCAGTTTTGAAAAGTATGTTGCTCATTTGGAACGATTATAAGTTTGGAAAAGAGAGAGGATCGCGGTTTTAAATTTGGGGGTGTTTTTGCTTTTGATAATCATAAAAAGAGAAGAATTTGGTGGGGATTTTTTTCATTTTTGGGGGGGAGGGGGGTTATGGTGGGGTGGTGGGTTTGGAAAGGAAAAAATTATTTTTAAAAAAATTATTAAAAAAAATTTGGTTGTTATTTTATTTTATGTGTATTTGTTTTTTTCGGTGCGTGGGGGTGTTGAATTTGTGTGTTTTTATAGAGAGCTTTTTTTTTTTTGTGTGTATTTTTTTTTTGTCTTTTTTTTTTTTTGGGGGGGGGGGGGGGGGGGAGGCCCAAACGCAATGTGGACGGAAACGGAACAGAAACGGGAAGTTTGACAGTTGTCGCAAATGACGTCGATATGTCCAATTGGAATCAACTTGAATCTAATCAGTTTTCTATCCGACAAGCAGGTTTAGTCAGATTGGGCTCTTCCGCTGCCGTTGCCGTTCCGCTTCCGTTATCACTGCGTTCGAGCCTTTAGAGTTAGAGTCAGTGTTTGTGGTTCTGGGTGTCGAAAGGTGTTTCGGAGTGTCGGAAGGTGTTACTGTGTTTCAACATATCAGTCAAAACTAAAGGGTGTACGGAATTCAATTGCGACACACACAAATATTCGGCAAAATTCGCCCGTTCAACCAATGATTTTCAAACTTTCAGGGAGTAAAATAAAACATGTTATGAATATTTTCCCATCTTTGTTTTATTCAATTTCAATTCCTTATCCAAATGCACGAACCTTCTTCTTTACACTACTCATAAGGGGCTATTCATAAACCACGTAGACTTTTGTAGGGGGGAGGGGGGTGGGGGTTGCCCAAAGTCTACGCTCCATATAAAATTTCAAAAAATAGTGTGGAGAAAAGTCTACAAGGGGGGGGGGGGGGGTTCTGAGATTTTCAAAAATGAGTCTACGTAGTTTAAGGTCTAAGGTCCTGTACAACATTTGGACCAACTTTTTTTTTGTGTGGCAATCCATTTTTTCTTCATATCTTCCTCCGATTTCACTTCCTTAGCATGCTTCCGAAGTGCATGCTTCATGATGGCCCAGTACTTTTCAATTGGCCGCAGTTCCGGTGCGTTCGGGGGTACCACTCCAAAACCTCTTTCGATTAATGGCACGAGGCTAAATCCGGCCAGAAAATCGTAGGACCATCGTGTGACCTCAGAAGAGGAAGTAGACGCTTTTGGAGGCATTCCTTCAGGTAGACCTGCCCATTGACCGTTCCAGTTGTCACGAATGGAGTGCTCCGCTTTCCACACGAGCAAATTGCTTGCCAAATCATATATTTTTTGGCAAACTTTGACTTCTTCTGCTTTCTAACATTCTCAAGGACATCGAATTTATGATGAGCAGTGAAAAACTGGAGCTCTGGGAGCTGCCGGAAGTCTTCTTTTACATACGTCTCATCATCCATAATGAAGCAATGTGGTTTCGTCATCATCTGGGTGTAGACCTACCTGGGTGTTTTACCTACCGTATTCTGCCGTTCATCGCAATTAGGCGCCTTTTGGACTTTGTCCTTCACGTCCTTCACTGTCGCTCTACTAAGTAGTGAGCTATAAAGAGGTGGTTGTTGGGGGTCTGGGATTGGAGAATTTGTATAGTGGATGGCTGATATGGAGAGATGGTATCCCAAGTAACAAATTCAATTTTAAGGTACACTTGAAGAAGTTCTCAAGACTCATTTGATAAAACCACGCATAAAACTAGATATTCTACATAACATCGATAAAACAGCCGTAAAACCCTCATAAGTTCAAAAAGGCCCATACTACAGGAGGTTCTCAAGACTATTTCCCAAGATTCGCTTAAAGCTTGATAGTTTTATCGGTACATACTTGTAATGACAAGCAGGACATGCTTAAAACTATGATAAAACTACCATAAGTTTTGGTAGTTTTATGATTTTCCTCTTTAAGAACACTTCCAGTCCGTCACAAATATGTTTCGAAGATTCCATTTTTGGATTCGTTCTGCTGAATGGGGACTTTTTTAAGAGAAAAGAAAACATCGATATGCATATGATGTTTCTTTTCCAAAGTGGATACGTATTTAACTTAATTGTGAAATTGACCATAAATGCTTGAGTTTTTTATCCTACAATTGATGAATTTTTCATGCGACGTTCAGTTTATTGGTGTTTTATAACATAAAAGTTCGAAAATTTTAATGCGCCACGGAATCATTGCTAGAACATTGATTTATTTGAATAATAAAAAATACTTGACAATTCAACAATTAGGTGACAAGGCTGATAAATTGTTAGATCTTGAATAAATTGTGTCTACAATCCATTTTAAGTTTCAAAATGTATTTTAAACAGCAGAAATTGTTCGTAGCATTGGAAAAACGAGAGTTTTTTTTTTGCATACATATGTAAATGGCTTCCATTCTGAGGGAATCCAGAATAGGCACGCTCACCATTTTTTCAATGGTTTTATCTAAAACTACCATAAAACGCATATAAAACTAATATTTCTTGCACAAGACTAAAAAGATTTTTTTAGGAGCGCGATAAGTTCATCTTTACTTGTTCTATTCTTGAAAAAGAGGAGTAACGCTTGAATAAAACTTGTTTGAATTGCTCAAGGTAAACAAGTCTTTCGTAAGATAGCCATAAAATCATTGTGGAGAAGACACATCATAAACAAAGAAAAATCAAAAATCCAAATCAAAAGTGCCTTTGCATAGTTGTTGTTCATAATTACAGCTTATAATTTGATGTTTTTAATCACCAGCGTAAGTCGATTAATACATTTAAAAAAAAACTCTAACTTGAATATGCTAACAATGGATTTGGGAAGAAGAACAGATAATAATATTGCGTCGATGGCTGAAACATCAGTTGAGCGAAAGATGATTTTTCTCTTGATCTGTACGCTGAACCTAGCGTTGGAAGAAGTGCACGGTGTAGTGCATCACTGAGCAATTCCAGCGCACTACTTCCGACTTTGGATTAAACGTGCGGATCATGGGAAAAATCGATTTTCGCTCAGATGATATACTAATTTTTACTTGCAACGAGTATAAATATTGTGTAGCCTATTTGGAACTGAAATGCACGACTCGGGAGAATTCAACATTAACATAACATTTGACAATCGTAGTGCACATTAAACCTTACGTCAAAAGTACTGCGCTGTATTTCCACGGTGGTGCGCCATATAACGCACTACCTGAGACGTTAGGTTTAACTTGCATAACTGGCATAAAATCAAATAGCATTTCGGTTTTCAGCTTTTGCGCCATTTTATTTTATTCGTTTTACGCACCATTTTATTTTATTCGTTTTACGCATAACGCATAGACCCTTTTGATAAGTTAGTCTCAGTAGGCTGCGAATCCAATGGAATGGTCAAAAAAAATTGTCGTTGGTGGCTGAGATGAAGGAGTGTTTAATATATTGAATAGGTTTTTATTGAATTTCCGCTTGAACGATCCGCTGGTGTTTAATTTGTTCCACCTGTGGGCGTCCATTGTGACAGTTTGTTTATTTTTCACATAATGTTCTTTCTCAAGAATATGTGCTCTTATTTAAAATCAAATGGTTCTAAGAGAGTTTTATGGCAGCATTTCCAAGATACATTCATCTTAATGAAGAATGTCATAAAACTTTTACAAAACTTTTATCAGGTTTTATGCAAGTTGCGAAACAATGTCTTGAGAGGGGGATCAAGTAACTTATAAAACTACTGATAAGGTGAATTACACTTATAAATGATGTAGTTTTATGGAGGTTTCTTCAAGTGTTCTTTAATCACTCTTGAGAACTGTTAAGGAATTAAAACCACCTTAACTTGGAAAATGCCCCGATAAAACCGGATGAACTCCATAATGCTATGATAAAACTACCATAAAACATGAATAAAACCAATTTGCATTTGAATTGCTACTTGGGTTGGAGCTAATAGCCGTTCACGAGTTTCCTGAGGTGACTGTCTCAGAAAGGTCGGGCAAATACCAAACGACTGCTCGCAGGAGTGGCGCTCAAGTCATCTTGTTTCAAAAATCTCGTGAGTATTCTCCGAACGGTTACATTGGTGGTTACATTCTCGATCGAAAATTAGCGAAAGGGCATGGGTAAAGTAGTACTCGAACCAAGAAGTAATTTTCAATACTTCTATTCAATTTTCAACCTACCGTACACTGACGGAACTTTCAACACTTACTCTTCATATCTTTCATTCTAGCAAACATTACTGTCCACTCTTGGTGCCCCATGGTGATGAGCGGACATCTCCTTCTACATCAAATAAAGTGTAGCCCATTTAGTATTGGAACAAACATGTTTGATTCTTACAGCGGCCCTAGTGGTTGGATTTGTAAACAATGACATCTTATGTGTTCCCTATAACAATAACAACATCAGTTCGAACGTATTTCAGAGAAATACAAAATGGAAGAAGAAAGAGAAAAATAATTGTACGCTATCATTTGGAAACCCCTTCGTGGTCTGGGCCAAAACTTGCTTGGGCGTGTTTTGAAAAAGTACAGAGAAACTTTGTCGACGGATCGCAAGCCTCAAAATAAGCGTCGGGTGGGTACTGTCAACCGTCAACTGCGGAACTAAGTCATCAAGAACATTAAGGCAAACCCCAACATCTCAGACCGCGATTTGGCCAAAAAGTTTCGCGCCGCACGCAGTACCGTGCAACGGATTCGTCTCCGGGAAGGTTTCAAGTCATACCGTGCCTGTAGACAACCAAATAGGGATCAAAAGCAGAACAATGTGGCCAGAATCCGTGCCAGAAAACTGTATGATCAGGTGTTGACAAAATTCATAATTTGATAATATATGATAACAGAATAAGCCAGTGGTGATAATTAAATTTGTTTTGTGATTGCAACTGAAATCAAAATGATATCTGAGAATATAAAACAGACCTTGTATGATATCAGTTCGTTATTTTACTTTGCTAGGATATAGTGCTGGCAACAACTCTCTCAATATCTGGGCAAAGGTTTATACTAAATTGATAACAAATTCAAATTCCAGATGATCATTGTTTAGACACTGAATATGTTTTCAATTAGGCTGAATAAAGAGCTAAAATAAACAATGCTCGTTGGATATCAAAGTACTAAAAAAAATTGATATCATTGAGTTCATCTAGATAAAAAATCCTACCATGTGATCAAATTTATTGAAATAGTTCCAAAATATGTAATCAACATGATGACATTCGCATGTTATAACTTATATATTACTTTTGATATAAGCAGAATTCTTTGTGCAGAACGTGCAGGAAATATTCGTAGTTTTGCATTTAACTTGTAACATTTGTCGAAAATATGCAACATATGATAACAAAATCAGCTAATGATGATCCAAGATAATAGATAATTATCTTTTTACTTATCTGATATCAGTTTGTTATTTTAATCTCTAGGGAACCCTAACAAAGTCATACAAATGAGAAGTTCTATTACCCAAAATACCATTTCCATCTCTGCTTTTACCGCATAATAAATCCTGTTATCTCCATTAGCTAATTTTGTTATCTTATGGTATCAGTTTTCATAGAATATTTTTGATGAATATTAATTATGGTTCTTATATTAATAAAGAACTTCAGAGAAATCCTTCAAAGATCTTCACAGGACTTTAGGGAAGTTCTGCAGATTACATCAGGAAAATCTTTCAAAGAACTTCCCTGAACTTCTTTGAAGAACTTTCCTAAAGTTCTCTGAAGAATTTTCCTGAAGTTCTCTGCAGAACTTTTCTAAAGTTCACGGAAGAACTTCCCTGAAGTTCTCTGAAGTTATTCCCTGAAGTTCTCTGAAGATTTTCTCTGAAGTTCTCAGCAGAACTTCCCTGAAGTTCTCTGAAGAACTGCCCTAAAGTACTTTGAAGATTTTTTCCTGAAGTTCTCTGCAGAACTTTCCTGAAGTTCTCTGAAGAACTTTCCTGAAGTTCTCTGAAGAACTTCCCTGAAGTTCTCTGAAAAACTTCCCTGAAGTTCTCTGCAAAATTTCTCTGAAATTCTCTGCAGAACTTTCCTGAAGTTTACTGCAGAACTTCCCTGAAGTTTTCTGCAGAACTTCCTTGAAGTTCAAAGCAAATTTTCCCTGAAGTTTCTCTGAAGTTCTCTGCAGAACTTCCCTAATGTTCTCTGAAGAACTTCCCTGCAGTTCTCTGCAAAATTTCCATGACGTTCTCTGCAAAACTTCCCTCAAGTTCTCTGAAGAATACTCGGAAGTTCTCTGCAGAATTTCCCTGAATTATCTACAGAATTTCCATGAAGTTCTCTGCAGAACTTCCTTAAAATTCTCCGAAGAACTTCTCTGAATTTCTCTGCAGAACTTCCCTGAAGTTCTTAGAAAAACTTCCCTGAAGTTCTCTGCAGCATTTCCCTGAAGTTCTCTGCTGAACTTCCCTGTAGTTCTCTGCAAAAGTTTCCTCATGTTCTCTGAAAAACTTCCCTGAAGTTCTCGGCAGAACTTCCTTGAAGTTCTCCGAAGAGCTTCCCTAAAGATCTCTGCAGAACTTCCATGAAGTTTTCTGAAGAACTTCTTTGAAGTTCTCTGAAGTTCTCTGAAGAACTTCTCTGAAGTTCTCTGAAGAACTTCTCTGAAGTTCTCTGAAGAACTTCCACGAAGTTCTTTGAAGAACTTCCCTGAAGTTTTCTGAAGAGCTTCCCTGAAGCTCTCTGAAGAACTTCCATGAAGTTCACTGAAGAACTTCCATGAAGTTCACTGAAGAGCTTCCTTGAAATTCTTTGAAGGACGTACCCGAAGTTTTGTCAAGAACTTCTCGGAAGCACTATCCTAAAGTTGTCAGAAGAACGTACCAAAAATACACATATTGGGGTAATCGGCCTCTTATGTGCACTAGCGATAAACATTCATTACATAGTTCACAGGCAGACCAGTGACAGGACAGTGAAATAATTCTGATCTATGAAGTCGACCGTGTGGACGACCATGATTAATCGAATAAATTTCCTGGAAACAATGAATTCATACGTGATCTGGATAGCGAAATACAGATATTACAAAAAGTTCACATGAACAATAGCGCCACGTAGCGGATGAATTCTGATCTAATGTGTACACCATTCAAAAAGCTCTGACACCTCGAATATCGTTTTTGAAGATGCAAACTTGTTATATGTCAATAATCTCGAGATGCAGATTATACAGTAAGTTAACATGCACACTAGTGCCACGGAGTGAGATAATTCTGAACTGTTGAGTCGAGCGTCTGAAAGCTAATAATTTTACAACTAACTTACCTGAAAACAGTACATTTATACACGATCTAGATTTAAAAATACAGGTAATACACAAAGTTCACATGCTCACTAGTGCCACGTAGCAGACGAGTTCTGAATTAATGTTAACACCATCCGAATGGCCTCAATCAACCAAACATCTTTGTCGAAGACGCCAACTTGCTATATGTCAAGGATCTCGAGATTCAGGTTATAAACTAAGTTTACATGCACACTAGCGCCGCGTAGTGTGATAATTCTGAACTTATAAGTTTACCATCCTAAATGCCTTGATCCACTGAACTAGGAAGTAACTTCCTATATACGAAGGATTACGAGATATTTTCTGGTGAAACAACAAAGGTCAATGCCCATATATCATTTGAGGCCACCATCAAGGAAATCCGCGCATGTCGGGAGGTTTACTGTACTTTGCTGTTTTTTTGCTAAAATATGCTGCCTATCAACGGTCATAACTTTTTCTGGTGGAGTCGGATCAATACACTATCTTCTGCAAAGTTGTTTAGTAAAGCCTGAAAAATTGAAAAAAAAAAATGCTTTTGAGCATTTACGTTTAAGCTGAGGCAGTTATTCGAGCTGTTCTCAAAATATATCAAATTTCAATTTTTGATGCCAATTTGTGAAGAAAAATGCAAATCGCATGAGGTCAAAATACGATATTCGGTGGTTTTGGGACCCAAGCTAACGGAAACTGGCATGGTGCTCTGTGTCTTTTTTCAGACTTTTTTCAGATTTTGTCGACCAGTGTATAGTTTAAAAACGTGTTTTTTATATTCTTATTTTTTTTTAAATGTTGTCAAGTGAAGTGATAATTTAAATTTTCCTAGTTTTCTAATGCATTTGTTTGTAATTAGTATTGAAACTTTGGCTGTTTATTCAGCCTCAATGAAAACATATTTTATTATCACACAAAGATAATCTGAAATTAGAATTTGTTATCATTTGGTATAAACCTTTGCTAGGGTAGCGGAGCTGGCAAACATAAATGAAGCAATGGCTTATTTGAATTATCCCCAAGAGGCCTCCTTTAGCGCACTGGGTAGGTGGTTAAACGGTCTCTTCAAGCATAATGCATTGGTGGGGGTGCTTCTTTCCCAAAACCATTTATAAATCAACGCACAAAGTGAAATCTGACTCAATTCATAACCTGACGAAAGCAATAATTCCCATCACTAGAAATAGAAACCATGATGACTCACCTACTCCGTTACCGTTCCGCTTCAACCCACGACCGTTTGCACTTTTCACCGTTTCGACGGCTTCTACGCCACCTCCAATGGCACCTCCGGCCGGCGGGTGAGGTCCTTCCGTCTCCACTCCTCCTTCGTCCTCCTCCTCCTCATCGTCACTAGCGGCAGCGGAAGTGGAAACAACCGTTTCCATGCCTTCGTACCGATCGCTGAACTCTGGCACCGTTAGGAAGTTACATTTGGCATACTGGGACTTTGGCCTCGCGTTGGCATTTGTTGAACCACCGCCGACGGAGGGGGTGGATTCAATCGAACCATTCCCCATCATTCGAGCGGTTCTACCTTCCGGGTCGGCACCGTCCGCTTGGAGAGTTCGTCGAGCTGGGGAGCTTTCCTGCACTTTGATCGTAATATCTTGGTGCTGCAGGTGAGACGAGATGAGAGTTTTCCCACTTCTAATGGAGCTGGGTTTTCCTAGGGATTTGGATCTCGGCCTAACGGTAAGGGATTTAGTCCCACCCGTAGCACTTACACTGGGGATTGACCGCAACATTACAGTTTGCTTTTTGATCTGTTGAACATTGTTGTTCGAATCGGTTGCTTTATTGAAGCCCAAATCTTCGCTGGATTTGTGTCTGTGGCATGCCTCCCGAACAGCAGTTGTCGTGTTGTTGTTCACGTCTTCGGAACTGGGGAATTTTTGATTGATGTGAGGAAGCGTCTTGAACACTCTAGCCTCCAGTCGTGGAACACTACTCTTGGCTCCTTTCCGGGGAACTTTCTCCAATGAAGCGCCAGTTGGTTTCACCGGAGCGATTTCCATATTCTCATATTTATCCACTCCGGTCGATGGCCGCAGATGAAGAACGATTTTTGTACTGGATTCTTTGGGTTTGGCTTGTCGGAGTTGTGCTGGCTGACTTTGCAGACGGTTGAGATCATGACCTGCCGGGGGAATCGGCCCGGGTGCGGCAGATTGGCTGACAAGGGTACCATTGACGTACTGCAGCGTTCCGTGCGATAGCCGTTGCTTCTGCTGGGCTGCATTCATCGCAACCGCCGGAATGTTGTTGTCTGGCAGGGAGAATCGGACCTTCCGGTTGCCTTTGATTGGGGAGTTTTCCATGTTGCTGGTGAGATCTGTTGGGGGATGAGGAAAAAAGAGGAAGCATTAGGAGAAAAGTGGAAAACTTGTCCGTTAGTTTAAAATATAACATGTATTTTTGTATCAAAATATGATTGATCCACCGAAAGCAGCGATTCCTATGGCCAGTTTTCAATCTTTTAAAACTATAATGCTCCTGTATGGCACATGTTTGGCGGAAGTTGAAAAACGAACTTTTTAACAATGAAATGTTTTAGACAGCTTCATTCGTTGTATTCTGCTGAAAATTTGTTTCCCATGAAAATAAATAGCATTCCTGAACCAATGAATTTGGTGCAGCTAAGCCGAAAGTTTGGACGTCACTCAGCAATTCAAGTTACCTTTGCAATTTTCGTGCTTACTTTTGTTCTGAGAAAATAGCACCAATCAGTGCTGGATTTCCGCAACACACAAAACATTGAAAGTGCAAATTATGCATCGTACCCATGTACCTGAACTTTAGCAAGTTTCAATCCCATCAATCCAATTTATCGATTTAATTTTAGACACACAAAATCAACAAAACAAAACAAATCTCATCAATTTTATCATGAAAACCTAGTTGTTCGTTAAAGGTGTTGTGAAATGGGATGGGCACACAGACCCGGTACGTATTCTAAATGCAATATTGATATCGATTCTGTTGCTCTAACATGCAAACAAGTGAGCAGCGTGTTGAAAGCTTTGATGTTGCAGCTCCTTTATTCGATTATCCTCTGTTCCTAGGTATACCCGGAAGGAGACAATGGGTGAATAAACATGGAACTTAGGAAAGTAGTTTATTAATTTCAAAATGATTCACATGCTAGACCTGTTAGAATAAGAGAAACTTATCGAAAGAGCACAGTTTCCCGTGACAAACGCGGAGGTTTCGATTCCCGGCCCTGCTGAGGAGATCTTTCGGGTTGGATTACCTCGACTTTCTTGGGCATAGAGTTTAGTTGCCATGAAATAAACAGCTTCATGCATTGATGCTGTTATCGGAAGCTCTCAATTAATGGTTGTAAAAGTGCATCTAGAACAATTCGTTAAGATTCCGGGAAAGGCTTGCTTCAAAAACGCACTACCCAACAAACATCGGTGTTGAATTAGTGCTTGTTCAAGCAAAATTGGAGAAGCTATTCAGCTGTTTCTTCTAGAATAGCTGAATAGCTTCTCCAAATTTGTTTGAACAAGCTTTAATTCAACACCGATGTTTGTTGGGTAAGCTTAGAGTAAGAATTTATTTATGTCACTTTCAGCCCCCTGAGTTGATTCGTCACCAAATCTGGTAAGGTGCCTGTTGACGATACGCCTTACCAGTCAATCGAAGAACTTGCTGCGCTAATTAATAAGCCCTACCGCGATACAAGCACTCCACCAAACAAGCCACCAAGAATACACTGCAGTCCCGTGTTCACTCGAAACGAACAACCGAGCGCGCAAAGTAAGAGTGGCGATTTTTGCTCAACACTTAGCAGAATTTTCGTCATCAAATATCCAAAGAACGAACCACCGTAATACTGTCCACTTCAACGTTTGTTTTAGTACTGATCTATTTTCAATTTCACTATTACTATTCCATTTACAGCGACAATGCGTGACCATCGGCTCAGGGATGCCACATTATTTTTCGTAGCCATCTTTAATTTTTTCCAAAAAAAATCTTTTTTATTTTCTTGGCAAAAATCTTTACATCAATTTTTGTGTTGTAAGAGTAGAATAGAAACTTTTCAACTGCCTGAATGCTAAAGCACTTGCATTTTATTATTGCTATTGAGTTGAAGGCAAAATAAAACATTTATATACTCATTAAAACATATTTATTTTAATTAGTCGAACGGTCTAGTCAATAGGCTTAAGTGCAATTGCCAGTTTACCTACATCACACTACAGTAAAACGGATCTTCTTTCTACAGCAAATGAGATGAACAGGAATTAGTAGAAAGTTCGCTATGAACATTCTTAGGGAAAAGACAGCTTCCCATCTGCTCGATTGAAAACACAGCAGTTTTCTCCGACAAGTTTCCAAGTCTTCCGATTCTTTCACCTCGATTACCCTGAAGATGATTGCCGTCCGCAGCTCACGAAAATCATTTTCGATGGTCTGTTCCTCACCGCTTTCAAAGAAGTTTGGATATGGTTTAATAATCGAGTTGAACTCCTTCAAAATGTGCAGTTTCTTTGGGTCAACGCTCGATGCAGTAGTCAGAACTGGATCTTTCAGATCAAAGCGCTTAATAGTTTGTTTAGTCAACTTGCTATAGAAGTACAACAGATAAAGTAGAAAGCCTTATTCCTGGTATTATCGAGAGTTCCGGGTCTAAGCTTTTCGTCTGCTGCCGTTTCGATATGTACTTCCATCTTCTTACGAAGATGTTTATCGAAATCTGAAACTCTCAAATCCGTCAGGTTTTTTGGGTTATCATCCTCACAAATATCTTCAAGGAGAACCATTAGCGAGGCTTCTGCTAATTGCACATCTTCGGGACTTTCGAAGCTTTTGACTGGAAGATACGATTCGCTTTGTTGATAAGCGGCAATACGTAGCTCAAAAAGTGAAGAAGTCATTAATAAAGGGTGTCCACGATGAAATTGCCACACACAAAATTGATTCGCAAAATTCGAGTTTTCATCCGATTGCCATCAAATTTTCAGGGATTGAGAAATAACTATTAAACTTCATTTTACCATTTTACTCGTATTTTATTTACAGTCCATACGCAAATGCCCGCACCTTGGCCTTAACCCCGGCCATAAGATTCTGCACAACCTGTGAATCAACCGTTTTTTGCATGTAAACCCATACTTTCTTCAGTTCCTCGACTGTCTTCACTACCTTAGGTCGTTTAAGAAGGTGCTGCTTCATAATCGCCCAGTACTTCTCGATGGGGCGGAGCTCCGGAGTGTTGGGAGGGTTGAACATTTTCGGCACGAAATTGACCTTATTGTCCGCATACCACTTCAGCACGTCCTTGGAGTAGTGGCATGAGGCCAAATCCGGCCAGAAGATTGTTGGGACGTTGTGGGCCTTCAGGAGAGGAAGCAGCCGCTTCTGGAGGCACTCTTTTATGTACACCTGTCCGTTCATCGTGTCCTGGGTCACGAAAGGTGCACTCCGCTTCCCGCACGTGCAGATGGCTTGCCAAACCAGGAATTTCTTCGCAAATTTGGACATCTTCTGAGTGCGGACATGCTCCGGAACGCTGAACTTATCCTTGGCCGTGAAAAACAGGTTGCCGGGGATCTGTTTGAAGTCGGCCTTCACATATGTTTCGTCGTCCATGATGCAGCATTCAACTTTCGTCAGCATGTTGAGGTACAACTTCCTGGCACGGGTTTTGGCGGACTTGTTCTGCTTCTCGTCGCGATTAGGGGCCTTTTGTACCTTGAACGTTCGAAGCCCAGCCTTAGTTTTGGCCTTCTGGACAAAACTTCGGCTTAGGTGCAGCTTCTTAGCCACATCCCGAACGGAGGCGTTCGGATTTCGGTTGAAGGCCCCAACTACGCGGTTGTGATTTTTGGTGTTGTACGGAATACTTTTTCCTTCACTTCTGGGCTTCCGATCGGTGGTCAACCGTTCCTCGAACCGCTTAATCACTCGCGACACCGTGGAATTCGTGATTCCCAACGTTTTAGCGATGGAACGATGCGAGAGATCCTTGTTCTCGTGATGAATGCGCAAGATTTTATCACGCATGAGCTGTTCTTTCGACTCCATTTCCGCGAGGATGTAAATAATGCACTATGAACTAAATCCACCCAAATTTTCATTAAATTCTACCTAACGGTTAAAAAGTTAGAGCAATTTCATAGTGTGGCAATTTCATCGTGGACACCCTTTATGATAATAATCAAACGGAACGAAAAACACAACACGAGCTCGGAAAACCGTTCCAAATTTCTTTCGACAAAAGTCTCCAGATCTGGTGGCAGATGGATGCAGAGTTTTCAAGTATCATCAATCTGGAATTCCTTGGATCGTATCAGATCGGATCATTGGTACAATGGCAGCATTTTGCATGAGTAGCTTGGACAAAGAGCCAGTACATTTGATAATTATCAAATGAGGACAGGCACGTTTCAGCAGCTTTTTGACAGATCGGTCAGAACCCAACATTACCGAAGCTCCACCTGACTCAAACCCCAAAGGCTTTTTTTTTTAATCGGTGCCGTGGATATCCCAAAATTCCTCTCCATTTATGCGTAAAAATACTTCTACATTGGAAGAACAGTATTTTTATAGAAATCCCTGCAGGAAATTCTACCGAAATTGGTTAAACAATCTCCTTCGGAACTTTGAAACAAAAAATTCTCAAGCGGAATACTTGAAGACATTATTGAAGAAACTTTTGGAGAACTGTTTTTCAAAAATCCTTGCAGACATCCTAGATGACATTTGAAAAATTATTCTACAAAAGCTTATTGCGGATTTTTTACAGTTGAGAATTATAAAGCCTAGCTCCTTCATTTGGCCTATGTACCAAATATGTCATTAATTCAGCGATAATCAACAAAATTATGTTGCCATCATGATGACCGATGCAATTCAAAGCATTTCGGACATTATTAATCAATTTACTGTTTTTCACTTCCGCGTAATTTAAGATTTTCGTAACTTTTTAGACATCATGATTTCACTGGTTAAGCTGAACAAATTAACTCCTGATCTTCGAATGATCTAAATTTGGCTAAATTGAAGCAACAAACCAAATAATGCAACCAAGATGTACAGAAAATAGTCACACGTTACAAACTTACTGTCAACATAGATAAAATAACAATGATGAGATTGTTGAATTCGTGCAAAAAATTCTTCTTGGGATTCTCCAACAGATCAGGATTTTCTCCAATCATAACCTCAGAAATAAACTTTTATTCTTTGTGTAGTTCTTCCAGGTGTCCTCCAGGGATTCCTGTAAAATTACAAAACTTCAAAAGTTCAGGGATTCCTCCAAAAATTTAATCACAAGAAAGTTTTGAAAAACCTCCGAAGCAATGCCAGAAGAATCTCCTGAAAGAATCCATGGAGGAATGCCTTCAAACTCCTGGAGAATACCTATGGAAACGCCTGAATGAATATCTAAAGGAATGTCTTAGAATCTTAGAGAAATTTTATAAAATTTTCTTCAAAAAATATATCAAATAATTCATGGAGAAACCATTAGAGGACACATAAACTGGCTTTCAGACTATCATTTGTAACTGTAGTGTCAGTGTTAATTGTTTTATTTTGCTTCATGGGCCTAAACCCGCACACTGAAAGTAGAACTGATAAGAGTAGGAAAAAGTAATCATTTTATAAATTTTAAGTTTTTGTGCTGACAAAAATCTTAAAAATCCTGGTTTATCTCAAAAATCTGTAATCTTTGCATACAGATATCTGGGTGGAAAAAATGAAAAAAATCAGTGTCAATCGAGATAAATCTGCGCATGTGGCAACCCTGCATCGGCTATCGGTCGTGCGAATCACTCTCCTGTTCTCTTGCGTTTTAGACGAGTCAAATAAAGCTATGTCCATTTAGAATCCGGAATAATAAAATCATCTGTATCTCGGTAACGGATGGACGTACAAATAAGTTCAATACATCAAAACAAAGGAGATTCACTGTACTTATAGGAAAAAATATCAATACAAATCATTTCTTTTCGTTTCTAAAGAAAATTCGCACTTTCTTCTTTATTCTTCCCACCAAACGCTGCACACCTCCGGAGTCAACTTCCTTGGCACATTTGTTCCACATTTTGGTAATCTAAGTCGTCACCCGAGCCGTTTTTCTACTTTTCTTAAGCTTCCGCTTCATTATTGTCCAAAATCTCTCGATGGGCTGGAACTGCGGGCAGTTGGGTGGATTTATGTTTTTATCGATGAAATCTACGTTATTATCGCGGTACCACTGGATGACTTCCCGACTGTAGTGGCAACTCGCCAAATCTGGCCAAAACTTCCCAGGACCTTTATGGGCTTTAATGAAAGGTAGTACGCGGTTTTTTAGGCATTCTTCTTTGTACAGCTTCGAGTCCATCGTTTTATTCGTCACGAACACTTTGGTCTTTGCTCCGCAGCTTATATACCGTTCCGGGATTCATATTTTGGGACGCTTCAGACACATACAGCAGAAAAATGATTATAATTTGGAGTAACGACACAATTGGGGGGGGGGGGGGGGGACATTATGTTCCTTTGATTTATTGCTTTATTAGTACTGTGTTGTGTTGGCCATAGTGACATTTTGAAAAGAAATGTAAAATTTATTTGAAAAAAAGCAAGTTTTTTCCACGAACCATTTGATTTTTTAATTCAAACTTCGGACACGTTATCTAGAAGAAATTCAAATTTCTGACAGATTTGATTCAAATATCGGACACCTCTTTGATTACTACGATTTCCCGTATGCTGGAATGCTTATCAATCGTTCCATAGTTCCTAACCACCTGGTAAAATTTTATTGAATGCACAATTAATGAAACACAAAACGAAACATTCCACCTAGAAGAAAATAACAAAATCCACATCTGTAAAACAAATTAATTTGTCATGTATTTGTATTAAAATCAGCGCAGCTTTTTCTTGGTTACCCAGTTATAAGGCTTTTCTATCCATTTTATACCCCATCTTGTGATTCAACCCAGGTACATAAAATAAGTTTAAAGTATCCCACATACTTTCTTACCATACCTCTACCAATCAGACTACAATGGTGGCCTCTGCTGTACACAGAAGTTGTTTCCATTGTGGACGTCCATATTGTTCCTCGCCAGCCTCGCTGTCTTCGGAGGGTCCGCAGGTCGCCTCTACTTGATACTTTCTATAAAGGGTACATACGGGTCAAAATTTGGTCAGAATTAAGGGAAACGTGATAAATCGGTGAAATCGTTTATTTAAAAAAATCAAATTAAATTTCTTTTTCAAGTTCAATTTGAGGTGATTTAAAATTCAGAAAAAATATTCAGTTAGGCTTCCGCTTTTCCATTAATCCGAATTGCCGGGCCTTACGCTTTGACCCCGCTATCAGATTTTGTACAGCCACCTTGTCCACCTTCTTCGCTGCAGAAAGCCAGTTTGCCTTGAACTGCTGCTCGTCCTTAGCAGTTTTTTTGGTCTTCTTAGGTTCCGCTTGACAATAGCCCAGTATTTCTCAATTGGGGGCGGAGCTCTGGCGTGTTGGGAGGGTTCTTGTCCTTGGGAACCACCTGCACGTTGTTGGCGGCGTACCACTCCATGGCCTTTTACCGTAATGGCAAGATGCCAAATCCGCCAAAACAGTACGGAACAACCGTGTTTCTTCAGGAAAGGCAGCAGACGTTTATTCAAACACTCTTTCACGCATATTTCTTGGTTGACAGTCCCGAAGCTATGAAAATGCCGCTTTTCAATGCCACAGAGTACAGATGGTTTTGCCAAACCAGATATTTCTTTGTTGAACTTTGACAGGTTTCGTAAAGGTGCTTGAAAAATATCTGCTACCTTTCCCTCCCTCTCCTTTGCCGTATAAAACTCCTCCCAATCCCGAAACTGCTTGTAGTCGGCTTCATCGTAGGTTTCGTCGTCCATTACCACGCAGTCAAACTTCGTCAGCATCAAGCCGTGTACAGCCTCCGGGATCGCGCTTTGGCTGTCGCATTTTGTTTATCATCGCGATTTGGAGTCACTACCTTCTTGTAAGTCGATAGTCCGGCTCGTTTTTTGGCTCGATGCACGGTTGCAGACGATACACCCAGCTTATTTGCGGCATCTCGGAGAGATAGGTTAGGTTTTGCTTGGAAACTACTGGCAACTCCTTTGTCGTCTCAGCGGCTTCCGGTTTTCGATTTCCCGATCCAGACTTCCCAGCTGTCGACAAACGTTCCCCAAACACGTTAATTACATTTGTAACGGTTGATTTGGCAACTTTTTAGCGATTTTGCCAACTTTGCGTGCGAGTAGTTCGGATTTTCGCGATGCGCGAGCAAAATTTTGATACGCTGCTCTTCTTGCTTGGACGGCATTTTGACAACTGAAGAGTAACTCAAAATCAAATAGAGTATAACATTCTACACACACACTCCTTCAAAATGAGGGGGTGTTCAGTTTTTTAAATGCAAAATTGAGAAATACGTCAAGTTGATATTGACCAAATTTTGACCGTAGTCGCCCTTTAGATTCTAAAAATATGCATATAGTTTTTTGTTTGATGAAGTGCTTAAAACCATAAAAAACTGGTTTATATGATTCGTGACCCATAATACTGAGGTGATTGCAAAGTAACTGTAAGTCATATTTTCTTAATCGAGCCATTTAATTAACCCATGCTTTCTTCATTTCTTCTACATTCTCCACCACTTTAGGTTGTTTTAGAAGGTGCTCCTTCATAATGGCCCAGTATTTTTCTATTGGGCGCAGTTCCGGAGTGTTTGGGGGTTCGTGATCTTTCGGCACGAAATCGACATCATTCGCCTTATACCTACACTAGCGTCTTTCGTGTAGTGGCATGAGACAAATCCGGCCTAAAGATCGTCGGACCGTCGTGAGCCTTTAGGAGAGGGTGAAGCCGCTTTTGGAGATACTCTTCCAAATACACCTGTCCATTCATGGTGCTTGCGGTAACGAAAGGTGTACTCCGCTTTCCGCAAGTACAATTCGCTTGCCAAATTAAGAACTTCTTGGCGAGCTTCGACATCTTCTGTGTCCGGAGGTTCTCGGGAACATCACACTTATCCTTGGCAGTTACATACAGGTTTCCTGGAATCTGGTTGAAGTCCGCCTTTACATGTGTCTCGTCATCCATTAAGCAGCAGTGTGGTTTCGTTAGCTTCTGGTCATACAATTTCCGGGCACGGCTTTTTTCAACCGTATTCTGTTGCTTGTTACGGTTTGGAGACTTTTGAACCTTAAACGTACTTAGTCAAGCTCAAGTTGTGGTATTCTGCTTGAACGCCTTGCTCACATGCAACTTTTCAGGCACATCCCGAACTGAGGCGTTCGGTTTCTGTTTAAAGGCCCCAACCAGCTTTTTTTTCGTATCTTCGCTTCCGATCAACAGTCAGACGTTCTTCGAACCGGTTTATGATACCAGACATCGTGGAATTCACAATTCCCAACTTTTTTTTTCCGATGGCACGATGCGACAGATCCTTAATTCTCAAAATACTCGTGCAAAATTTTTACGCACACGCACTGTTCATTCGTCGCCATTTTGAAAAATTTGACGCACCTGATGAAATCAACTCCCAGAGTAAAAACACATTGAAGTATGTCTACGCAAAATTTCATTTGTTTTACTCAACGGATCAACAATTAGAGCAATTTGAGTGTGTGCGGATTTTAAATGGTACACCCTTTACTACCAACAATCAATAGGAAACTAGTTATTTAAAACGGGCTCACTGCTTTAGAACCCCTTGGTTCCACTTACACCTTGCAATACATTCTTGCGCTTTTCGGTACTAGAATCTTTGTTTTTGTTTTGATTCACTGTGTCATTTTGACAGAATATTTTAGGGTTGTACCAACAATCAATATGTAACTAGCGATTTGAAATTGGTTCACTGCTGTAGAACCCCTAGGTCCGAAGTATACCTTGCAGTCTGCACCTTGCTATACACTCTTGCACTTTTCAGTACCTTTCGGTACTAGTATCTTTGACTTTGTTTTGATTCGCTATGTTATTTTGACAGAATATTTGAGGGTGTGTTGGTGTGTGTTACGTTATTAGGGGCGTATCATTAAGCTTGGGACCGAGCTTGGGACCGGTGTGCTAGTACTTCCTGAGCCAAAAAAGAGATTCATTTTTTTCCTGACTATCCAGCCGCTGGTTGCACGATGTTCGTTATTTTTCAGCGGTGGTTGATTAAGCATGGGAACTATATTCATTTTCTTCTTGACTTATATAGCCCCTGGTACGACAGTGGTATGGAGGCGATGGGGTTCATTTTCTTCTTGACTATATTCATTTTCTTCTTGACAATATAGCCCCTGGAACGATAGTGGTATCGAGGCGATGGGGTGAAGTTTTTTTTTTAACGTAGGACTACGTTTCTCTTTCCTATACCGGGTTTCATTTCAATATTTTGAAGAATGAGAGCGTTACGCAAAAGTGAAAGGTTTTTGAACGCTAATAACTCTCGTTTGACTGAACAGAATGACTTCATTTATACACCATTTGATTGGGAAAAATTACAAACGTTTTGCACTAAAATTTCAGTTAAGTAATATTAGTATAAGTAGTTAAATTTATCACTTAAAGATGATCTACTTTTGCTCCCATACAAATCTACACTTGAACAGGTTGAAAATATAGTTTTCCTCTCCGGGTCCTTGAAACCGGGTAAAAATTGTCTTTTTTTTTATTTCATTTAGTTTTATTCCATGTTAAATACAGCACTAGCCACACCCCTCAGCTGTAAAATTATTTTGCTTTGTTGCCGATGCCTGATTTAATAACTGAAGCCTGTCCACTCGTTTGAATCTTGCTTCGTACTGCATTTTCGTACCTCTCTTCTTTGGAGGCAATGCTATCAACACCAAAATGATTTGAGCCAAAATGATTTCATTGGGATGTTCAAGTTCGATTGATCGACGGTTGTGTTTTTCGCTCTCTCGTTACGAAGATTTTTTCTCGGTTTTTCTTTATCTCATCCGTTTCCTTGCGATTGTGCGTCTGGCTCCTAAATTATCACCTGCGCTTCCTCATCTACAAACCAGAAGGAAGCGCTGCAAAGTTTTTCAAGTTTCCCCGGTCGACCTATTGCCGTGGCAATGGGTCGTAAAAATCGATAATCCACGCGGGCGTCATCCGCTTCCGAAGCCTTACCGGAGCCGGGTATCTCCCAGCGCAAAACGATGTTTGTGACAACTATTTAGATTAATAGAATCATCCCGGCAGCCCTAAGTTTGCACCTTTAAACTGAAGAAATGATCCATGAAAAATTGAGATTCGTTCCATAAAAAACGTATTTCTGACCCATAAAGTTCTGATGAAAATCCATAACAAAATTAAAATGATCCATAAAATACAGCAATGTGATCCATATTTTATTTAAGTTTTAGCAATAAAATGCCAAAAATTTACCGTTATATATCTAGGCTATGATCCATAAAATTGTACCGATTACCCATAAACATATTGCAAATTATCCATAAAAGGTTCAATAACTTTCCTTAAACTTGTAAAACTGATCCTTAGAATGTAACGTTTGTGAACTAAAATATATGCACATGATCAATAAATTATTGAAAATATTCCATAAATAAATCGCCAATGATCCATAATAAGTTTGAAAATAAACCATAAACTTCTAAATATGGTCCATAGCAAATCAATTTTGTGCATTTATAATAATATAAATGATCCTTTTACAAAATTTAGCAATAAAATATCAAAAATTAACCGTTTTATACCAAGGGAAGAATAGATAAAAATTTTCGGATTTACCATTAACACAAGCAAATGATACTTAAAAGGTTCAATATTTTTCCTTCAACTTGAAAAATTGATCCACAGAATGTAACATATGTGCGTATCATCTATTAATTATTGTAAATGTTCCTTAAATAAATTGCCAGGGACCCCTAATAGTTTGTATAACAAATCGTAGTCTTCAAAAAATGAGTCATAACAAACCAACTTTGGTAAAGAGCTCTTCTACACGTAAAGAACTTCAGGTCAAATTTATGACTTGATTAAACTGTAGTTTCAGAAAATTTGATTTAAATTATGCCGGGCAGACGCTTGCTGTCCAACTCGCTGTCGTTCGTCGGACCAAACTAAAAAAACATCATCCGTTTGCATTATACCGGGCAAATGCTTGCATCAGCCGTTTGCCTGGAATCTAATCTACGCTATCTTAACACTTCGGATGTCGGAAACATCGACCGTTTAGTTCTACAATCCTCAACACGGCTACGCAAAAACTCCGCAATCCTTCTTTAGCAGTAATACTATGTCCGGATACCTGAAAGAACGGACATGTAACTAAATTTGAGTAGTAACGCAGTTGGAGATCAATTTTACAATCTTTAAGGATCAAAATTAAAAAAAAGTGCCCCAACCTGGAAAAATGCAGGCATAATTTATGGATCATACCATATGGTTTAGCGAACAAAACTGATTTACTATGTATCATTATTATAAGCTTATGGTTCATTATTCATCATTCTATGGATCATTGGCAATTTATTTATGGAAAATTTCAAATAATTTATGGAACATGCGAATATATTTTATTGCACAAAGGTTACATTCTACGGATCAATTTTACAAGTTTAAGGAAAGTTATTGAACCTTTTATGGATAATTTGCAATATGTTTATGGGTAATCCGTACACTTTTAACGACCATGCCCTAGATATTAAACGGTACATTTTTGATATTTTATTGCTAAATTTGTTATAAAGTATGGATCACATTGCTGTGTTTTATGGATCATTTCAATTTTTCTATGGATATTCACCAGAGTCTTATGGGTCAAAAATGCGTTTTTTTTGTGGCACGATTTTCAATTTTTTATGGATCGTTTATTACTTTTTATATGCAAAAGTACGTTTGCCGTCTAGTCGATCTGTTAACCGCTTCAGCATTTAGCCAATCTCCTGTATCACTTGAAAACACTCTTCGTTGATCGATTCTCTTCATAGACTTTATCTTTACTTTATTATTACGCCTTAACTGCTTAAGATGAATTCAAATTTCAGGAGGTACAAATCTAAGAAATTACAAAGATTTCACATGCCAAGCTTCAATATAATTCATGCGACTCTGCAGCATACAAGCCATTGAAGATTGACATGCAAAAATCTCGCAGTTTCTGATATATATGTCTCCAAAAGATCGAATTAACAATGCAAATCGGCCATAATGGTGGTTATTTTTGTATTCTAATTACATTCGCCTCAAACATCGATTCCTCTCACCGAATTTGATATCTACCGTTCATTCTACGTGTTAGAGCATCGCATATTATCTATATTTACAAATTAACCTATACATCAGCCCCCACACATAACGAACAGTTCAGCCGAATTCCATTTCTTTTTTTCCAATTTCGTTGAAAATCAAACAAATATAAACCTTTATGCCATTCAATCCAAAATTCCACCATCCCATTGCCATCCATCTCCGTCAGTTGCGGATCACTTTGCACGTTTGGTCAGTCATATCTCACTCCGCTACCCTCCCCCCATCGTCGCTATGGCTACAATATTGCAGATTTTCCAAGCTGATCCATTTATTTTCGCAGAGTTGTACACCGAATTCAAATAAACGCCCTGCTATTTTCATTAAGCCAGGAGAAAGGCACGTGGCAATCGCTTTGATCGTGGTCGTAGCAGATCTGCGAATTGACTGCGCACTTCATCTGCTCTGACGTCATGCTGCATGTAGCCGAAATTTTTTATCCTAACTTAATCCAGAGTGGCATTTATGGTGGGAAAAATGTCAAGCTGGCATTTACGACCTCAAAAAATTGTGAAACGAATAATTTTCTCTTTCAAGCAACATTCTTGCTGAGCGCTAAATTCCACACTCTGTTCATCTTTCTACTGAACGTCCATCTAACCAAATTCTTATCAACAAAAGCGCATGACATGCTAAGTTAAGCGTATAACGTATCGTCCGGTTATTACCGGCATGACAGAGTCATTTTTCGATGGCTTCCTTCTGCCTGGCTGTTGCACGAAATTAAGCAAAACAAACATTTCACCGCGATGAAAAGCATTCCTTTGGATAATGCACACCCACAAACGTTCGCACATCCGCCTGAATTTGGAGGGAAAGACTGGCAAGTTATTATCATCAAACACGTTCATTATACGAAGCATCTGTTTATCCTCCCCGTGGCGAACAGCCGGCTTTCGGGGTGGCCTTTGATTTGATGCGATTCCGATCCAGTTGGATGGAAGCGACTCTAGCACGAGGGAGCGGATTGTAAATCTTCGTCTATTCATCGTAATTGAACGCAGACAGCAGTGGGTCTATTAATAGCGTAGCTCCCGAAAGTAACTAACAACAAACTCAAGTTGTTTTCATGTTAATTATGGCGACTACTCCATTAAGCAGCCGATTAGGGTACATTTCGAAAAAGGCAAACAGTTGACAATGTGCCAGTGTTATTCATCATTTGACCTTGAATATGTGATAGAAACTTGTTTTTTTATTTGTCTTTATAGTCAGTTTTTCTAGTAATTTGAAATGAGGATTCCAGATAACACGGTCTAGTTGGTAGAGGCACGGAATGACTAATTCGGAAACCAGAAGGGGTTTCGCATCCCCGTCAAACACATGAGATCTTTCGAGTTGGAAATTTTCCTGACTTTACTGGACACGGAGTGTTCTGAACCTTATTGTTCCTAAAGTTAAATGGTGGAACGGTCAAAACTTGATCAAACTTGGTTGAATGCACATTTTCTATTATTTTTTTTTTTTTATAAAAAAACCGTCCTTTTGGAGGTGGGGTATCAAAAATATTTGGGGGTGTTGTGGCCTTTTTTTTTTTTTTATTTATTTGTTTTGTTTAGTTTTGTTTTTTTTTTTTTTTTTTTTGGTTTTTTTTGGGTTTCGTTTATATTTTATTATATTAATTGGGGGGGTTTGTGGGGTTTTTAGGGGTTTTCTGGGGGTTGATGTTGTGTGGTGGGGTTTTAGTATGTTCTAAAGATTGGACTCGGAAAAAATGCGACACTTTGTTTTGGGTGTAACTTTTTATCGCGTGGATAAAAATTAATGAAATTTTGAGCAATACTAGTTACTAGTATTATGTTTATGTGTGCAAAATTTTTTTGCGATTTGTCAAGTAGTTTTTAAGATGCATTTGAAACAAGAAGAGCTACGCCAGCAAATCTTGGACGTGGTGATCGATAATCCTGGTCAGTCGCACAGATGGATCGGCTAAAAGCTTGGAATCCACCATTCCACCGTGCTCCGCGTTGTGAAGATGTTTCAGGAGACGAAGACCATCGAGTGGCGCGCTGGAAGCGGCCGAAAACCGAAAACGGAATACCCAGAGAAGGCGTGGAAGATAAGGCAGTACTTTAAGAATAACCCGAACCTTTCCACCCGAGACGTGGCCAAAAAGGTCAATTCGTCGAAGTGGTTCGTCCAGCAGACCATGAAGCGGGCTGGGCTACGTGTTTTTAAGGTCAGGAAGGCGCCAAACCGGACTGACAAGCAAAACACGGTGGCCAAATTGCGTGCGCGGAAGCTGTAGCGTGAGTGGCTGGTCAAGCCAGGCTGTCTCGTCATGGACGACGAGACATATATCAAGGCGGACACCAAACAAATCCCCAGCCTCGAGTTTTTTTTGGTATGTCCCGCATGGAGGTTCCGGGAAAGTTCCGGAAGAGAAAGATGGACAAATACGCAAAGAAGTACCTGTTGTGGCAGGCGATCTGCGAGTGCGGACGGTACAGCAAGCCGTTCGTTACAACCGGCACTATAAGATTTATCGAGAGGAATGCTTGCAGAATCGCTTGCTGCCCTTCCTCCGCTCTCACCGTGGTCCCACGCTGTTCTGGCCGGATCTCGCTTCGTGCCATTACGCCAAGCCTGTAATGGATTGGTACGAAGCGAAGGGCGTTAATGTGGTCCCGAAGGAGGCGAACCGCAAAATACACCAGAACTTCGTCCGATCGATAAGTTTTGGGCGATAATAAAGAAGAAGTTGAAGAAAAGCTGAGAAACATTCAAAAACCGATGAAGCTTTGAAGAAAAATTGGGAGAAATTGTGTAAGGAAGATGGACAACGCCTCGCCCAAGATCTCATGAGCAGTGTTAAGAGAAATGTACGAGCATTCTGCATGGGGAAGGAAATTTAATAAATAAATTATGCCAAAACATAGCTAATATATAGTTATTTAATCCCTGAAAATTTGAGAAGTGTCCGATTTAAAATGAATTTTTGGTGATCATTTTTGTGTGTCTCATTTTTTCCGAGTCCAGTCTTTACCCTGGGCAAAGGCATAGTCTTATGTATTACTTGACTGCAACTAGGTTCCGTGGCTGGTCTGTAACTTTACCTATATGAATGATGCACACTTGTGATGCTATATGTGATGTGAAATTATAGAAATAGAAATGTTTGTTAATTTTTTAAATGGAAAAAAAAAAAAGTTTAATGTGGAATTTAAATTGTGTGTGATACGAAACTTTCGGAAAACGACATCACAAAGATACTTTATATCATATGGCTTATTTGAGTGGCAATTGTCCCTCCCTTTTTATTTTATTTATAAGCTTTTCAGACCAAGGTAAAAAACATTTTTAAGAAACTTCTACAATACATCTTGGGCATACAAAATTGATGCCGTTCTTTCAAGATTAGTGGAATCTTGAGAATTAATATAGCGACTGCAGTAACCATGGATTTCAGTTTATATTCAACGAAATAATTGTCGTTTATTACTCATAAGGATTTCTAAACCTTTTCAATAGAGAATGAGCAGCATTCGGCGTTGTGAGGATAAATACTAAATAACAATAATTAATATAATTTTCAGCAAAATAGCCTAGCATCAAGGTAAGAAATCATCGAATAAAGGGTGTACGGAATCAAATTGCGACACACACAAATATTCGGCAAAATTCGCCCGTTCAACCAATCATCTTCAAACTTTTGGGGGAAAAAAAAAAAATGTTGAATATTTTCCCATGTTTGTTTTATTCAATTTCAATTCCATATCCAAATTCACGAACCTTCTTCTTTACACTATTCATAAGGTCCTGTACAATAGTTGGAACAAGTTTGTTTTAGCGTGGCAATCCATGTTTTCTTCATATCTTCCTCCGATTTCACTTCCTTAGGATGCTTTCAAAGTGCCTGCTTCATGTTGGCCCAGTACTTTTCAATTGGCGACGAGAAGCAGAACAAGTCCGCCAAAACCCGTGCCAGGAAGTTGTACCTCAACATGCTGACGAAAGTTGAATGCTGCATCATGGACGACGAAACATATGTGAAGGCCGACTTCAAACAGATCCCCGGCAACCTGTTTTTCATGGCCAAGGATAAGTTCAGCGTTCCGGAGCATGTCCGCACTCAGAAGATGTCCAAATTTGCGAAGAAATGCCTGGTTTGGCAAGCCATCTGCACGTGCGGGAGGCGGAGTGCACCTTTCGTGACCCAGGACACGATGAACGGACAGGTGTACATAAAAGAGTGCCTCCAGAAGCGGCTGCTTCCTCTCCTGAAGGCCCACAACGTCCCAACAATCTTCTGGCCGGATTTGGCCTCATGCCACTACTCCAAGGACGTGCTGAAGTGTTATGCGGACAATAAGGTCAATTTCGTGCCGAAAATGTTCAACCCTCCCAACACTCCGGAGTTCCGCCCCATCGAGAAGTACTGGGCGATCATGAAGCAGCACCTTCCTAAACGACCTAAGGTAGTGAAGACAGTCGAGGAACTGAAGAAAGTATGGGTTTACATGCAAAAAACGGTTGATTCACAGGTTGTGCAGAATCTTATGGCCGGGGTTAAGGCCAAGGTGCGGGCATTTGCGTATGGACTGTAAATAAAATACGAGTAAAATGGTAAAATGAAGTTTAATAGTTATTTCTCAATCCCTGAAAATTTGATGGCAATCGGATGGAAACTCGAATTTTGCGAATCAATTTTGTGTGTGGCAATTTCATCGTGGACACCCTTTATTCGCATCTTGCACGAAAGTTTTCGTTAGCTTCATGAAACTAGATTAATGAAACTAGTTAGATGAAACTTACACAGCGTAAACAAATACACATTGAAATAATTCCACCCAAAATTTCAATAGAAAATACCAAACGGGTAAAAAGTTACAGCCATTTAAAAGTGGAGCAATTTGATTCCGTACAACCTTTAAATAATTATAAAATACAAATTACATATCTTGGTGAGAGAGAGGGACCAGCAGAGCACCCAAGTGAAATGATTTGGAAAGGGAGCTTGAGACTACCTTCACCCTATTGTTTATAAATCACTAAACGCCAACGGGCTCTTTGACTTCATCTATTGATTTTATTTTGTTGAAAAAAGGCTCGATTCTATTGCTGTTTCTATTGAATCCGACGGATTTCGCGTAAGTGTTTTTGATTACGGGGGCGCTCTTTCATTTTGGCTCTTCATCAAATCGTTTTTCAGATTATTCCAGTGCATTAAGGAGCTTCCTTGCTACAATACATGGTAGTATCTCAACATGTATGTACGTAATGTAAATCGATGTAATGATCGATAGGGTAGTAAACGTTATTTGGACACCCTAAGATAGGCACCGGCTATCAACGCTTTCAATGTCATAAACTAGCAAAACAGTCTGATCCAAGTAGGTTTTCCAGTATGCCAGTCTCAAATTAGATTAGATGTCTTTATTAAAGAGTCTTTCAGCCGGTGGTTGGTTCGTCACTTCTGTCTCAAATTTTCAAGTTCCATGAAAAGTTCTAGATTGAAAACCTTAAAAACAATAATCAATTTTTGTTTTGATTTATACCTCCACTTTTCATGGGTCACCTAGAGAGATGTATCATTCAGTTGCAGCTCTTTCCAATTGGCAGGATCGATTCCCAAATCATAAACATCAAAGAAAAATCACAATAAAATCTCTGTCTCCCCACGGCTTTGTGCTTTTTTTTTCGAGGTTCGTTTTGAGTTGTACAAGACAACTTCTTCGACCATCTCTTGGCACAGTTCCAGACGGGAACCGCCGGAAAAATCCAGGCTGCTGGTCTTGAGCCAACGACAGCAGCCGGGGTGGGTACTCAAGACCTCTTCTGGATTCCAGGTCTCAGGGCGTACGGACGTGAGGGAGCTTTCGGAGTACGGGTACGTTTACATTATCAAATACTCACCGTTCAAATTACAAATTTAGTTACTCGTCAAATTGGTCAATGGCAGCTGCTATGGTGGTGATGAAGGTATGCTGGTGAAAAACTGTCGGTGTCGGTAGAGGCTTCGGCTCCTAGCAACGGTGACCGTTCAGGAGGAGGTGAGAATGCTCTCGATGACACGCAGCTGGCTGCTCATGAAGTTGGTGGGGTTGGAAGCTCAGGTAAAATGTTATCACCTGGACACCATCCCCGGCGAGGACAAGCGCTTGAACCTAGATATTAAGCACTCTGTTTGAAGGAAATGCTAATGCAGAACCCGTAGCATCCGGAAAGGTAAACCTTGGTCCTCCGGAAAGTAGGGGGTTGGTGTCAGGCTCGGAAAGTCAACAACGCAATACGGACCGGAATAATTGGCGAAGACAACAGACGATAAGGAACTTGCGATTGGAAACTCTGTACGTGGAATTGTAAATCTCTCAGTTTCATGGGAAGCACACACGCATACATTCCGATGTACAGAAGGTCCGCTGGTTCGGCATCGTAGCGCTGTAGGAGGTGTGTTGAAAGGGATCCATGGTGCAAACATTTAAAGGTAATCATACCACCTAACAGAGCTGCACAGCGCGAAAAAGTAATGTGAATTTCTGTTCAATATCATGCACATAAATGGAGCGTCACAAAACTTACAAATTGACATTATAAATCGCGTAAAGTTATGGGACATACCATTCATTGCGGATGATGTTGCATACAACAGCTCGACTTTATTAGCGGAAGTTGGGGCAAGTGTGCCATAGGGGCAAGTGAGTCACCTGGCATTTTTTCAGTAAAAATTTAATTAAATGACCAAATGAGTACACAGATAAGTTTATTCCTCTTACTAGATATAGTGTACCGAATTTCACATAGAATAGTCCACTTTTCACATTTTTTTCATCTATTTTTTGCTGCGCAGCAAAATTGAGTGTAATTTTATAATATTTCTACCAAATCAAATAAGCAGTCAAAACACATAGAAACAAAAGATCGAGAAGGTATGTGTCACTCGCAAAGCTGAGTAAAAGAGAAATTGGTTCGTGGGGTCATTTTAAAATTTATAATTTAAAAAACTGAATTTTAAAAAACTTAACTTTTGGGGCAAAAGTGCCACCACTGTTTGGGGCAAGAGTGCCACCCCTGTATTCACTATTCTCCTTCAGAGTGAAGCTGTCAAAAACGTAAACATTGTTGTTGGGTTCACAGTGAAGCAGGATGGTGCGTAAATATAAGAGGATTCCGTCTCGAAAAAGTTGGCCAGCGGCCAGGATGGATGCGGCAGTGCGGTACTAGATCGAAAAGGGCACTTCGGTGAAACGAGCCGCGCAGGAACATGAAGTTCCACGGAAAACGCTCGCCAAATACCTGACACTCAACGAGACAACCCCCATCGCCAATTTGGAGCTAAGTTTGAGCTGTTATGAGACAGCTTTCAACGCACAGCAAGAGGAAGAATTGGTAAACCACATTTTGAAACTTGAAAAACGATGTTCCAGAATTGGCCCTCGTGATGTACGCAGCCTTGCATTTGAGCTAGCAGAGCGGAACAACATAAACCATCCATTCAATCGAGATAAGGAACTGACCGGTTGGGATTAGTTTTACGGTTTCCGTAACAGGCACCAGGAAACTTCCCTCAGGATTGCAGAACCCACATCAGCTGCTCGCATGCAGGGATTCAATCGAGTTGCTGTGGACAAATTCTTCAACATTCTTGAGGAAAAAGGATGCCCTCAAAAGTTCCCCCCCAAGCAGAATATTCGATATGGACGAAACATCAATTTGCACGGTAAGAGTCAAAAGATCAATTATGTAGCTTTTTTTTGTTTAATTTTATATTCCTATAAACCAGTTTCAAACCAAGAAGGCACGAGTGCTGGCCTTGAGAGGCAAAAAGAAAGTTGGTGGAATAACATCAGCGGAGCACGGAGCTATGGCCATGCGTGTCCATGTCAGCGAACGGAATTTTCGTCCCACCGATGCTGCTTTTTGCGAGATTAAGAATGACGGAGCGTTTGAAGAAGGGTGCTCCTCCGGAAACGTTGTGTTGTTGCAATACAACCGGGTGGATGAAGGCCTTTGGTTTCGGCAAATTTTTCGATCACTTCCTGGGCCATACTCGACCAACAGAATCGAGTCCAATTTTGTTGCTGCTTGATGGACACAGCTCACATACCAAAAACATGGCGTTTTTGGAAAAGGTAGGCCGGAATCACGTAACTGTAATCAGCTTCCCGCCGTACTGCAGTCATCGGCTGCAACCTTTGGACGTAACCTTTACGGGACCGCTGACGACACATCTGTCCAGGGCAATCGACGAATACCTCAAAGAAAACTCAGGCAAGGTCGTTACCGTAAATGAACTGAGTGAACTTTATGGAAAGGCTTACAACAAAACATGTAAAGCATCAATCGCAATCAACGGATTCGCTCAGACGGGACTGGTTCCCCGAAACAGGCGTGTGTTCACTGGCGATCTTTTTGCACCTTCTGATGTTACGGACATTGATCTTACGTGCAGCGACCCGACTGACTTCAACGGAACAAGTGATCATGATGGAACTTCTTCTTCTTTAGCATTTCAAGCATATTGTTTTCACAATTAGCTTATTGCATGCTCTCAACTTAGTGTTCTAAATGCACTTCCACTGTTATTAATTAAGAGCTTTCGATGCCAGGTACCTTTTCTGCATTAGTTTGATTGTGTAGCAAGTACAATCATACGCTATGCCCAGGGAGTGGAGAAATTTTCCTTTACGAAAAATTCCTAGACCAGACCAGGAATCGAACCCAGCCACCTCCAGCATGGTGTTGCTTTGTAGCTACGCCTTTACCGACTGAGCTAAGGGTGGACCCAATCATGATGGAACTGGTGGTGACATTGAAGCTTGCGAATCCATAGACAAAGACTTCGACAAAAACCTAACGATGAACCTGTGGTTTCAGTCACTGAGGATGAAGATAAGGAAAACTGTGTGCCGGGAACCCCGCGTGCTCCACATCAAGGATTTGCAGTTTCTCCAGAAGCCATACTTCCTCTTCCAAAAACACGAACGAAGAAGATATCGCGAAAGAGGAAAGAAAAGGCAACAGAGCTCACATCAAGTCCGTACCGGACGACTTTGAAGGAGGCTCAGGTATCGAAGGATATAGAAAATATCAAAAAAGCTAACAAAACACGTCAAAAATCAAATACGAAGCAGCCTGCGAAACGCATACGTTTAACTGATTACAACTCATTGGGAGATTTCCTGGAACAAGTGTGGCGTATGCCATGCTTGGTTTCACGATTGTTACAAAGATGAATGTCCAACGTGCTCCCATTAATCTGTAACCATCTGAAGGAGGCTTGACCAATACGTAATATTTGAAATAATTTGAATAATAACAATTGAATATTTGGTAATAATTGAAAATTTTAAAAAAATCAGAAAAAAAGATTGTACAAAGTAACTTATAATGATGGTAAACTTAAAAATGTATTGAAATGCTCTAATTAACTACCCCTGACATATACAAGCGCCACACCTGTTAAGATTTTCCATTTTCTATTAAATTCTTTAATTTCGTCTAGGTTGTCGTCTTGCCCCATACGGGTGGCACTCTTGCCCCATAGCACAACAAAGTACGTCATTTTTAACAATTTTTAAAACGCTTAAAAAATAGTTGTTTTTGCGTTTATTTTTTCTGGAACTCAACAATAAGTGAAAAAATAAGTGTGAAATTGCATTGAAAGTAAATCCGGCGTTTATCGAACAGGTTTTAGTAAGTTACAGAACGAATCGCTTAAGGTGGCACACTTACCCCAAATTCCGCTACAACTATTTCATTCAAGTTTCTGCTTTGTGTGGAAGGAAATACAATTTCACATGCTCTGATATTTACATCAAAATGAAGATTCAGATTTTTTTTTCTTTAACTTTAGCATAATCAACGTGCACAATCCACACTCCGGAAGCACTGATGATGTCAAGGACGCATTTTACGCGCAGCTCGATTGCGAGTACGACCGTTGCCCAAGCCACGCTTTCAAGATCATCATAGCAGATGTGAATGCTCAGGTTAGCGAGCACAGTTTGAAATAAACATTTAATTTACTGCGTTATCTAATGCACATAAAGAGAATGCTAGATTTGGCTGGAACTGATGGAATGTTTCATTTAAATTTATGCCTGATAACGCCTGAATCTAGACTGTTGTATGGAAGATTGCAAACATACGTTGTATGGCGTATGTTGTATTACGCGCCTGTTAAAATTCATTACTATTTTTTGTGAGGAGGAGGAGTTCAGACCGACAATTGGAAAGTTCAGCGCTCACCAGCTGACGAACGACAACGGCCTACAAGTCATTGATTTCGCCGCCACCAAGAACATGAACATTCGTAGCACCTACTTCCTGCATAGTCTCCCTTATTGCTACACATGGAGATCACAAGAGAAGACGGAATCGCAAATCGACTACGTTCTCAGGGATGGACTGCACTTCTCCGATATTATCGACGTCCGAACCTATCGTGGGGGAACATCAACTCTGATCATTACCTGATGATGGTTAAACTGCGCCCAAAACTCTCCGTCATCAACAATGTACGATACGGACGGCCGCAGAAATCCAAAAAAATCTGTTTCTCGGTAATTTTATACTGAGTTTTCAAACAGTTGAAAAAGACAGTAAACTTTTTATCATCAGCGCATGAAATGTAAGCAACATTATAATAAAGTTATATTTTTCTATCAATAGACAATGTTGGAATGCAAGCATTCAGTGTACATTTCGAAAGAATTTGTGTTTTTTTTTCAATTTTTAAAAACTGTTTGTAAGTTTACCGAACTTTTCAGCTGTTTGATATTTTACCGAACAGATTAAGTGTGAAGTGTGTTCCTCTACACTTTTGCAATAATAGATTTCACCCTCATGTACACACTTTCAGACCTTTGACTTGACTCCTGCCATCAAGGTTTGGACAAGCTTCTCTTCTGGTTTTGTAAGCATTTGTCCACTTCTGCTTGAAGTTTTATACCGATTTCGACCGATTTTTTCCGTCAATCAGCCTTTATTAATGTCCAACATTTCTCGATCTGTCGGAGCTCCGAACAGTTTGGAGGATTAATGTCACGAGGTACAACAATGACATTATTTTCTTCGTACCATTTCTTCGTTACTGTTGAGTTGTGGCAAGATGCCAAATCGGGCCAAAACAGGTTGTCTTGAGAATGCTGCTTTAGAAATGGCAATAAGCGTTTTTGAAGGCACTATTTGATGTAGACAAATTTACTTAAAAAAAAGATTTTTTTTCCAAAAATGCTAATAACTTTTGAATCACTCAGCCGATTTAATTGCTTAATACAAAAATGTAAGGTTTGGTAATATTTTTTTTTGAATAATACAATAATTTATTTTTTTTTTTTTTTTGTTTTATTGTGGGGGGGACAAAAAAATTCTCTTTTTTTTTTTTTTTTCTTAAAAATTTAGACATTTTTACATAACATAAAGGGCGATACGGTCAAAATTTGGTCAATATCAACTTGACGTATTTCTTTCAATTTTGCATTTAAAAAACCTGAACACCCCTCATTTTGAAGGTGTGTGTGTGTAGAATGTTGTTCCTATTTTGATTTTGGAATTCACTCTTCAGTTGTCAAAATGCCGTCCAAGCAAGAAGAGCAGCGTATCAAAATTTTGCTCGCGCATCGCGAAAATCCGAGCTACTCGCACGCAAAGTTGGCAAAATACGCTAAAAGTTGTCAAATCAACCGTTACAAATGTAATTAAAGTGTTTGGGGAACGTTTGTCGACAGCCAGGAAGTCTGGATCGGGGGGAAATCGAAAACCGGAAGCCGCTGAGACGACAAAGAGAGTTGCCGGTAGTTTCAAGCGAAACCCTAACCTATCTCTCCGAGATGCCGCAAATAAGCTGGGTGTATCGTCTACAACCGTGATTCGAGCCAAAAAACGAGCCGGACTATCGACTTACAA
Source organism: Aedes koreicus (assembly GCA_024533555.2). NCBI lineage: Eukaryota > Metazoa > Arthropoda > Insecta > Diptera > Culicidae > Aedes > Aedes koreicus. Next base: position 246,535 of record JAHHFK020003286.1, read on the forward strand.
GAAGGTAGTGACTCCAAATCGCGATGATAAACAAAATACGACGGCCAAAGCGCGATCCCGGAGGCTGTACACGACGATGCTGACGAAGTTTGACTGCGTGGTAATGGACGACGAAACCTACGTCAAAGCCGACTACAAGCAGTTTCCGGGACAGGAGTTTTATACGGCAAAAGGAAGAGGAAAGGTAGCAGATATTTTCAAGCACACGAAACTGTCAAAGTTCGCAAAGAAATATCTGGTTTGGCAAGCCATTTGTACCTGTGGCTTGAAAAGCGGCATTTTCATAGCTTCCGGGACTGTCAACCAAGAAATATACGTGAAAGAGTGTTTGAATAAACGTCTGCTGCCTTTCCTGAAGAAACACGGTTGTTCCGTACTGTTTTGGCCGGATTTGGCATCTTGCCATTACGGTAAAAAGGCCATGGAGTGGTACGCCGCCAACAACGTGCAGGTGGTTCCCAAGGACAAGAACCCTCCCAACACGCCAGAGCTCCGCCCAATTGAGAAATACTGGGCTATTGTCAAGCGGAACCTAAAGAAGACCAAAAACACTGCAAAGGACGAGCAGCAGTTCAAGGCAAACTGGCTTTCTGCGGCGAAGAAGGTGGACAAGGTGGCTGTACAAAATCTGATGGCAGGGGTCAAGCGTAAGGCCCGGCAATTCGGATTTGGAAAAGCGGAAGCCTAACTGAATATTTTTCCTGAATTTTATACTAATTGAACTTGAAAAAGAAATTTAATTTGATTCTTTAAATAAACGATTTCACCGATTTACACGCGTTTTCCCTTGACCAAATTTTGACCGTATCACCCTTTATCAATACATTGGCGATGCATGTATTTTATTTTTAACCTACATTTTTTCAAAAATGCTATGTTTATATTTGCTCACTATCCTACCAAAAGATTCAATAATTCAAAGCAACTTGCCAACCATGCATCCCTATTAATGTTAAGTGATTTTTATAAGTTCATTTAGTTTTTTGAGAGCCAAGGGATGGGCAATAAACCACTTGTTCTCATACATGAAATGTTCATGTCCCTCCCCCTTCCCCTTAGTGATTTTTACAGTGTCATAGATGTTTCCTCTTCTGAGAACGAAAATCGTTTTAACAGATTCAATACGGATTTAATACGGAAGTGACCTGGAGAATAACTGTCCACTGATTAACTTCGTTCGCTAATGTTTTTGAAGATCAAAATTTAATCAAAGTTTTACAGAATGTTTGAATTTCCAGAAACCTTAGTATGACTCGTAACGGGTGGCCACCATATAGCGGGAATGAAAAAAAATGGCTCGACAAAAAAAAACAACAAAGATAAATCTGATTTATTTTATATAAAGGGTTGACCTTAGTCTTCAAACTTAGCTTAATGAATATTAGCATATGGTCCGTGGTCCACCGTACAGCGCTGTCTAGGCCTGGTGATAGCACCAGGCTACTCCCAAGCTCCATCTATGTGGTTCTCTGTGCAATTACACTAGTTCTGTTCAGTAGCGGAGTAACAATTAAAAAACGCACGGTCTTTTTTATATTTAAAAAAAAAAAAGTTCCGAAAATTTGGGCGTGAGGGTGAAATATAAATCTATTACTGCAAAACTGTAAAGGAGGAGAGACAAATAAATGCTGGGAAACAGATTTGTTTGGATTATCGTTAAACCTATAACATTCGTGTGATGATACGAAATTTATGTACGGACACACTCAACTTTAGTAAAACCTCGGCTTTTTTTGCCCCGATATTTCAGCATGGTCAATTTCGGGTGAAAAAGGGAAATCCTCATGTTGGTGCGACAACTTTGACGTCAGTTGAAGTCCAAATCACTTGATGGAGATAGTTCAAATTTTGTCCACATTATTTCCTATATTTTTTAGGCTATAATAAAATTTTTAATAAGCTACCTAAATTTTTCACAGAAATAAGGTTTTTTTTAAATTGGTTCGTCCAAAAAACATATCTTATGAAATCTTTAAATTTATAAATTTTATCAACATGAAATTTTGGTCACATAAGGTCTTTACATTGTTTATAGTGTTGTCAAATTTTCAACCAAAAATATTGAGAATTGACAAAGTTACAGAAGGTTGAACATGGCATTTTTGGAAGCAAAATTTCACTCGGCTTTTTTTTGCTAGAAAGCTGGAAAACTTCTCCAAATTTGTTTGAACAAGCTGTTATTTGACACTGATGTTTGATGGGTGAACACTTGGTAAGAACCACGGCTTCGAAATTCCCTTATCGAAAATCTCGATGTAACCTTGTTGTTAAACTTACACTAAAAATGTATTTTCGTAAAATAGCTTTCACTCGTTTCGTTAACATGGATTTTGTACATAGAACAAATGTCTTGTATGAAACATTCGTAATGCTTTTTATCTGGTGAAATGCTATCATTGCACCTTTTTGTATAATGCACGAAATGAATTTCGTTAAGACCAACCAATCAATGTTTCCCTTTTATCGCACTCATGCAAGATGATATTGCTGCTAGGATGGGCGGTAATAAATTATTTATCCCAAAATAAAAATTAAGGCGCTGTCGAGAGTTATAATTTCATACTTATTTATCAAGTATGTTCTTAGGAGTCACCATGGCCTACTGAGATGAACCACGGATTCAGTCTCAGCGCTTTCCAAAAATACAGGATCGTATCCCATGTCAGAGGCATTAAAAAACGCTGGACGAAGCCACGTGGTTGCACTTCTTTTTTCAATTACATTTCGAGTCGATATAGTAGATCTGTCTGTCATTCACGTTTTCGCCCGAGAGACGTTTCTTTTTTATTGATAACAAAATATTCGTAGCTCTTTTTATTGTGTTCGTACAATGCACGAATGTTCTTTCTGTATCAACAAATGCTGCGTGCTTTTGACAGTTGCGCGTGTGCCATTAATTACGAAGGTAGTTTCATAAATAAAGGGTGTCCACGATGAAATTGCCACACACAAAATTGATTCGCAAAATTCGAGTTTTCATCCGATTGCCATCAAATTTTCAGGGATTGAGAAATAACTATTAAACTTCATTTTACCATTTTACTCGCATTTTATTTACAGTCCATACGCAAATGCCCGCACCTTGGCCTTAACCCCGGCCATAAGATTCTGCACAACCTGTGAATCAACCGTTTTTTGCATGTAAACCCATACTTTCTTCAGTTCCTCGACTGTCTTCACTACCTTAGGTCGTTTAAGAAGGTGCTGCTTCATAATCGCCCAGTACTTCTCGATGGGGTGGAGCTCCGGAGTGTTGGGAGGGTTGAACATTTTCGGCACGAAATTGACCTTATTGTCCGCATACCACTTCAGCACGTCCTTGGAGTAGTGGCATGAGGCCAAATCCGGCCAGAAGATTGTTGGGACGTTGTGGGCCTTCAGGAGAGGAAGCAGCCGCTTCTGGAGGCACTCTTTTATGTACACCTGTCCGTTCATCGTGTCCTGGGTCACGAAAGGTGCACTCCGCTTCCCGCACGTGCAGATGGCTTGCCAAACCAGGAATTTCTTCGCAAATTTGGACATCTTCTGAGTGCGGACATGCTCCGGAACGCTGAACTTATCCTTGGCAGTGAAAAACAGGTTGCCGGGGATCTGTTTGAAGTCGGCCTTTACATGTGTTTCGTCGTCCATGTTGCAGCATTCAACTTTCGTCAGCATGTTGAGGTACAACTTCCTAGCACGGGTTTTGGCGGACTTGTTCTGCTTCTCGTCGCGATTAGGGGCCTTTTGTACCTTGAACGTTCGAAGCCCAGCCTTAGTTTTGGCCTTCTGGACAAAACTTCGGCTTAGGTGCAGCTTCTTAGCCACATCCCGAACGGAGGCGTTCGGATTTCGGTTGATGGCCCCAACTACGCGGTTGTGATTTTTGGTGTTGTACGGAATACTTTTTCCTTCACTTCTGGGCTTCCGATCGGTGGTCAACCGTTCCTCGAACCTCTTAATCACTCGCGACACCGTGGAATTCGCGATTCCCAACGTTTTAGCGATGGAACGATGCGAGAGATCCTTGTTCTCGTGATGAATGCGCAAGATTTTATCACGCACGAGCTGTTCTTTCGACTCCATTTCCGCGAGTTTTGATCACAGGACTTTAAAACTTGCAGGATGTAAATAATGCACTATGAACTAAATCCACCCAAATTTTCATTAAATTCTACCCAACGGTTAAAAAGTTAGAGCAATTTCATAGTGTGGCAATTTCATCGTGGACACCCTACATTTATTACAAACCAGTTTCGTCGCAGAAAACAACGAATAGATTTGTTAGTTCTACTTTTGATTTCGTATTATAAACTAAAATTAATTTTCCGTGCAGTGCACAGCGATGGAAGCGTCGTCTTACCCATCATTTTCGTAGAAGGACCATTATCTTTCTTCCGGATTACTGCCATGGTTGTCAGAGTACGGTATATGATGGTTTTCGAAACATTTTCACGCTTAAAATGTTAGACCGTGTACTTTTTCCCACGATCTTTGTTTGCTTGAAAGAATTGTACAATGCGCGCCCGCAGTACTTCCTGTTTCGTCGGCATGCTGTAAAGAACTGAACATGTTAGAGTAAAAGTGTAAGTCTAACAATTTTCTGAATATTGTTAGGTTTCATTCACATAAGGTGATATTTCTCTGAAAGTATTGTTCTGATAGGAAAGTGTTGAAGTCATTCCCGTTATTTGGTGGCCACCCGTTAAGCATTTGAAACTTCCTTTTCGTAGGCTGAATCGCGATGAAGTGAACAAACATCCTATACAAATTCATGCATTAGCATTGGCATTGAAAGCTTTCAACTAATAACTGAGTATATTACGAGTTAAACACTCAATTGAATACCGGGCAAAATTATCTCTACAGAAACGTTACAAGCCTCTTAAAATAAAACAAAAAAAAGAATAACAATTCGAATTGTATCTCAAATTGATTTTTGAAAAAAGTCCTTCTGTTTCTTTTCGAAATCTCCGATTTTTCCATTTGATTGGCCAAATCATGAAAAAAAAAAAATATTATAACTGGTCAACAATTCTTGAAAAGGGAAATGATTTCAAGAATCCTCCTTTGGTCAAACTTAAAGATCTTTGTGAATTTAGTTATGAAAGTTACATAGAAAAACTTGAATTGCAACTTTTCAAAATATATAAGTTTATGTGCATGTCTTTAAGCTTTTAGAAGAGAATTATTATACTGACTGGCAGGTATAAAAAGCACAAATTTTGAGTAGAGTAGAGTTGAGTAAAGAAAAACAACTTTCATCAAAAAACCAATTCGAAGTGCATGTTTGATTTTTGTAAACCCTAATCCACGCTGATTTTGAACATCAAACTTCACGAAAATAATGCACCAACGAGTGAAAATAAATGATTTCCTTTTGTCACGAAATGCACCCCCATTGCAATCCCAAATATCGTGTTAATAAGAACTACTAGCGTGACTGAATGACTAACATTGCACCTCCGAAAACTAATCGAATTCTGCTTCCCATCGCATGTTCAACCCAATCGAGCAACTTCAAGGGGTTTCTTAAAACTCGTTTTACTTCTACTGTCACCAATTTTTTTCTTTCCTTAGAACTCAGTTCGTTTACTTGCTCGTTTTTTTTGTAGGTATTGTTGGTCACGTGCTGAGCGTTTTCCACTTCGCTTATTTTTGAGTGAGAGTGATGCCACCTAGCGTGCGACCGATCGCGATAGTGATGAAATTTATGTTCTTCCTTCGGAAAGTGTTGCATGTCATTTCGTCCTTCGGGACCGCGCGTCAGTTGCCATAAAAAAAAAACAGCTCGACCTTCCTCACGGCTATGATGAATGTGGGAGTGCCATTATTTACTTTTTGCCGGTCGTAATTCACTGGCTTGCATTGTAGTGCAATTATTTTTGTTAGAGAGTAGCTGCTTTCCATGCCACTGTGGATTCGATTCGTTCACCAGCTGGACAAAATTTAAACGTGTTTGAAATTTTGTGAAAATCAATACAGACGCCTTTTCTTTTAAGATAAGATGACAAAAGACAAATTTGATTGAATTTCTTTCACCTCAAAATGCTTGGCAGCGATGACAATTTTCGTCCAGAGGTGGAACAAATTCAGTCAAACCTGCTGAATCTCCTTCTATAATAGACCATTCACCTTTCGTTCTGGATAAACACTTGCTGTTAGATTCTGATAACTCCTGTTAACATTACACTGCCAACATATAACAATACAATTTTAGTACATGAAATTGAACTCATATTTAGTAAACATCTTCAGGCATCTTCTCTCTGTACGAAAATCTGGTTTTTGACCGTCCCAATCCCACTGTGCCAGTGCGACTGCTTCGCACCTCCTCAAGAAGTTCAAACAATCATGGAAAGCGGTAGCGTCATCGCTTTCCCATATGTTTACCGTTGAAACTCTAAACTGACAGCCACGAGTGGATGATTTAGCTAATTGTCGTCGGTCAGCATCGCTTCTGCGTGCGGATATTTCAGTTCACTCCGAAGCGATGTTACTATTGCTATTAATAGACGTTCAACCTTCACCGCGAATCCGACTCCGTATGACACTCTAAAACAGAAGACGACTATTTCCACCCGGAGAAAAATGTCAACTCATCGGGCGTCGTAAACAAGAGCAAACACCCACATAATTCGTACCCTACGTGTTGCGAAGGGAATGTACACAAAAAGTGATACAAATCTGCGAAGAAAAAGCAATGCAAACTATTTATAACCGCTATAAAAGGAAGTCAGTAGTTCTTTCAGGTTCAGCGTAACGATGAGCCAACTACTGTCACGCGATGTTTGCAAACTAATGAACCGGCGAGTTCATTTCGTAATATGTCTGTTTCCGCTGGTACACAGGTTCAAATTATTGGTATTTAAAACGTACTAGACTACTCGCACTTTATGCCAAGTGCAAATATAGGTCAAATCGATTACATAACATATCCTGTTTATATTTCCAGTGCGCACCAACAGGTCACCTGTTCCTATCTGCTCTTTGTGAACCGAAGTTGTCTTCGATTGGTCTCGCTAAATATGATCTAGTTGACAGTGTATTTTTCACTTTAGGATGGTTCTAACAAGAACAAAAGTTTCGTACGTACTGAACTATAATGATCGATTTACCTTCATCAACTTTCTCTTTCGATAATAATTTGGCCTGAACAATATTTTACGTACATCTGAATCTCTATACCGCAGGACTCGAAAAGGTACTTTGACGAACTAAATGGTAAAATTCATCGTGTGAAATTTGTCTTTCCTACAAATCGCCTTCCTGTTTGCCCACCTTCACGAGCGAGTCCGTTTTCTCATTGATATTGAAGCAATGTGAAGGGACCAATACAAAGGTAATCAAATATGATCGTTCAAACTCACCTGTTTCCTTCATTTCTAAAGGAAATAAGATGAGTGTCTAGAAGATTCCATCGACCGAAGAGCCTCAATCGAACTGAGGCTGTACGAGAAGAGGAAGTAATGGTCTACGGGCATGTTGGAAATTATTCCCTTTGTTATTGCAGCTCAGCAACATAAATATAACAAAGTTGTGAAAACACCAAAGCCAATGTATCCATTGAGGTGAGACCCATCCATAAAAAACGTGATTGTTACTTTTCACGAAAAAAAAACGCGGAATGATAAAAGAATGTAGTTGTTCCGGAATCCTATGAGATGCTCGTTTCATGGTAAGGTCATAATGAATTGAGGAACTGCTATAGTTGAATTACCACGGAAGACACATATCAGACGATATGTAGTGGTGGTAAATTTTCATAAATCGAGATTGAAATGCCTTAGTACTTCTACCAATTATTATTCTGAGCGAGAGTTCCCAGAACCGATTCCGGAGGGGTTTTACTTCTGCCAGAACTTCAAGACGCATTGATAGAAACGTCTGATCAAGTTCGGGTGCAAGTAACTAAAGAATCTTTATTTAAAAATTATATCAACGCTTACAATGTCCTAACATGCCCCTTTAAGTGGAAGAATATGAATTTCTAAGAATTGTTTATCTTCAAGCTGATGATTTGATGGCACAAGATTCAAAGAAATAGTGATGTCTTATATCTGTATATTTGCTTCTATAAGACTAGCCATCCTTCTCCACGAGATTGATTGCGCTCTTGTTATCACAGTTGATCGTTACGGAAAGTTCGATACCGTGAAGTTCTTGAAGGAAACCTTTCCCCCAAGCTGCTTCTTGGGTGGCAGAAGACAGTGCCATGTATTCGGTTTCGGTAGTGGATAGTGTTACGGTGGACTAATTCTTCGACCTTCAAAAAATTGCACCTCCACTTTGTAGAAATACGTAGCCGGTGATGGAGCGTCGAGTATCCACATCGTTCTCCAGTCCGCATCGCTAAATCCTTGGAAGTCCTTTTCCGAATCGGGCCTTATCGGCCATACTTGTGATCCTTCTTTCTTTTTAGGTATCGTAGAATTCTCTTAGCTTCCATCAAGTGGGCAGATCCTGGATCGTGACAGAAGCTGCTGACAACACTCACTGCGTAGCTGATATCTGGTCTAGTGCATTGTGCTACAAACTGCAAACCGCCGACCGATTCCTCTCATCCTTTCCTTCTCTTCCACAGATCAGGTCTCATCGCATTCGTTAACCTTTGGTTCAAATCCAAGGGTGTTGATACAGAATTGGACTAATCATCCGGAAGCGCAGTAACAGCTCATCGATGCTCCTGGTATACGGTTAATCTGCCGTCGTACCGCGTAACCTGCAGACCCAGTATCTATTTGACCTGCCCTATGTCATTCATTTCAAATTCGGTACACAATTGCTGCTTTACTTCATCTACCAGTCCTTGATCATTAAGAAACAGCAAGAAGTCATCGACATAAACGGAAATGATGATCACTTTTCCGTTATCGAAGTAGTAGTAGACGCACGAGTCATACGTTGATCGATGAAATCCAATCAGGTTTTAATTCCAGACTAACCAGACTAGCCTGCTTTAAGCCATACAGAGCCTTCTTCAGACAGCATACCTCCGTCGGTGATCGAGCGTCCTGAAACCCTTTCGGCTGTTCCATGTAGATTTCCTCTCCGGATCACAATGATAAACGATGCTGACCTCGCTTGATCACAACGGTCCTGTGAATACGCAAGAGTCTGAGGAAGGATACTGTACGTCACTTTAAGGTTAGAATACTTGCCTGGTACTTTGCGCTTTCTGGAGCTGCGCCTCGCTGTAGATTGAGAATCAATCTGAGTTGATTGCTAAGGGAGCGCACTAGATTGCTGCAAAACAGCTGGATCGGAATCGTCTTCTTCATTGTCGTTTTCGTCTGAATCGAGCACCATAGCTGGAGATGCCACAGTTTCTAAATCCATATTTCCGTTGACTTGTCCTGATTCCTTGGCTTGCTCCTGATGATCCTTCTCTTCTCGCAGAATAACCACGTCGTGGCTCACAAACACTTGCTTCGTTGTTGGATTGTAAACTCTGTAGCCCTTGGAACAATCAGCATAGCCAAACAGGATACATGATTTCGACTTCGGATCCCATTTCTTCCGATTCACTTTTGGGACATACGCCATCGCTCTTGAACCGAACACTCGCAGGTTCTTCGATCGTCCGATTCATCCTTTTTGTGAGCCCCATTTTGCTGTGGGTTATTCGACAACGAAGTCTCGTGATGAATGCCGCATGCCTTCAAGAATATTTCGAACTTATTTCCGACATATTCGGTTCCTTTATTGGTCCGCAAATACTTGATCATTTTGCCTGTTTGCTTCTCCACGAACGCTTTGAACTCTACAAATGCATCAAACGCAGCTCCTTTGGTCTTAAGGAAGTACGTATGGGTGATTCGACTGACCATCTCGGTTCGGTTCGGACTTTCATCTAGCCAACAACGACGATTGCTTTCCATGGAAACGCTGGACTTGGCTTTGTTCTTCTGGACAAGTGGCTAATGAATTTTGCGGGATTTTCGACTACATCATATCCGCCGTGAGCTTGATCCCTGAGGCGGCCAGCCCCAAAATCATTAGCTCGTATAGCTTCGATAACCTCATCAGCAGAACTAGCGACCGCCATTCGTCGTCCAACAGGAAACCAATTTCTTCCAACTTGTGGAATTATTTCGTCGACATACTCCTAAACGAACGAACAGTATTCTAGGTCCAACGTGGTTGACTTCAACAGAACAGGAATATCATTTTTTCCTTCATCAACAAATATGGCTATCTCTTCGTACAAGTCACTCATAGTTCCATTACCCGCTCCGTAATCAAATGACGTTTCACTCTATAGCTCGGAAAGATGCAAGAAAGTCTACGTTGATGATTATTCGCATAGATTTTTCAGAAATGTTGGCTTCCTTGTCAAGTTTCCTAATAGAACGTACCGATTTGCGAGCAATTTTTGCACTGATTGATTTTATCGCGTTTGGCGTAAAGGTTGTATTCGTTAAAAATGGCACACCGACAATCTTCTCTATCTTTTGAACCGTATGAGTAAAAACCTGAAAGTTTTTACAAATCTTATTCATAGTGTATTGTTTACATCTGTTAAGTTTCACAGTTATTCATATAGTAGTTCCAATCATGTCTCCGAAAAAAAAATGTCGGTGAAAAAATATGGTGCACTTACACTTAAAATCCATAAGTGTCCCACCCATGGTTCGCTAAAAAGCTTGGAATTGCATATACAACTATATTTTTTAATTTTTTTTTATTTTCCGTCGGCCTATTTCCTCACATGGTGACAATCACCGACGCCAAGAAGACGACTCCACCACCTGGACCCTACCTATCGACTCATGAATATGAGCAGGGACCAACGGTTTTACTTCCCTTCCGAAGGAAGACGTGACCAGATTTTTCTGTCTCTTAAAAACCACCGACGTCGACTGGGATTGAACCCAGACCCACTGGGTTGCCAAGTAGCGGTCACGCTTACCACTACACCACCGACGTTGGCTCAAATACAACTACCCAAGAAGCACACTTCGTTCATAATTAGTTGTAGTTACTTGATTCTGACTACGCAAGTCATATTTATGTTATCTCAACTGAATGGCAACAAGTGTACTGCTAGGGTATGTCTCGTGTGATAAGAATCTTCAAGGAGCGTCTGAGTGCCCGAAGGAAGGAAGGGAGTGATCGTAAAAGTGGTCCAATGAACAGTAAAATGGCCAGGCAAGTGGTGCAACAGTTATAAAACCGTCCAAACATGTCAATTCGAGATGTCGCTAAAAAGTACAAGGTGTCAGTCGGTTTAGTGCAGAAAACCGAAAATCAAAACATCACTGCGAAAACCCGCGCCCGGAAACTTTACACGAAGTTGCTCACCAAATCATGTTGCATCGTGATGGATGACGAAATTTACGTCCAGGCCGACGTCCGTCAACTTCCTGGGCTAGAATATTTCGTAACCAAGTCTAAGCTCGATGTTCGGGAGGATGTTCGAAAGAAGAAATTATCGAAATTGGCAAAGAAGTTCACGATCTGGCAGGCGATTTGTGGATGTGGTCAACTAAGCGCTCTTTTCATAACTTCCGGAACAATCAACGGTGCGATTTACACGGAAGAGTGCCTTAAGAAGCGTTTTTTGCCATTCATAAGGAAGCACAAAGGATCGGCTCAGTTTTGCCGGATCTAGCATCCTGCCACTACGCTCGAAACGTGTTGGAGTGGTACCGAGCTAACGGAGTCAATTTTGCGCCAAAAGATATGGACCCACTAAATTCACCGGAATTCACCGCACAATTGGAAAATTATGAAAAGGCAATCATACCAAAACTATTAAAACATAGCTGGAGTTGAAGAATATTTGGAGGCAAAAACAAAAAAAACACTGGGAAAATCTGTTGTACAAAATTTGATGGGTGGAGTGAAAAGGAAGGTGCGGGCATTGGAGATGGGAGATGAAATTGAATTCTTGAGTTCCTTGATCGCCTTTTTGATCAAATCATCCGTCGTTCTGGCCACGAAATTATTTAAATTTACTCTTCTCTTCAAATTGGCCCAGAACTTATCGAATGTTCGGAGCTGAGGCACATTGGGAGGGTTGGCATGCTTGGACACCACCGGGCCGACGCTAGATCCGGCCAAAACACCACGTCGTCATCCTTGTGGTTCTTTTTAATGAAGGCGACAACTTCTGGAAGGCACTTCGTACTGTAGATCTCGCCACAATAAAAAGAAGAGGAGACTTGACATCCCCTTTTCACTGATTGTAAGCCACAGCAAAACCTTCTTTGAGGAGCTTCGTGTGAGCTATGTACATCACATCGCTGCTAATTTCTTTTGTCGGGTAGGTGAAGTAGCCTTTATCTTGCCAGTCGTTGCCGTAAAACGTGAGGTACGTCTCGTCGTCCATAACGACCACCACGTTCCGCTTCGCCAGGAAGATCTCTTTGACCAGAATCTTCAGCCGTTATTTGGGAGTTTCCGCTTGGTTCTCCGACACGGCGGGCTTGAACTGACGCTTCCGCATGTGGATACCTATTTTAGCCAAATACTTCTTGACCGTTTGGCCGGTCGCCCCGACGTCCCAGCCCAACGAACGGAAAGAAGTGTCCACCTTGCCTTCCGTCTTCCGTTTAAGCTTCTGTTGAATCCTCCGGTCGACTCTCTCTTCTCCAGAAGTGCCAGAATCTTGTAGATGTTTCCGCGATCGTATCCGGCAGACAAGAAGATTCAGGGGGGGGGGGGGGGGGGGGGGGGGTTGGGGGGGGGGGGGGGTACACGAAGCATGATGTACACTATTTGTTCACGTTAAAGGTACGTTCTCCAGAGCTCACATCCTGCAGAAACTCCTAGAGCTCAAGCTCTATACCGATCATACCGAAATTTGATCTGAAGTGCTCCTGTAAACAAGCTACATGAACTGTCAAATACATTGATCGCTGTTTGTTGCAGATTAACCAATATTGCATGATCTAAAATGTTCTGATTTGCATCACTTCAAAATAAACATAAATACAAAGTTCTGATCGTCAAGTGCAGAGTATAAGTGATTGTTACACGAACTTTTTCTAATCCGAGTATGTAATCAATTTCTACATTTTCCATTGAATTTCTTTTTCCTGCCGCACCCTAAAATTCATCACATTTTTGGATGATTCTTGTGAATGTTTCATAGCACGCTTTTGCTTCCTTTTTTGGAGTGTTAATCTACACTACAGAACTACTGCTACATATCAAGTTGTTCCTTTTTTTATGTTCCAGGTTTAAAACTCTGGAAATGTTAACTTGCACCGGATGCAAAACAGGCATGGGGATTTTGCAGAGCAGAAAACATCACAATGGGGTGCTAAACCAGCGTAGTATTCTGCTGTGTATGACGAGTTAAGCCAACAGTCTTCACCGAACTGCAAAAACTAGGTGGCAGGGTAATCACATGAAAAATCGGAACATTTAGTCCCTTTTTTATGCACGCTTTATTGTTAGCATCAAAGTAAGGTTTTGATTGTTGTTCGTTTTGTGAATTTAATTTTTGCTGAACAATTATGTCCGGTTATATTTCAGCTTTTCCAGAGTCAGCCACTTGCAACAACATGCAAGAGGTAGACATATCAACACGATCGATTTCCTTTCTGAAATAGCCCAGTCCGGTGTGTCTAGTTAACAACAACTGCACAAGAGACGAGCTACTTTCACTAATACCAAAGTTGATATTATCACACAATTCACGTTTTGATTTGACAATGTCTTTTAAATGCCCGGAGCACCAAAGATTCTAAGAAGATGTAATCAAAGCTAATGTAGACCATCTGCTGCAAATCGCTTTAGAAACATCACCTCAGGATACTAAAGCCTGGAAAACTCAACTTGTAAAAAGGATTACTGCCAGCTCGTGTTACGGACTTTACACGTACTCTAGCAACCCAAAACCTGATTGGGACTTAAAAATCAAAATATATTTGAATCCAACGGGGTTTGATAATAGACTCACTATGTAGAGAAACAGAGACAAAGGATTTCAATGTTATTTGAAAAAGCGGAATCCGAATATGAGAAGGGTTTGTTATCCACCAACATGAATCATGGATAACGAGCCCTGATGGAGTCGACCCGATATCAAGAGTTATTTTGGAGATAAAATGCCCAACCGTGGACAAGAACTTGGTGTAGAGTACTTGACGACTAAGTGCCCCGCTACACGGTATATTAAAGTAGAGAGGACGAATGGAGAATTGAAGGTCTGTGTCGAAATTAATCCGGACACCTTCAAATCATTGTAACTTTTGAAATATTGCACGTAGGAATGAAAAATTTCACTGTGCTATAGCTGAGAGTCTATGATGAAAAAGACTATGATTGATGTTTACATTTCATGTTTAGTATTCAAGATGGCGACGAAAGAAAAACAAGTGCGCGAGCGAATTTTGTACGGGCGTACGACAAATCCTGACTTGTCAATACGGGACCTTGCAAAAACATTAGATTTGCCTAAATCCACTGTTCACGATGTGCTCAAATCATTTTCGGAACGTTTGACGGCGGAGAGGAAACCGAGAAGTGACAAAAACATTGGACGCGCTGATCCTGTCATGGACCGAAAGGTGAAAAGGATATTAACGAAAAACCCAAATCTCTCTATTCGAACGGTGACTCGTAAAATAAGGATGTCGCCTGGTTTTGTCCAAAAATCAAAACAACGTGGACTTAAGTCGTATAAAGTAAAAACAGTTCCAAATCGCAACGACAAACAGAACTTGGCAGCAAAATCACGGGCTCGACGTTTGTACTGCGAATATTTGACGAAGTTTTCATGCGTTGTTATGGACGATGAAACTTATGTCCTGGAGGATTTCAAACAGCTTTCAGGGCTGGCTTTTTATTCTGCTATGGCCAGAAATGCTACAGCTGAGCATTTCAGAACGAAGAAGGCATCGAAATTTCCCAAAAAATACCTTGTATGGCAAGCAATTTGTACGTGTGGCAAAAAGAGTAAATCTTTCGTCACTACAGGCACAATCAACAAGGAGATCTATCAGAAAGAGCGTCTGCAGAATTGCTACCCTTCACCCTTCAAAAAAAGTCACAAAGAAAAACCTTTGCTCTGGCCCGATCATGCCACCATGCTAAAACTGCGATGGAGTGGTACCAAGCAAATCAAGTGAACATTGTACCAAAAACCTCAATTTCGCCAAATTGCCCAGAGCTACGACCAATCGAGAGATATTGGGCTCTGATGAAGCGGAAGCTTTCTGGAAAGAAGCAAGAATCAAAAACATCAAACACTTCCAGCAAATTTGGACAAAGATGCCTTCTACGATTTCTGAAGAGTCTGTACAAACCCTAATGGACAGAGTTAAGCGCAAAGTTCGAAAATTTTATGCAAATACCGAATAACTATGTTTTGTCTTCACGAATTGTTAAAACACATCCCATGAATCTGAAATAAACAACTACGACGGAAATATAATGCGAAATTTATGTTTTATTCATGTTTTGCGGATACAGACTTTAATGTCGATTTTATTGAGAAGAGAACAATGCATCAAATTGTCCAGATTTTCACCCCATCGAATTATTTTCGTCCCATCGAAATTAAAGAAATGTGCAAAACAATTAAAGCATCGTCTGATTTGGAGAAATGCTGGAAAAAGATGGCAGATAACAAGGACAGTAGTACTGTGCAAGAAATTATGAGTGGAATTCAACGAAAAGCTAAAAAAATTCATCCAAAAACTGACGAATTTTTTTTCTAGTATTTTTTCCCTTAAAACAACATACCTAATAATAATTTAAGATTGTTTGTACGTTTTTTTCTCTCCTGGAAATCACGCATTTTGTTTTTAAATGAAACAGACTTCTATATCTTCCTAGCATTTCATGCTAATTGTTCTCACAAAATGGTCTCAACTTAATGTTATAATTGCACTTCTACAATTATTAATTCAGAGTTTTCGATGCCTAACACCAATGCATGAAAATTGTATATTGTTTGGCAAGCACAATGACACTTGGGACCAAGGGAAGTCGCGAAAATTTTCAACCAGAAACATTCACCTCTGACTTTTATTTATTTTACGTCAAGCTTACTGTAGACCGTTACAGTAATATTACATGTTTTTTTACTAAAATATATATTAAAAGAAGATGTGCTACAATATTTGGCTTAGATTTTAGTACATTTATGAAACAGTTAATAAATGTACTAAAATCTAACATATTGGCGGATATCATTAAAGTATTGCTTCAATTTGGATTATGTCGATGTAAATTCAATGGTTTTTCAATGCCTATTGTATATTGCCATTATCCCATTTAAAGGCCCAAATTTGGCATAATTTGTACGATGGTGACTAATAATAAATATATTTCGATTTCGTAGTTGCTGACAGGGTGTGAGTGTGTGAGTGTTTACAATCTAATTCCCACTGTCTGGCAGCGGTATTATGGATAGAATCTTCCTGCAACTGTTTCATATTTGCTGTTTACAGTTGCAAAAAGCTTAGATCCGGGGATTAGAAGGTGACAGCTCTACCGCGACTCCAATAGCCCATTTCAAGAACGCAAGCATTCCGAAGCTATCTTTGTACACAATAAGCCCCGCTCCAGTAGTGACATACTGAAACTTTCAATCAAGCGTATGTGCAATGCTTGATTGACGCGTATTTAGTGATTCACAATATCATAGATGTTTAAAAGCGGAACGTACCCGAAAAACAGCTTCAGTGATCAGCTCGATGACAATATCATCATTCTATTGAACCTCCTCAGGTGGAATTCCGTCGTCGCAGTTAGTTTGGCTTCAATTGCGCTCCTAATTGCATCACTACACGAAAACATGGCTCTACAGGGGACGCCAGATTCAGTATACATGGCAGCGGTGAAGTTGATCATTTCGAGCCGAATGTATAGCGCATCAGGAAACACAAAAAGTGTAATGTCACGATGCTCACTCGCAGATTCGGTCCTTTTAAAAATCCTAGTTGAAAAACTTAATCATTGCATATATTTGATAATTGTTGAGTGCTATCGAAGGTGAATTGCATTGATTCCATAAAAGACCACACAGAAAGAATAGTACTTAAAAAAAAAAAAAAAAAAAAATCCGCTAAACATTCACCGGAATAATTTACCTCACAAAAAACACGGAAAAAAATAAAGACACCAAAACAAAATTAACAACATTATTCAAAGGCTCATGTTAAGAACAATAATAAAACAAAAGTGAAACATTCAGTGAAGCGAAGAACTTGCCAACAACTATTAAAACAAAATAAATAAGCCAACGAAGCACGGTTCACACACATGCAAGGATCAGCTCCCTCTCAATCGATTGGATTTGCAAGGGAAATAATTGAATCTATAATAACAAATTCAATCTGAAATTTCTTTTTACAATACAATTTAGTTTGTGACAGAAACGTGGAAAAATGATCATCTATGAACTTGCGTATGCAGGGCGAGGTTAAGAAGGTTTCTCTCTCTCCCTTGTACCGATCCTTGAATTTAACCGCCGAATTCACTATTCTGGACTTTTTGGTGTCGTCCGCACACCTGCTTCTTTTTAATCACTGCTTAAACGATTTGATTGTTCGTTCTCTTACATAAAAAGTTCATTTCATTCCATCGCAGAGCAAAATGATGAAGATAATTCATCTTTTCAAATGGGTTTTCACGTGCAAAACCTACGCGAACCTTCGATACTGCTAGCGCAAACGATTGACACTACACGGAACAACGCTTTTCGCCACTTGTGGACCGGTTTCAGTCACTTCGTTTATTGCGGAAAGATATTCACTACGCACGAAGACTAATTTTTTTCACTTTCACATTAATTCGAAAACTTAATAGATTTTCTATTAGAAAATTTTCGCAGAATGGAACGAAAAAAATATGACAGCGAAGTATCCGATTTCGTAGTTGCTGACAGGGTGTGTTGAAATTAAGTTGTGATAAAAGTTGAAAATCAATACGATGAGAAAAAGAATCGTATACAACTGAGATCATGGCAAGTTCTAAACGCTCTGTTAATGTTTGTATGCTGATGAGCATACAACGAGCTTTATAAGATGGTAAAAGAAATATTGTCGAATCTAATTTTTAAAGTGCAAAGAGCATAAACTGTATTTGAACAAAACATAGTTGGCAGTACCATGTCTTTACCGAACAGGATATCTGAGACCATTATGCTATCATGTGTTTTGTATTTGAAGTTTTGAATGCTGATTATGGTTTACTCATCAATACTCACTTTAATAATACTTGTTCCGTACACACTAGTTTGCACTTCCTTTTTCAAAAATAAACAAAAATTACATTTTCTCTGTCAACTACAGTTGGCGATGATATATTTCTATTTGAGAGTTCAAAGTTAGATCGGTATCAAATCTGACAAACGACTATTTCTTCATTTGTTTTCAAACTGCTGCTTGCTTCTTTCAGGTTAACATTCGCACTGACAAAAAGTCGGTTTTCATACTAACTCCAACACAAATATAAACGAATTCGCTCATCCATGCATCCAACTTATTCACGTTTTTTGCAATTGTGCACATCACAGAAAGTCTCGTAAACGAAAGGAACTACGTCGCAGCTGTTGTTCACTTCCCGACAATTCCTGAAAAAAATCCAATAGACCTTTCCCAAAGCTAGACACACTGCACTGATTCTGATTCATTTCAGCGTACTTCCGCTTCGTTTGGCCAAGCACCACTAAATTCCCTACATACATGCTCACATTAAAAACCAATCCCGCATTTGCATTCGATTTCGAACAGTACAAACGTAAACACCACCTGAAGGGTAAATTCCTGCCTTCAACTAATCCACAATGTCCTTCGCACTTTGCACATAATATCCTCCTCAATCATTAAAACGATACACTTGCTCATCACACTTCTTCACAAATTACGCCAGCTGACGGAGAAGGAAAAACAAACCGTTCCGATCGCTTTCACAGTTCCTCACAAACTGAAGACTGACGACGGGTCGGTATTTGTTGCCAAACGCCGTCCACCCGACGCCGCGCCAATAAATACTTCCCTCTGATAATGGGCACCACGACCAGACACAACATATATCGTCGAGTACACCGATGAGATTCAGTTCCGCTCCCAGGCAGCGCGCGGCTATTGGCCTCAATCGGCAAACCCTTCCGACAGTATTCCCTTCTTAGCACCTGCTCTAGTTTGTGCACGTTTTACCTCAACCCCCGGGCGCGCGAGAAATCCAACACTCCAACCGCTCTTGATTACCTTTTTTTTGTATAAACTCATAACAGCCACTTTACCGCCTGGCTTCTACTCGCCGGTGAACGGCACACTCCACCGGGGGGGAAAACAAGTTGTGGAAAAAGGCAAAGAAATTGCGACACCATTTCCATTTTTCACGCGCGCGTTCTTTCACTAGTTCCACCCAAAAATGCGCTAGTATTGGAGCTATATTTCCATTCGTGAAAACAACGCACGACGCTGATACCGACGATGCACATGGATATAGAGAGGTTTCACCGGACCGATCCATTCCACGGCTACGATGGGAATGAAATGGAAAAATCGCGCCACTTGAAGTCGCCCGCCATCGAGAAAACGACAATTGATGATGATGATGATGATGATGATGACGGTGGATGGGGTGGTGTACGAACGATGAAAGAGATTCAAAGTTGAGTAGAACTTGATTCAATTTTACAAGACGCTTCCCTTGCTTCTCCGGGAAATGTTTTCCACATAGGTGGAAAATCGAGGAAGTTTTCTCCCGGTCTATTGTTACTGAACACAGTTTTTAGTCGTTTTTGACTCACTTTCGTCATTTGTGGAGTCAAAAATAGAGGTTCCATTTCCCGACCAATTTGCTTGTCCCGGGATTCGGGATAAAATGTGTTGCTTGTCCCGGGAAATCCCGGGATCCCGGAAAATTTTTCAATGTACTTAAAACCCAATTTTGTGGTTAGGAATATGTTTTATTCATCAATAAAAAAAATCAATGGTTCAAATCAAGTAACTGGTCTTATCAATTTGAATTCGTTCTCTGAAAGTACGACTTCAAGAAGCAAATGTTATTAATGCTTTCATCGGACAGTGAGTTTCGCTTTTTAGAACAGATATTTCTGTAGTTCGAAAAAATGCGCTTGGTATCGGTTGACGTCGGTTTGATTGATTTTAAGCCGCCGAAAATGATTTCAAGATTCGGGCTCAACTTACCATGTAGCTCAAAAAGTGACAGCTCTTTCACAATTACTTTTGAAAAATCAATCATTGCCGAATCAGTCTGGGATGGGTTGGCATATTCCTTTATAGCCGATTCCAGTTCTTCACGCATGCCCGATGGTGTCGATCCTGAATCGTCATGCATACAGGACAATCCAGCATTCAACTCGGTAGCATCATCATCGGTCTCTCTTTGGTAGTCTTGCAACAATCGAAATCCCAGTTCCTTGATGAACTTAATCATTTGCGTTTTCGATGAGCTTTCCAGTTCTGCTGGCACTTGCGTTGCCAACGGAAGACCTTGAAGGAACTTCAGCGCTGTTATTATTTCCTTTTGGCGCCGTTCGTTGATTCTTTTCGTGATTGCATCGAAGAGGTCGTTTCCAACTTTGGAGTTACTTTTCTTGAGCTTCGAATGCAAGAAACTCAAGCTGCCTTCCGCAGACAGCAATGTAGCATCTCGTCTTCCCAATGCTTCCGAAGCGAGTCTGATTGGCTGAACCTCGAAATCTCTGTCCAACATAAGACCTGAAAGGCCTATTTTGGAAAGTGTCTTTTTGATGCAATAAAAACCGCGAATGAAATGCTCCAGCATCGTTTCAGTCGAGTTCCAACGAGTTTTGACGTCCACACACAGTTGAAGTGGTTTATGTAACATTTTCGTGATTTTTTCTTGAAGCAGTTCATTCTTAACAGGCGATTTTCGAAAAAATTTCACGACTCTTCGAATACGTTTCAGAGACTCTCCAAATCGCGTTGTGTACAAGTCTATAATTGAAATAAATTAGCTGTTTTCATTAATATGAACATGAACATTCCAATATATTTACCCGAAGAACCAACTTCATCATCGTAGTTATCACTATCCGAATCGTCGCTATCTGAATCCTCATTTTCAATTGGTACCGGTGGCTGATCCCTGTACAGGATATCGCAAACCCCCAAGTGGTTGTAACACTGCTGATGAAGGTAATCCGAAAATCTTCCAAACTTCGTCATCACGCGAGCTCCGTCAGTCGTTGATGCTACAATGTCCTTAATACCGAATTTCCGGACCATATCCTTGACCATTTCGAAATCCTTTTCAGCTGGTAGTGATCCTCGAATTTTGCCGAGACCCAGGTTGTAGAATTATACGTCAGCGAAATGGGCATTCACGTTTAAGTAGCGCTTGTTGCTTAGACTTGTCCACTCGTCCAAAGTGAGACTAACCAGTTCACCGCTATCGATACGCTACACTATTTCATCCCGCGTTTGCTGCTGAGCGTATCCGTAGTATTCGGCGACCAGCTTCATGACGGATGTATTCGACGTTGGCAGAGAGTATCCATGATCTACGATCGATTGTCTGATGAACTTGCTGTGGGTTATTGCATTGATCGAAAATCCGTCCTCTGCTGCCAGCCAAGCTACAACTTGAGCATCGATACTTGTTTCACTGGGACATTCGGTGTGGATGAGTTAACTTTCGCAGCAGACTCACTAGGATTTGTGGGGGGTTTGGAATCCATGCCGTATTTGTTCTTCATGTGCCGGAGCAAGCCACTGGTCGAAGAGCCCTTGCACGACAAAATTTGCTCGCACTTCCGACATCGTGCTTTTTCTTTGTCATCCGCAATTCTATCGAAGTGTTTTCAAATTTCAACCATGCCTTTAAAATAATTGGATGTAAGGCTACATTAGCACAAATTTTGTATTACTACTTACTTTGATTTAACGGACATTCGAAATTATTCAATGAACACAGAAGCAGTAATCAGTGAATGAAAACAATTTTTCGAATGGAAATGACAGCTTGCGTCGTATTGGCGCGCGCGCGTGTGTGTATGTGTTAAATGTGTAGGCAAAAATGCGAATGCCTTCACCAACACAAAAGGAATGATGCATTTTCATGAATGATGTATACCATCGATGTAGGTACAGTAAATATGTATGTTGGCGTTGTATGGGTTGTATTGAATGCGCGTAAACGGTACACTGAAATTTATTGGGAAGTATCAAAGCGAAAAAATATGTAAGAAATGTGTGTCCCGGGAATCCCGGGATTTTCGGGACGGTGAAAAATCTTATCCCGGGATTCGGGAAATCCCGAATTTGTCAAGATCCCAGGATTTTTTGTCCCGGGATATCCCGGGTTGGAACCTCTAGTCAAAAACGACTTAAAACTGAGTTGAAATAGCTGGCCGTGCAGTGATTTTGTTGTTTTATTTTCTTCATAACCGGGAGATGAAATCCTAGAAAGCTAAAAGAACTTGCTCAGAGAAGTTGATACACTATGTCTTACTTTTAGCCTATGGCAGATCCATCGTTCGAATTTCGGGGATAGCTTCGAGTCCTATTTGCTGTTTAACATTGCTTTAGAAGGTGTAGTGTAATATCCAGACGAGTGGTGCAATTTTCAGGAAGCCCGATTGCCATTGATGCATGCCTCGTTGGGACAATGGTTGGAACGTGCATCAGGCTTAAGGCTGAAGCTAGCAGATTACGTCGAAGACAAAATAAAGCGACATGTTATATAGTGGCCTGCCATCCAGAATTCCGATCTAAGTTGATTAAGTCGTGTTGGTAGACGAATTCATGTTTCTGAGCGGATTGCAGATAACGACACAAGCAGAGAGATTTAATAAGGCTTTCAAGGTTTATTGGGGACTAAATTCGAGCGACGTCGTTCGTCGTTGTCGCAAGGTCGTAGAACCTTTAAGCCTTCCAGCTCGTTCAATGTTCACTTCCGAAGTTCGAAGCCTCTTCCACTGAGTATACTCCTCCGCTGAAATCGTCTACGTAAAAGTTTTTCTAACAACAAGTTTTTCATGCTCTATTTTTACCGCGTATCGCGCCAACTAGTTATGGTCTTCAACACCCCTGTAGAATCCAATAAAATTGGACAACTGAACTGCTATTGAGTCATGGGTCAATACTTCAGATATTATGATTGAGCTTTTGTTTTCCAATTGATTTTGGTAATAAACTGGATTAACCACCTGATTTAATTGTATTATCACTATAGTTTGAAACAAATAATAATATAAAAATAAGCCCTTTCCAAATAGTAGCCTTAATTTTTCAAACATTCAAAGACCCTTACAAAAATCAAAATTGTCATTATAATTAAATTTAATTGGCTTCTGTGAGGTTTTAGGACCAAATTATAAGACGAGTAGACGCGATACACGGTAAAAATAGGACATGAAAAATTTGTTGTTGAAAAAACTTTTTTTTCCTTAAAAGTGCCCATCTCGCGATGTATGGTGAACTTTTAGACAACTATATTGCCTTTATTAAGAAAAAATTTCGTCCAATTCGAAGATAGCCATTTTTTTGCAAATTGACTTTAAATTTTAAAATATTTTTCTTTTGCGTTTAAGAATCGATTTTACAATTTTTACAATTTTGTTCATAAAAGTTAAGACAATTTCCTAAAAGTCACTCATGCATCACTTTTTTTGTAGGTCTTGTCCTTTTTGAATTATGTTGATTTAAAAAAAAGCTATCAAAAAACATAAGCTCTTTTCAAATGGCAGCCTAGATAAATTTCAAAAAAACAAGGCATGCAAAGTTGCTTGAAAAGACATCACACACCCAACAAGGGCTACACACCCACAAAGTTCCATTGGATTCTGAGAGGGTGTTGCCAAACACTGGATGAGTTGACGTGAAATTCGTCACATCTTATGTGTCAAAGTTCAGAGAAATACAAAATGGAAGAAGAAAGAAGAAAAATAATTATGCGCAATCATTTGGAAACCGCTTCTGGGAGCTCTCATCTAGAATACTGATCAAGTGTGGAATCAGTAACAACCTTGTGATTGAAAACATCGAAGAAATGCTCGAATTGAGAACCCAGTCAAGATTCTTACGAATCTATATTAACTATATGTCATCTGATATTAGTCTTCCATGCTATATCCCTCCTAGTGTACGCTTTCCTTATCACAGTTCCTCCATTGCTTATGATCTCTCCATGAAACAGGCTATTCAAGGAGTTCCAGATCAACTTCGACCTATTTTAATTCCCCATATTTTCATCGAAAAGTACCAACATGTCAATTGCAATAGAAGAATTTTCACTGATGGGTCGCGCATTGATGGATCCACTGGTTTCGGTGTTTACAATGAATATTCATCTGCCTTCCGGAAACTTCAGGAACCTTGTTCCGTATATGTTGCTGAGCTGGCAGCAATTTCGCATTGGGGATAATTTCCGACATGCCCGTAGACCATTATTTCATCTTCTCGGATAGTCTCAGTTCTATTGAGGTTCTCCAGTCTATGAAAACAGTTAAGCACTCATCTTACTTTCTTTCAAAAATAAGGGAGCAGATGTGTGCGTTGGTCGAAAGATCATTTAGAATTACCTTTGTATGGGTCCCCTCACATTGCTCAATTCCAGGCAATGAGAAGGCGGACTCTCTAGCAAAGGTGGGCGCAAAAGAAGGCGAGATTTTTGAAAGAAGAATTTCACATGATGAATTTTTCCCATTAGTACGTCAGAGTTCTCTTCGAAGTTGGCAAAACGCTTGGACAAGTAATTCTCTTGGGCGGTGGTTGTATTCCATCATTCCAAATGTTTCGTCGAGATCGTGGTTCAAAGGTCTGAATGTAAGTCGCGGTTTCATTTGTGTGATGTCAAGACTTATGTCCAACCACTACTCGCTAGACGCACATCTCTACAGAATTAACCTCGTCGATAGCAACATATGTAGGTGTGGAACCGGTTATGATGACATCGATCACGCAGTTTGGCATTGCCCGGGTAATGATGCCTCCAGAGCACGACTATTGGATACCCTTGTGACCCGAGGTAGACAACCCTTCCGCGAAGTAAGAGATGTTTTGGGAATGCATGATCTTCCCTACATGCAAGCGATTTACGAATTCCTTTGTTTGTCTGATCTAAGAGTGTAATGTCATCACCCCCTCCCTTTCACTCTAGTAAATTCCCTGCCATTGTGTCCCAGTTATATTATCCTTTTGTTTCCGTGCTACTTGTACCTGCCCAGCAAGCTGTGGTCACCCATCTGCAGCTTAGTTCCAGTAAGGGACTACAGAGACCGAGGATTTGGAAGATGTCGCAACCATAAGCAGCAACAAATACCTGAAATAAGTTACCTGCCTAGCCCCTTCCAAACAATTATGTGACCCATTAACCTCGAGCTAGCCACGAGTAATTGGCACCCCACTTTACTAAAATTGAAAAATTATACATTGTAAATAAGAATATTGAATATCGGCTCCGTAAAGTGTTACACACGCCTGAGCCTAACAAATAAACGAACTGATTAAAAAAAAAAAAAATCATTTGGAAAAACCTTCGTGGTCTGGGCCAAAACTTGCTAAAGTTTTGGGTTTTCCTCCGAAATACCGTGTGGCGTGTTTTGAAAAAGTATAGAGAAACTTTGTCGACGGATCGCACGCCTCAAAGCAAGCGTCGGGCGGGTACTGTCAACTGTCAACTGCGGAACAAAGTCATCAAGAACATTAAGGAAAACCCCAACAGCTCAGACCGCGATTTCACCAAAAAGTTTCGCGCCGCACTCAGTACCGTGCAACGGATTCGTATCCGGGAAGGCTTCAAGTCATACCGTGCCTGTAGACAACCAAATAGGGATCAAAAGCAGTACAATGTGGCCAGAATCCGTGCCAGAAAACTGTATGATCAGGTGTTGACAAAATTCAATGGCTGTCTCCTCATGGATGATGAAACCTATGTACAGGCAGATTTCAAACAGCTACCGGGACAAAAATTTTACTTGGCTACGGCTCGGGGAGATGTTCCTGCCAAATTCAAGTTTGTGTTTGCAGATAAATTTGCACGTAAATACATGATTTGGAAAGGCATCTGTAGCCAAGGTTTTAATCACTGATTTATTTTTATTTATTTACATGGTATAACGTCACAATACTATAACATAGCCTGATACACAATGTCCCTCCATAATGCCCGATTCGTGGCTGCTCCTCTCCAATCCCTTGGGCACCTTGTACCCCCTAGGTCTTGCTCCACCTGGTCTGACCATCTTGCTCGTTGCGCCCCACGTCGTCTTGTACCAACCGGATTCCCGTCGAACACCATTTTTGCAGGATAGTTGCCCGGCATTCTCGCAACATGTCCTGCCCAGCGTATCCTTCCAGCTTTTGCCACCTTATGAATACTGGGTTCGCCGGCGAGTTGCGCGAGCTCATGGTTCATCCTTCTCCTCCATAGTCCGTCCTCCTGTACTCCACCAAAGATGGTTCTTAACACCCGTCGCTCAAAAACTCCGAGTGCTCGCAGGTCCTCTTCAAGCATTGTCCACGTCTCATGCCCGTAGAGAACAACCGGTCTTATTAGCGTTTTGTACAGGATGCACTTCGTACGGGAGCTAAGTCTGTTTGACCGTAGTTGCTTGTGGAGCCCATAGTAGGCACGACTTCCACTGATAATCCACCTCCGGATCTCACGGCTGTTATCGTTGTCCGCAGTAACCAGTGAGCCGAGATAGACAAATTCATCGACTACCTCGAACTCATCGCCGTCGATCGTTACACTGCTGCCCAGTCGGGTCCTGTCGTGCTCGGTTCCGCCTGCCAGCATGTACTTCGTTTTGGACGTATTTATCTTCAACCCAATCTTCTCTGTTTCGCGCTTTAGTCTGGTGCAGTCTTCTAGGTGCAGCCTAGCGCAGATGTTTGATGAAGTATACACTCTCAAATGAACATTCTCTTGAAGTGCAAACATACACTCATCAAAATGAACATGAACACGAGCGTAAGCTTCGTGATCATGTTTTGTGCCACGTTCGCAGCGGCGCTCAAAACATCTATGTTTGCACTTCATATACAGATGATCGTTTTTATTTAGTTTTGCTCCTTGGGGGGTTTAAAAAACATAATAGGGTTGGGGGGCGGAAAAAGTTATAAGAAGGGGTTTGAGATCTGCAAAAAGTTAAAAGTTTTGTGGGGTAAGGGGGTTTTTTCTAGCGGTATTAGATTTTTTTTGGAAAAGAAAAGAAAAAATAAAAAATAAAGTACTTTTTAGTGTTGCGTGGAAATCAGTTTAAACTATGATTATAATTATCATAATTATTATATAAAAACTAATGATTATTCTTGAAACTTGTGAGTGTTAACACTCCTTTGCGTTTTCATTGGATTTCCATACAGTTGTATATTCCAAAAATCTAAACGAAATTAGGTTTCTTTTTATCGTCTTGGTTTCCCGAACATATTTTTGGTTCTAAGAATCATATAAACAAAATGTGTAAATAATATTACGTGTTGTGCTATAAGACGGAGGGATATTTTCTATATTTCCTCCGGCTTACACCTTACACAGTTCCATGAAAATAAGGTATACAATCTTTCAAAACTCGGAAATATTTGGTAGGTTTGTTCCTTATCAAAAATAATTATACGTGTGTATTTTTATTTCGTCAGTAGAGTGACCATTCCCGCGAAGGAATGGTCCAAAATATCACGGTTTCTAAATTTTTTATTTTATTGAAAATTTATAACTTTTGATCCATTTGAAAGATTTTTAAGATCGACCCTTCAAACCAATGCAGTTTTTCTAGATTTGAATGAAAACTTAAAAGAGGTACCTGACTGCTTACTTTCTGTGAGAAAAATACAATTTTATTCGCAGTAGAAGAAAACTATGGGAATGATCTCTTGTTTCAAGTAAAAAAAAAAAATTGAGTGAAAACAATCAAACGTAAATCCAAAAACAAGTTAATAATTTCTTTAAACTACATGGAAAGTATTCATAAAAGTGGTGATTGAATAATTGAGAGAAACTGATCACTTCCAATATTTCGTCGAAATGTTTACCGATTTCAAATTTAACCACGAAACGAAAATTCTTCCACATAGTATTCTTTTACTTGCAAAACGAAAAAAATATATTCATGGCAAAATAAATGACACTTGTAAATGTATGGTAATATCTACTTATGGATAATATTTTGAACAAAGTGTCAGATTATAAGTCAGAATATAACTGATGAACACAACTTAAGTTAGAGCTTCATTTGTATGTTGATGTGCACTTTTGTCAACAAAATTTAAAAGTTATATATCTGGAAAATACAACCTGATGATTTGTTTTGACCACGAATTTTCATTCTACTGAAAATAATACGCATAGACATGCTTTCACTTGCCTAGGACAAAAAACTTGCAAACCGGTGTACTAAAATTTACACTAATTTGTCCAATAATTCGAAAATTTAATATTATTGTGATTATAACAAATGATACATGAGCTCATTTGTCTTAAATTGTCGTTTTATCTATTAGGAAAACTTTGGCAGACATCAAGTAACTTTTTTTTTAACGTTTGATGAACATGAAAAAGTGTTCAAGTGTAAGGTTGAGGGATGGCCCGGAAAATTTAAAGACTGTAAAGTAATTTGTAGCGGCACATTGTCCAACTTCATCTAAACATTGCAGCTCAAATCGGCATAACTGCTTACAAACGTAAATCGGAACAATCCATTGAAGCAGCGCACAGCTACCCAGCCAAGCGATTAAAGTTTGTGACTATCTACGCCAACCCTATCGAGTTCCAAAGCTCGTGAAGATGCCTTGGATTAAATCACCTGTCGATTCAATTAAAAAATTATTGTAATATATGTTTATAATATTTTAAAAGATTTGTTTGAAATACATTACCTTGTCGTTCTTTCGTTTATCACATTTATTTCCTCATTTATTTCCTCTAAACAAGATCACTAATTTGTATTATCAGCTGTTTGTATTAATTAGCTGTTACACAGCAAATCTTTGAATTCAGCTTAAATGGAATTTATATTGTTTTCAAGTATTCTGTTAGTCGAATAAAGTGTTCAAAATTCAAAATGTGTAATTTTATACTTTCTTCTTATCGATAAAACAGATAAGTAAGAGAATAGATAGCTTTTAATTCCTCTAATTTTGTGAATCCTTTGACAGATACGTGTATTTTAGTGTTTAGTACTTAGATGTCAAAGATTTCGCAAAATTAGTGAAATTAAAAAGTATTTAATCTCTTATTTATCGGTCTTTACTGGTATTCCAATAATCAAGCTCCCCAAATCAACAACTCTAATAGATGTTATGCACAATCTTGTCAATCAAATATGAAAAAAATCTTTCATCATTCGTCGTTGCGATTCATACAACGCTCAATAAGAAGTAAGAGGTCTAAAAAGAACAATTTTGGCACTATGTAAGGCCGATACAAATAATATGTTTGGTCGAAAATTTTGAAGGGCAAAAATAAATTGTTACTGGGAGAAACCAATTTTGATGGTTATTTACTTGTTTTCAATAGTTTAACCACTTATCAAATCGATTGACTTGTTCGACGAACTAGATATGTTGCGTTGTAAAAATAAAGATTTTTATACAAAATGTTCTTCTCAAGGACACACCAATGCAACAGGACACTTGTTTTGACTGATTGCAGGTGTAATCGTCGAAGAAAAACTTAATCAGCCTTTGCCTCCACCCATCGGTGATCGAGCAGAGGCACGCTACGGTTTACGCTCGAACTCGAGTTTTACGCCTGATGTTTAAACTCGAATTTTGCACATGAGCTCGAATCTGAGTTCAAACTCGTCGCGTTCATCCGTCGTTCCCATGTGTGATGTGCTCGGTAAATATAAACTCGAGAAGGAGAGCGCGTATTGAATGAACTCGCACTAGTGAGAGCCAAGCTCACGCTCAGCGCCGCTCATGTTTTCGTGAAGACTGGTCTGGTGTACTGCTCTGCCACCGCCTCAAATGTTCTGCCGACAATATCCACGTCATCGGCAAAGCAGATAAATTGACCGGATCTGTTGAAAATCGTGCCTCGCATGCTAAACGCCGCTCGTCGCATAACACCTTCAACAGCAATGTTGAACAGGAGGCAAGAGAGACCATCACCTTGACGAAGCCCCCTGCGGGATTCGAATGAACCCGATAATCCACCCGATATCCTCACACAGCACTGGGTTCCATCCATCGTAGTCTTGATAAGTCGGGTCAGCTTCCCCGGAAAGCTGTTCTCGTCCATGATCTTGCCATAGCTCATAACGGTTAATTGTATCATATGCGGCTTTGAAGTCGATGAATAGAAGATGCGTTGGGACTCTATATTCACGGAACTTTTGGAGGATCTGCCGCAAAGTGAAGATTTGGTCCGTTGTAGACTCCTTCGATGAAGCCGGCCTGATAACTTCCCACAAATCTATTTGCTAGTGGCGACAGTCGCTTGAAGATGATTTGGGATAATCATTATAGGCGGCATTAAGGACAGTGATAGCACGATAGTTTTCACAGTCCAGCTTGTCGCCTTTCTTAAAGATTGGGCAGATAACCCCATCCTTCCACTCTTCCGGTAGCTGTTCGGTATCCCAAATCGTGACTATCAGTCGAAGCAGGCAATTTGCCAACTTATCCGGGCCCATCTTGATATCCGTCACTTACTGCATCGACTAAGTCTCTTCCATTGCTGTCTTGGTCCTCTTCCTGTACTCCATTCAGATGTTCATCGAAGTGCTGCTTCCACTAATTTTTAATTTCAGTAACATGTCAGATGAATGTCAGATATATATTGTACCTACGCTTATTGTGTTCTTTGTCTAAAATTGTGAAAACAAATTCTAATCTTAGTAGTTCGTAATCCTATAGAGCAGAAGCTGTATGAAGGACCAAAAACGGTTGGGCGAGCCCGTAAGCAGAAACACTTACACGAAACCCGCGAATATAGGGAAGATAATCTCCTTTCAAAAGCAAGTTCACACTCACATCACTAAAATCGGCCCTCGATTGACAGAATAAACCCAATAGAAGAGCCCACCCTCGATCCGCGAAATGTTAAAAATAGGGAGGAGGCAGTCCCATGCTCCTTATCCAAATCGTTTCACTTGGGTGCCCTGATGGTCCCTCACTTTCCCCGTTATGTTATTTAATATTTAGTATAATTTGTTCACAAAAAATGAAGATATCATAAAAACAAAAATGAAAAATTTCAAACATGAATGATGTATATGGAATTACAAATTACACATTAAACAAATTAAATTACTTGACCATGTAAAAAGTGGCTACACTAAGTCAATAAGAGAACATAATATGCGTATTCACATAATATATCTGACATTCACTGGATTGTTACTGAATAAAAATAAATAGAAAAGCTGGAAACAGAAAAGATCATTCCAAATATTTAAGATGAAATTTCAATAAAAGATATTATTTTATAAGATATATTGTAAATTGAGGGTGTGTGAAGGAAAAAGGGGAGGGGGGAAGAGGGGGGGGGGAAGGGAAAGGAGAGCAAAATGACAACATAGCCCAGGCTACGCCAACCAGCGTCTCCATGTTTCCGCTGGCAGTCTTTTGTGATCCTATGACTCGTGGACGCGTGAGGTAGGAACTTGTTAGGACTGGAGGTAGGTCGCACCCTCCTTCGAAGTAGTCAACTCACCATTTGAAGCCCGCGCATAGGTCTATTTTATATATGTTTAAATTGAGTTTGGCCCCTAATACCCATACGGTGATATTAAAATACTTGAAGTTGTAATAACGTTCAATTATATTTTGCCTGCGTGGAAATTTAGTTTATTGCGCACCCCTCGACAAGGAGCTAATAAATGTTATATTTTCCTCAATTTGAATGATATGTTTTTTTTTTCAATCATTAATTACCGCTGTACATTAATATCTTAAGCTTGCGATGTTTTCAATCATCTTAATCATTTTTAGATCAGTGACCATTTCAGTTACCATACATGTTTATGACAAGTATTACATAAGCGTAACATTCAACCGTCATTCGCTATATAATAAAGTTGTGCTAATCATTCATAATATCAAAACAACATTGTGTATTCTAAAACCAACCCGTGAAAAATCTCTCACCACACATCCGAGCAGTGCCTATATAGCGTCTGTCTGATCACATGCTCACTCTGTTCTCTCTTCGAACGAAAAACTGCAACTATTGCCGTAATCCTCCGATTGAAGCGAAAAATGATTAAATCATCTATTATGTGCCTCGAGCACCGGCTTAGTAGCATTTCCCGCATATAATCACACCAACGACGACGCAAAGCACCTGCAATGACTAAGTGATTCTAGTAAACGACGGATATCTCCCGTCAGGGTAGGTCATCTTCTTTGTTTTATATACACGCAAAGATATGAAGAAAGCTCACGTGGCTGTATTGCGGTAGATCTCTACTTGTATAGACAGCCGCCACGATCACCAATACCCACGTGTGCATTCCAATAAAACATAACACAGCTATCAAGCTCATAACCCTCATATGTATCCACTTAATAATCAGACTGACGTCATCTATGGACGGTCGCCCAGCAAGTGTTTTGTTTACCTTTGCGCTTATGAAGGTGCGGTTAAAAAAGTGTTTGTGAATGCATTTATATATGGCAGCGGAATTTACATGTCACCAGTGTCACGCTTTAGGATATATGATATCGAACCGGAGACCGGAGAGTATCTGAATGATGCTCTAAAATTAAAAACACAAATAGAGACAGAGGTAGAGAG
The DNA here is from genome assembly GCA_024533555.2 of Aedes koreicus. NCBI lineage: Eukaryota > Metazoa > Arthropoda > Insecta > Diptera > Culicidae > Aedes > Aedes koreicus. The sequence goes on from JAHHFK020003286.1 coordinate 279,157, forward strand.
AGAGAGCAATCGGCGATTGACCCGAGTTATGGAATATACATATCTTCCTTGATTTAAGATCATAGCAAAGATAAGTTTATGTGATCTTCAAAATAGAAATGACCGATTTTGTTGATCATGTTTATTGGTCATTCTCCAAAGTCCAGTAACTTTATCAAAATGCTGTTGCCTCTTAAGTTTTGAAAAATATTGAATAAACCATCATACAATGCTGCACTGAAAGTTAAGGTAGAACTAACGAATCTGTTCGTTGTTTTCAGCAACGAAACTGATTTGTTCTTTTTAAGAAGATACATTCGTAATTAATGCCACACGCGCAACTGTCAAAAGCACGAAGCATTTGTTGACACAGAAACAACATTCGTGCATTGTACAAAAACAATACAAAGAGCTACGAATATTTTGTTACCAATTTAAAAGAAACGTCTCTCTGATAGTTGACTGCATGACTGAGAGATCTACTTTATCGACTCTAAACGTAATTGACACAAAAACACAACCACGTGGAGTTGTCCAGCGTATTTTTTTTAATGTTTCTGACATGGAATTCGATCCTGTATTTTTGGAAAGAGCTGATACTGCATCCTCGGTTGATCTCACTATGCCATCGAGACTCATGAGGTGATAAGTGAATAATAAGTATGATGTTATAACTCTTGACAGAGCTTCAATTTGTATTTTGGGATAAATAAATTATTCCCGCCCATCCCAGCAGCAACATCAGCGAAGCAGCGATTGGCTGGTCTTCACGAAATCCATTTCGTGCATTATACAATAAGGTGTAATGATAGCATTTCACTAGATAAAAAGCAATTAGAATGTTTCATACAATATACGAGACATTTGTTCTATGTACAAAATCCATGATTACGAAGCGAGTGAAAGCTATTTTACGAAAATAAATTTTCAGTGTGTAGGCTGCTTGCTTGCTTTTGTTACAGCAGAGTTTATTTCTCGTATAACACCCCGTTCACACTACAACCTATATTACGTGATATAGAGTATCTTGATATCAAACGTCATGCACATTATTTCCAGTGAAAACTAGATGTATAGATACTTGATATTATCAGAAGTCTATATCACATAAATACGTTGTTAAATGAAGCAGATAAAAGAAAAAAAAAAAAATGATATCAAGAAAGTCTATATCAACATAATATCCCGATTAGGTAACGGAGTTGAGAGGGAGTTGAAGGTAATGAGATACAAGATATTTCATTGATGTTGCTCAAATGATTTGCTAACACCATTCAAAACAATTATTGGAGTTAGTCAAGACCTGTTTATCTTTGTAAACTTGCAGCTAAGTAAATTTAATCGTGACGTTGCATACTTAATTTTATCCAGTGTTTGTGATGTTTATTATGCAGTAATTTTAACTTTCAGTGCAACATAACAAATAAGATACACTCTTGTTCCAATGAAGCATTCTGATTTCAAAATGCGTTTTTTTAACCAAATGCGCAACGTTATGAGAACGCAACATTAAGTCAATAAATAATGTTACGTTCTTGCAACGTTCAATTGCACATTACCACAACACGAATAACGTTTGAAATATATACAAAGAAATGCATACTACCGAACACATGTGTTATGATATGAATGGAAAAATAATCAATACATAATCTGATCAGATTAGGTAAGGGTTGATTTCCAGAGGTTGTTGTGATGGTCCAAATCACAGTGACGTCATACCTCAGATTTGGCAGGTACTGATGCCCTTGTGTTCAGAAATTCGAGTGTGAGAAAATACGACGGAGAACACGACGGTTGTTGCTATCTCTTATACCAGTGGTGCTCATCCAGCGGCCCGCCGAGGCGGCAAATGCGGCCCGCGATAGCATTTCAGAAATATGAGAACTTCATTGAATATGTAGCTATTTGCTGTTCGATTTGAGTTGCATTTCTTACTGTGCAATAATTGTGATTCTCATAGTTTTATGTGAACAATTTTTACCGTGCTTGTTACACAGATGATGAATGACCAAAAAGGCGGGATAGAAAGAAAGAGAGAATGCAGTCATATTTTCGCTCCCGCAACCACAGGTTCATTCACTTTCACCATTCAGTGTCTGTTGTCAATTGGTTCCGTTCTGTAGTCGCGTGCGTAGTTCTGAGAAGTTTCGAGCAATTATTCAGTGAAAATGGAAGCCAGCACTAGCAAAAAACGGAAAGTGGCTGATGAAGGACGTGTTTTCCAGGAGAAGTGGTCTGAAATGTTTTTCTTTACGTGCATTAATCAAAAACCGGTGTGTATGATTTGCAACGAAGCTGTTGCAGTTATGAAGGAATTTAATGTGAAGCGTCACTACGAGTCGAAACATGCGTCAAAAATGGATAAATATGTCGGTGTGGCGCGGGCTGAAAAATGTGCTGAGTTCAGGGGAAATTTGAGTAGCCAGCAAAACTTTTTTGTGAGAAGAAAGCAAGAAAACGAGTTGTGCACAAAGGCAAGTTTCATTATCGCAGAAAAACTCGCTTCCCATTCGAAGCCATTTTCTGATGGCGAGTTTGTTAAGGAATGTATGGAAGCTGTGGTTCAAATGATTTGTCCCGAAAAAAGTCGCATCTTTGCGCAAGTGAGTTTGTCGCGGGCGACCATCACCAGGCGGGTTGAAGACATTGCTGAAAATCTTGTGTTGAGTTTGAAGGAAAAAGTTGCCAGCTTTGAATTTTATTCAGTGGCGCTGGATGAGAGCACGGATATATCTGACACAGCTCAATTGGCAGTTTTTATCCGCGGCATATCTAAGAAATTTGAGGTGACTGAGGAATTGGCAAGCCTTTTCCCCATGAAAGGAACGACGAAGGGCATTGATATCTTTAATGCTCTGTGCGCTGTTCTAGAAAAGTTTGATCTACCGCTGAAGAAAATGTCCGGAGTTGTTACCGATGGAGCTCCCGCTATGTGTGGTATGTATTTTGTTTTCCATCTTATTTAAATTATTCAAGCTTATACCGCAGTGTAAAGAGTGCAAGCTCCTTAAAATTCTTGCCTAAAATGTTGTGCTATTTTGAACGTCGCCTTTTGACAGTACTGGCATTATAACATTTATTATGGACATTTGATGTATTTGGCGCTGGCATCAGGCCGTAAGTTTATTTACTTCTTACTTGAAGGGTTGCATACAAATTGATGCAAAATATTCAGCTTTATCAGATTTACGGCCTTGGAAAATTTAGTACCAAGGATGTTGTTAAATTTTAGGTATTTTTCTTCATACATTTATGTATGTTTAAATTTATTTATTTATTTATGAATTATGTTTGAGCTTGTTTGTCTGTTGTCTGTGCTTAATCATTTTATTACTGAAAAAAAATGTTTATTCATAGGAAAACATGAAGGTGCAATTGCCCATCTTCGAAAATTACCAGAAGTGTCAGAGCAATTCTCCCAGTAAGAAACAGATGAAAATTCTAAATTTTGCCCATTTCCCTACTCTCGGAAAATGCAATGTGACGTTGACTAAAAAATACATTGACGCGCTCCAAACAATGAAAAATGATTTTTCTCGTAGATTTGGAGATTTCAAAGCGCATGACAAAATTCTAAAACTTTTTCTGCTCCATTCAGTGTTGATGCTGAACAAGCCCGAGATAATATCCAAATGGAACTAATTGATTTACAGTGCGACACGGAACTGCGAGAAAAATTTGATCGACATGATTTGTTGGAGTTCTATGCCAAATTTGTTCCGGAAGAGCGCTTCCCAGAGCTGCGAAATCACGCTCTTTTCGTAGCTTCTTTGTTTGGATCCACATACATTTGTGAACAACTGTTTTCCGTGATGAAGCAAGTAAAGTCAAAAGCAAGAAATAAGATAAGTGATGAACATTTGGACAATTCATTGCGTATTTCGACCTCTAGCATGAAGGCTGATCTCGATAAGCTTGCTCAAGAAAAGTGTAAGTGAATTATGTATTAAAATGCGAAAAGTTTTTTTTATTGATTTTCAAATAAATTGAATGTGATATAAATATACATTTTGTTGTTTGTATTTTTTTTTATTTTGGAAGAAAGAGCATTGCTTTACATTTCAGGTACATCTACTAGTAACGTGTCCTCAAAATAAGCTGTTTTTTATTAATTATTTTAAGCCATTAAAAATAACTCATTGCGGCCCGTGGCATTGGCGCAAAATTTCATTTTGGCCCGCTGCAAGCATCTACCTGAGCACCACTGTCTTATACTAACCGTGCAATATTCTATTGTATAGGCCTAACAAAGAAAATGGTTTAAAGTGCTCATTATGCAACCTCTATAAGCTATGATTTTTATGGGAGTGGCTATTACTATTTTTTTTTTAAGCAAGCACCACACAGAGAGTAGGAGCAATATTTTTTCGTTTTCGGCTGTAATATAAATAAAATAGCTCCCTACGTAAAGCTGGAATAAATTATCTTTCAAATGAAATGCCTAAACTTATTGGATATGTAGGTGACCTTGGATGGGCTTGACTTTCCAGAAATTTTGAAATAGGTTGCTGGATCTGCAATAGAACTACAGGTATACCTCGATAACCATTGGATAGATGAAACAATTTCCAATTGGTTGCTGCGACGCGTATTTGATCTTCGGAAAGAAATCGTCGAATTCATGGAGAGCAAAGGTAAATCAGTGAAGTTTTTCGATAATGTGGAGTGGGTGACAGATCTGGCTTTCCTGACTGACATTACAACGCACCTGAACGATTTGAATTTAAGTCTCCAGGGTAAAGGCAAATTGGTGCACAGCATGTTTAATCAAATCAGTACATTTGAAAACAAACTCGTGTTGTGGGAGAAACAGATGAAAATTCTAAATTTTGCCCATTTCCCTACTCTCGGAAAATGCAATGTGACGTTGACTAAAAAATACATTGACGCGCTCCAAACAATGAAAAATGATTTTTCTCGTAGATTTGGAGATTTCAAAGCGCATGACAAAATTCTAAAACTTTTTCTGCTCCATTCAGTGTTGATGCTGAACAAGCCCGAGATAATATCCAAATGGAACTAATTGATTTACAGTGCGACACGGAACTGCGAGAAAAATTTGATCGACATGATTTGTTGGAGTTCTATGCCAAATTTGTTCCGGAAGAGCGCTTCCCAGAGCTGCGAAATCACGCTCTTTTCGTAGCTTCTTTGTTTGGATCCACATACATTTGTGAACAACTGTTTTCCGTGATGAAGCAAGTAAAGTCAAAAGCAAGAAATAAGATAAGTGATGAACATTTGGACAATTCATTGCGTATTTCGACCTCTAGCATGAAGGCTGATCTCGATAAGCTTGCTCAAGAAAAGTGTAAGTGAATTATGTATTAAAATGCGAAAAGTTTTTTTTATTGATTTTCAAATAAATTGAATGTGATATAAATTTACATTTTGTTGTTTGTAATTTTTTTATTTTCGAAGAAAGTGCATTGCTTTACATTTCAGGTACATCTACTAGTAACGTGTCCTCAAAATAAGCTGTTTTTTATTAATTATTTTAAGCCATTAAAAATAACTCATTGCGGCCCGTGGCATTGGCGCAAAATTTCATTTTGGCCCGCTGCAAGCATCTACCTGAGCACCACTGTCTTATACTAACCGTGCAATATTCTATTGTGTAGGCTAACAAAGAAATTGGTGTGATCTTTTTGTATGCTCTATTGTTATGTTTGTGTTTTTGGGGGGGGTGTTTTTATTTTTTTTTTTTGAGGAGGGTCGGAGGGGAGTAGTATTTTTTTTGTTTTTGGTTGAAATGTAATAAAAATACCTTCGTAAAGGGGGATAAATTTTTTTTGGAGTGTGGTTTGTGGGTAGGTGGGGGGTGGGTGGGTTTGTTTTTTTAGGGGGGGGGGGATTGTTGGTTGCAATGATTTGTATAGAAGAACTCTCATTCGTGACTTATGTACGTTAGAAGTCTAAAATAAAAGTTGCTTTATAAAGAGGTATGCCTGTATCATTTTCTAGCTTCTTGATTAAAGCTGCTTTCAATGGTTACAAACAGATTGCTTCTGGCCAATTGGTGTGACTTTGAAGGAAGCATTAGCATTAGCATTAGCATTAGCATTAGCATTAGCATTAGCATTAGCATTAGCATTAGCATTAGCATTAGCATTAGCATTAGCAATTACGCAATAATTTCCAGGAAGACACTCCTCGATCGCTCACCTGGCCACGTCCATGCAAATGTTGGAGATAGAGAGGATCTGGTATCTAAAGCCTGTCCACGCTAAATTTCGGACACTTTTATTTCAGTGTAGATTTTGCATTATTTCACGGATCGCTGAAACATTTCATTTATATGACAGCTAAAACTCTCCACTTTGTTTCGTGGTACGACATATTTACATTCTTGTTACATTCCGTAAAATGGCGTCGAATCTAGTAGAAGTGCGCAAACGCATTTTGTACGAACGGCAGCATAATCCGAATTTAGCGAATCTTGCCAAGATACTAATACTACTGAAAAGTACCGTGTTTTGTGTTTGCAAATCATTTGACCAGCGCTTGACTGTGAATCGGAAGGTTGAAAGTTGACCAAATCGAAAAGTATGCTCCGGGTCTGGCTTTTTATACCGCAAGGCAAAGGAAAGCCGTTGTCGAGCATTTCCGGACAAAGAAGATGTCCAAATTCCCGAAGAAGTAACGATTTGGAAGGCCATATGTAGTTGTGGTCGAAAATCTAAAAGGCACTACCAATAAGCATGTGTACGAGAAAAAATGTCTGCAAAAGCGGTTGCTACCGTTTATCCGAAACTGTTTTGGCCTGATTTGGCCTCTTGTAAATAAGTGAAATCTGTCCTGGAATGGTACAGGGAGGTAAAATACGTGCCAAAAACAGCCAATCTACCAAACTGTTGAGAACTTTATCCCGTAGAAAAGTACTGGGCTCTAGTTGAGCGGAAACTCTTCGAAACTAAGAAGAAAGCAAATGGTACCGATGATTTCAAGAGAAGATTGAGAATTGTCACGGCGGGCGTATCTGAGGATACCGCACGGAACCTGATGGCGGGTGTACCACAGAAAGTTCGAGAATTGTACAGAAAGAAGGATTAACATCTAAATCAACTGTTTCTAATGTATATATATAACACTATTTTAGTGAAATAAACAATCAGTTTTGTTGAATTATGTGTAAATTTTTTTGCTGCTATTATTTTGGAGTTCGAAATTTAACGTGGGTAGGTTTTATCTTAAGAAGACGCAGGGAACCCAGGCAGCTGTCAGTGATTATAAAAGAAAAAGGGAAATGAATAGTCGGAGAGAATAGGTAAGGGAAGATCCATTAATTATGTCATGCAGTAAGGGGGGAGGGAGGTTTGGGAAAACGTGACAATCCATACAAAAATTTTTACGAGCATGACGATGTACATGGTCCAAAATTTTTGTCATAATATTTAAACCTAATAATACATCATTGAGCGTGATGACAGCCTCCGACTGGCATAATGGAAAGATCTCACCCGAACTGCAGATCACAGCCAATGTTCCGAAAAAACTTAGCGAGAATCTTTTCAAGAATGTCAAAAACCGCCTTCTGACAAACATCTTTAGGATCCAGATGGACGCCATCATGTTTGGTCTCTTCAGGTGGAATACCATCGCCACTTTTGGTTTAGATTTCACCTCAGTTTCTCGAATGATAGGCTGGTAGCGTAGTGTCACAAAACCGAAACAAACGTCAACATACGCTACGAGACACATGGTTTGCTTGAACCGCTTTTCGCACAGTCACTTCCGGTCCACTTACAATCAATGAAAATTTGTTTGGCATTTGGCCCACCAAAATTATAAGAAAACCACCGGTTGTGACCACCAAAACTATGAGAAAACCAATCACACAAGTAGTGTAGGACTCGCTGTATAATACGATTATCTAGTATGGCACTCGGATTATACACTGAGCGACCAATCGAGAGGAATTCATTCGAATATGGTAAGTAAATTTGCCACTAGATATTATTGCAAATTTCATACGATTCTCTAATGGAAAGAAGTTCATAGGACGATCGTATGAAAATTTTCCTCACAGAAAAAAAAATTACAATCGGGATTCGAACCATGAACCTCGGGATCCAGAGGCGAGCCACAATCCCACGGGACTACACACGCTTGATAAGTGATGTCTATTGAAAGTGTATATGGCGCAAGTTTTTCTCGACTAATGCAACAGTAATCGTTTCATACGATTTCGTATAGAATGAGTCTTGGGCCCTTGTCTGTGGTTCATAGTTCCGATCGTATGAAAATCGTACGGATAATTTCCTGAGTATATAATTTCACATTGTTCTAATTTTATTTAAAATATTTCATCAAAAGTGGGATTTTTGCATTTCGCAGAAACGACGCTGCAAAAGAAAAACATTCGAAGCACGGGTGGCTTCGATCTCAAGACGGATCAATACATCATTATTGGTGAAAAATAAAACGAAACTCAATTGCTTAGCACTAATTTGGATAAATATCAAAACAACCTTCTTATTTTTGGTAGCTTATAAAGAATTCGTCCGATTACAAATTGTCTTTTGACAAATTCTTGCGAGAGTAAAACTTCTATGCTGACGCATAAGCCTTCTGGTGGTGCTGAAACTCATTCAATGACAGATCACTGAATATTATTGTTTTGATTGCTCTTGGAGTACAAAGTGAGCGGTATAATGGGTCGGAAAAGAGTCGAGCCCGGAGGAAAGAAAAAATATTTTGCGCCTGCATAATCAATGCAAATCATCCTACGAGATCGCAAGACTTGTGGGTAGGCCCCGTTCGACCATTCAATTGTTGATTGGTCGCTTCTGCATCACAAAAACACTGCAAAACTAACAATGGAGCGGTTAACTGAACACGAAAGCACAACCCGGAGTCATGTAATTTTTGTTGCTTTGAGACCGACACATCTTCTTCTTCAGCATTTCAAGCTTATTGTTTTTACAATCAGCAATCAATACTACCCCCTTACACACATCAAAAATCAAAAAAATAAACACAGACACCTCAAATCCCCGCAAAAACAAAAACAAAACAAAAAAAAAAAAACACACAAAAACAAAAAAAATAAAAAAAAAACAAAAAACAGTATTACTTAAGATCAGACAAAGGCAATTCTACAGTTACAATGGACAAAAAAGATTACGATAAAATTATGTCCGAAAAAATACACAACGGACCCTATAGAAAACAGAGAACAGACCCTCTTCCAGGGATGGTGAAACATGTAGAAAAAACCCTTAAGGAATGTACACTAGTTTTTGGAAATGAAATGAGTAATCTCAAAGAATCAAACCCTTCATTACCTAGAATTAAAGGCCTTCCTAAAATTCACAAACCTGGCAATGAAATGCGTGAAATCATCTCAGCTGTCGGATCCCCAACCCATAAAATAGCTAAATGGTTAGTCACTGAATTCAAAAACATGCCAAAACAATTTCCCAGTCGATCAATTAAAAACTCACAACATTTCACAAAACTTGTTCATGACATAGATGTGAAAGAAGATGAAGTTTTAGTTTCTTTTGATGTTAAATCTTTATTCCCTAGTATTCCAGTAAAAGATACCTTAAATTTATTAGAAAATTGGTTACTCACTCAAAATGACGACATGACTTGGAAGAAAAAAGTACGTTCATACTTAAAACTCACACAACTTTGCATGGAAGAAAATTATTTCTCTTTCAGAAATGAATCCTATAAACAATTAAAAGGTGCCCCTATGGGCAATCCTCTCTCCCCTTTCTTAAGTGAAATTTTCATGGCAAATTTCGAAAAACAATTACAAGATAAAAACCAACTACCTACCGTCTGGTGGAGATACGTAGATGATGTATTTAGTATTTTAAAGAAAAATCTCTTACCCCTTACTATAGAAAATTTAAATAACACACACAAAAACATCGAATTTACTTACGAAGTTGAAACTGACAATAAATTACCATTCCTGGACTTACTTGTAGTGAAAGAACAATCTAAACTCTCATTTGAAATTTACAGAAAACCGACTAATACACAACGCACAATTCCAAACACGTCCAATCACTCATATCAACACAAATTAGCATCATTTAACCACATGATACACAGAATACAGACACTACCACAAGTCCAAATGGCATAACTAAAGAACTTGCATACATTTTTGAGACAGCTCATTTAAATGGATACTCACAACAAGCAATACAAAATACAATCAATAAAAAAACTAAAAAACAATACAAACAATCACTCACCACATTACCACAAATACAACCCCAACTTAAAAGAATAGCAATGACATATAACACCCTCACTAAACAATTACGACCCATCCTTCGAAACTTTGGTTTTGAACTAGTTTTCACTAGTAAAAATAATCAACTTAAAACTCTCTTAGGCTCTGCTAAAGACCCCCCTTGACAACCTTCAAAAATCCGGGATCTACAAAATAACTTGTGATCATTGTGAAAAAATTTACATAGGACAAACCAAACGTACTCTAAAAACTCGCTTAAAAGAACATATCGCAGAAGTCACTAAAGCAAACAAAGACACCGACAAAGGAATCATACACAATTTCAAATCAAAAGTAGCTGAACACATTTTCAACGAAAAACATTTCATAAACTTGAACAACATACAAATTTTAAGACATATTACAAACCCTTGGAAACTTAATGTAGCAGAAAGCGTAGAAATTCACAATCAAAATTCCAAAAAAATTACTTAACAAGGATCAAGGAAACGGGTATTCGTGGCTGTTTAAATATATACCTTCACCCCAAAAACAACACACCACACAACACAACAACAATAAACTACCTTACTAAATTGATATTCATAGCTGTTTTTTCAAAAACCTTTCTACCTACAAAATATACCTCCACAACACACGACACAACAACAATTGACTAACCTACCGATCAAGTAGGATTTTTTAGATTTTAAGATAACAAAAACGACGAACTACCACACGGTAGGAACCCATATAATAGTTTTTTAGAACCCTCCCCCCCTACACACTACACGACACAACAACAATTGACAACCTACCGATCAAGGTAGGAATTTATAGTTTTTAAGATACCTAAACACAAAACAAGTTCACTTAACAGACACATCTCTTAGGTATAACGAACGAAAACACCACACACATTTCAGGTACAGAAAAATCTACTATAAATACTAGACCTACTGCGATGTTCTCTTCAGTCGAGCACTCAACACTGAAGAAGTCTGTAAGTCGCAGACGAAATAGGTCTATCTGTCAAAAGATAAGCTATCTGTAGTTGAATTTAACGGAATTTCCCAAGATTTTTTACAATTTTTCCTAAATTATTATAATATTTGTGATATTTTGCTTTTTATCATGAAAGATGTACCAGCTGGAAGCGAAAAAACTTTGGGGAAGTAAAATTGCTTTTAAAGTCCGGTTTTTCAAAGTTGTTTATATTCCATGGATGATCAGCAAACTTTTTGGAAGTTAAACCAAGTTTCCAAAAACGTTGAGAATTTTTCGCCAATTCAATTTCCGAGAAGCTTAATCAACTTCTGTCAAGTTCATTATATTTCCACCAAATCTTCATAAATATTCCGAAGTTCAAAGTGATTCAGAAAATAATTTTCAAAGACGTTTAGTTCCTAGAAGCTTATATAAGTTCTGACCAATTCACGCAACTGCCGAGACTGTTTAAAAGCTGTAGAATATGCATTTGAATAATATAATATTTAAAAACAATTCCTGGAAAAATCAAAGAGTTTTCGAACTTTCCTTACGTGAAATACGAATTGAATCTATCTTCAAGATACCGTCGGTTTACCACAGAAAGCTTATCAAAACTGCTATAGTAAAATGTATCCTCTCCCCCAGAAGATGAGCCTTAGTTCGAATATCCTGATCCCCAGTAAACCTGCAAAAAGTTTCTATACAACAGGCTTCTCGAAAATGTATGAGCTATTTGCGAGTGCTAGTCATGACCAATCCATCAATTAACCAATTATTCACGTTGAAGACTTTTCAAAGACTTCATTACTTTTCGTTTCCAAGCAATCGAAATACTATTCGGAATCGGAATTTGCCATCAAATTAGCGGTAAAATCCACAACAGTCACACTTCTGGGAGCCTCCTCATTTCAAACTAGCCAGCGTTTCCCTGAAAATGCTGTGGCTGTAAAAAACTTAGAGAACCATTCGTTATTCAAGAATGAAACGAAAAGGCAATTTGCTGGCACCGGGAGCAACTTGAAGTAATTTTCAGCATCCAAGGCGAGCATCACCCGCATCAAACACGGCCACTTTTCGGCCCATAAATATACCTCAGCAAGCCTCAATGCTTTTCCGGAACGAAAAACACCGGTACAATATCTGCAACAACTAAAAAATAACAGACATTCGGTCAATCGGTCTGCATTCAAAGTTTTGTTAGTTTGCGTTAGTAAACAACACGGTAGATTATAAACTTGAGGTTAGTTTTACTCATTATAATACCAATTAACCAAGAAGCGTGTAGTGTTTTGGAACGGTTTTTTTCTTGTTCAAAATTGCTGCAAGAATAGATCAAAACATATACCAGTTTTAAAATGATGCGAAATAGATCCGGTATAAAACAAAATTTACAAAACCGGTGCAGCGATGTTTTTGCGTTTGGTCTAAAAAAAATAAACCCAACCACGATTTGGACCACCCCTGAGGATGCCCTTAGGTTTGTGTTTTTAAAAATTCGACATAACGATGCAAATTAGTGATGATTTCCTATTCCAGCAACCTTCCCCTTAACCTTCATGAAAACATTAAAAAAAACATCTGAGAACTCCGAAAGATTCCAATATTCATCAAGATTTGCCATTGCAAAAAGCTCGGATACACCTGTCTCTAACCCTCTGATCAGAACTTTTCTCACCACCGAATCCAGAGTGTCGCCGCGCTCCAGCCAGTAAACCGCGAACATCGGTCGCGATCAGATCGTGTTTTTCTCTCCCTTTTTCGATCGAAGCAACATCAGAAAAAAAACATAACAACACGGGTCGAGAAGACGAAAAAAAAAAGAGTTGAAACTGTTTATCATAGCAGTGCTAAACACATGATATCTCCGAGATAGTGACACAGAATTGCTGCTGGAAACGGTGAAATTCCGCAATCACAATCGTGTGCCCGATTAGTGTAAGTGCGTGTTCTATTTAACATAGATTTTCATACCAGATATCTGCAGGGGGGAGATCGGCGTTATCTGAAAAACCTTGACGGTTGTTATCAGTGCTCGAGAAGATCCCGAGGTTGGAAAAATCTCATTCCGAACAAAACTGATCAAGTTGATCATCACCTGAAGCAACCTTTGTGACAGTCAATTAATCAATTAACCAAACGGGCTGTTGGACCTCGTGGAGAGGCTCATTAGAGTGTCCATATCTATCCATAGTTAATGCGAGTGATCACATGGGAGGGGGCGCGCGCAGATTGGTTTGCGATCACGTTCGTTCTGATCGTGCAGTTCCGCCGATTGCGCGGGTACCGAAAAGGAAACAACAACAAGGTGCACCTCGGTCTGTGTAACCTGAGTGACGATATTGGTCACGGATGACATCATTTGAAAGCGTTTGAGAACTTCGATCGAAGCGCGGGGCAAGAATAAGGCTTAGGCATACCGGTTCGACTGCGCGGATTTACGGCGTAGATTTTTCGATTTCTTTGCCGAAAGACTGGTGTGATCAAAGAAAACATGTTTGTGTTTTTGCGAATTAAACGCTTTATGTTTGTTTTCAATTCTTTCAACTCTAGTCTTGTTCGAAGATGTTGCGTTTGTTGACTGTGGGCATGAGTATTCACACATTGCAATATTGAATGAGACATAAAACAATAAATGCATAAGAGGTAGTGAAAGATATAAAATAAACAATTTACACCTAACACGTCTTACCGAAATTGAACTCTTCGCGACCTTCCCATGATTCAATCACTATTGATGAAGAAGATTTATTGAAATGGAATGACTCATCAGATCATTCAGCTCTGAAACCATTAAAATATATTTTTGTTCCTGAACAACAATAATAACAGTAGACGTACGTCGAATGATATTAGTTGTTTACTATTTCGTCACAGTTTTAATTCACTTAACACACCTGTGGTAAAATAATACGGACATTTTGCTAAATTAAGAAGACTTTGATGAAGATCCGACCTTATATTGATAAAGCGACATTCAATTCACACACCTTTCTCGATTAACTATAGTCGGGATTGTGTTAATTCTTGGATTCTTGGATACTTAGAATGGCATGGAGAATCGGCTTACAAAAGTTCCTAGAATTTTAGCCTCATGTAGGGTGGAGCACTTCGGCAATTCCGTCAATTTTTCGCCATTACTCAGTCGCATTCAATGGAAACGACTTAATTCGTTTCTACACGATTAACTCATGTGTGGCTCAAAATATCAAGACGTCTATTTCGAATACGGCTAAGCAATAGCGAAAAAATGACTGGAATGGATCCGCTTCCGAAGTAGTGCTCCACCCTACATTGCATCCATTAATGCAAATGATTTTTATCATGTATTGGAACGGAGGGCTTATGGAGAATAAGATAAAATCCATGACGGAGCACTTGGCAGCAATGATTAAATAATGATGGGCATTGACAATGGACATTTTGAAAATGTATTGAATGTGAATATTGTTCTCGATATTTCTAGATTTTCAGCCGTAGCACAGAACGGAAGTATATCTTGAACGAATATTGAATATTGAGAGCTGTTAGTAGCGACATCTTGCGGTTGAGGTCACACATTTTACACGGAAAATAATTTAATCTGCTCTAAGCTTAGACCACAATTTTTGACCTGCTAGTATAAAGTACCTTCATGTAATGAAGGTTTGTTCTTCGTGGAACGTACATATAAATATAAATAAATAGATAGTTTTAATGGTTTGATCTAAAATAGACTTCTTGACTTTTCTATTGTGTGAATAAGAAATGCAATGTGATCGTACAGGGATTTTTTCATACCATATATATCACACCCCATCACCTCACAGTTAAGCATTTGGAGAATATAGTGATGTTCATATAATAATGTAGAGTATTTTTCTTTATAATAATAATCTTACCTTCCCTGGTCTACCTGGTTATAAATAATACAATATGATGAAATAACTGAAACAATGATAGACATATGAAAATGTTATGCTGCTTGGTGCCTCATTACAGCTCAATCATTGGTAGTTGAATGTAACTCCGGAATGTGAAACCTTTTTTGCCAAACCATTTCGTAATTAAATGAAGTATAAACATGCATTATCGCATTTAAGTTTATACTAAATAATAAAAAATATGTACGTATTTATAACATATGGGTCATAATCAGCAGAATTGAAAAGTTTATTAATTTTAATAATATCCAATGATCTAATTTAATAGAAAAGAACCTTGAGCTACAATGATAAAAAAAAATAGCTATACTATCTGGAACAAACTTCCTTGTACCCTTGAAGCAGATAAAATTTAATTATTATTATTATTATTTTAATAATAATTTCAGTATGTTTTTAATAATATACAATGATGAAAATAATACGATGTTTCAATAAAATACTAAATAATGTATTTATAATTATAAAATGCAGCCATTTGCCTCTTCGGCGGTGGTGTTAGTTGCTTTAAACTCTGAAATAACGGAAATTTTCAATGTGATATAATGAAACATAGTTGATCTCCTGGCAGCCGTTTTGCTAGGAGAATGCAAGCAAACAATACGGCGAAATAAATTCCCTATGAATATGATTATTGCCTAAAAATGGAAGCTTAATAAATCTGAAATAAAAAGAAATAAAAATAAAAACAGGAGGAAATTTGATTTATCCGCTAACTTTTGTTTCCCACTGGGCCCATAAATGATTCATTATGCCTGTCTAATAGAAGATGTAGGATCAATGTTAGGTTTTGTATTTTTAATTGTCTTATGATAAAGAAGGGAAAAAATTGCATTAAAAACCATCGTATCTTTTCATATACATAGCGTGAGTTAGGTTGGCTTAGACTCACAACGATGCATAAATGCAAAGCTGAAAATAGCATTAAAAATATTGTGAAGGTTTTGTGATAATATAAAATTATAATAACCATTACACTTGTTATGTCTGCAGATTGTGGTCCTGCTACAATTGTAAACAGACTTGCATTATCATAGCCACGAGGGAAAAAATAATCTTAAATTATTATACCTGAAATTAGCACTGAAATAATTATTATCTGAAATTAGCACCGTCGGACAGTATTAAGAATACTTCCATTTTTCGTGGCAGGGTAAGATTTCAGCATACTACCTTAACGGGTCGCGCTGCCGATGCCAGGATAGACCGCACCTCCTTGGTGGACACAGACGCTCGGCACGCACCTCCTCAATCTAGCTGAAGTCAGAAGGACAACAGTGCCCAGGCTGCACTACCAGCTAAGTACGCAACCCTTAGCTGGCGGTGTTTGTCATCTCTTGACCCGTGGAAGCATGAGGTAGGAACTTGTGAGGACCAGTGCTATGTTGCGGGGACGCACGCTCCATCCCAATTGTCTACTCACCATTTTGCAGCCCTGTAACAAATATATCAATTACACGCCTAAAATCACCGTAAACACCTAGGGAACATTTTCTTTTTAATCCTGACGACGTTTTATGTTGAAAACCATACAAAAATTAAAGATTACACGATTGAGTTGCAATCACGATTTGAAAAAAAAAAATATTAAAATTTTCGATCCTTTTATTTCCGATTTGACACAAATGTTGCTTGAAGTAGTTGGATATTATCCATCCGAACGATGAACTTTTTGCTTGTTCACATGTTTCGAACATTCAGAACACGCGTTTTTAGAAGACAAAATGTAGGTCCTATGTACATCTGTCAAAATTTTAGACAAACATTGTACATTGGACAAGCGGCTGACAAACGGCCCATGTACAGAGCTGTGCGATATCAGACGGTAGGTACATTGGAGGTTTTGTTATCGGGTCGTATTGTAAATTTTTTTTATCTTTAAGCATAATTTCAAAATGATTCATAGAAAAGTAATGGCTTTCTATCCAAATCGATGTTCAACTCGATTTTGTTTATATTTTTACTTAGGACCTAATTCAGTGTTTGGCTTGATTTATTTTCAGCGATAAGCTGTCAAAAAGATACGCTCAAAACATACACTATTTTTTTCGCTGTTTAAATTACTCAGTTGAAATAGTTCTAGAGTGAAAGATGGTGACACCTATCATGAGACACCCTGTACATGAAACGCTGTCATTCGATGTTTGGAGTCAATCTTATCAAAATTTGATTTTTTTGTTTTAGTATCAGTTATATAGAGTATGACTCATAATAAAACGCCAAAAGTTTATATCACTCTCCAAAACCTTTGCTCAAGTGTATGTTCATACATGTTTTTTTTTAATTTATTTGTCGTCAATCATATTTGTAGACTGGTTTTACATTTTTGCCTTAACTCTTTACTTACACATATTGTGAGCAAAATGCTTGTTTTTTAGTTTATTTTTAATCATTGTGACTTTTGTTTTTGTTTTTGTATTTGTTATGGGTCCATTTTGGGAATAGTTAGTTCTTTGATTGTTTAGGTAGAAAAAAAAATCTTGCTTCTTAAGTGGCGGCTGGGAGTGTAGAAGTTGAGCTTTTCTAAAATTTCTACGCCATTTACTCTTTGCCCAATAACATCGTTTATAAATGCTAGGACTGCAAACACATGTCGTTTTTCAAAACCATCTTTTTTAATCAACATACATCGAGATTCATAAGGAGGTGGCTGGAAAGATCTTCTACCTAACTTACGCCATGCGTACAATAAAAACCGTTTCTGCACTGACTCAATACGGTCTTTATGTGTATCTTGATATGGAGCCCAAACCACGCTGCAGTACTCAAGAAGGTATACCAAACATGAAAAGTATCAACTTCTCTCTGGAAAACTTCAATGTCCGATGATATACGTATTTCCATGAAAAAGTTTCATGTCGTCTGCATATATTAAAACATTTGAATGGCGTAGAATACGTTCTACATCATTGACAAACAAAATAAATAGTAAAGGACCCAGACGGGATCCCTTTTATACTCCCGATGTAACATTCACAACAGATGATAGATTTCCTTCAAATCTTACTCGTTGTGTTCTTCCATGCAAGTACCTTCTGCTCAAATATGAACGAGACTGGTTAAATAAAACACAAACGGTTAATTATTCTTCAATATTTATTTTGTCTCCTTCAAAATAATCACCATCGCAGGCGATACACATATGCCAACGTTTTTTCCATTCCGATGATAGCTGGGCTGTTTCGACGTCGTAATCGTAGACTCAAGTCTCGTCACCAGTTATGATGTGCTGGATGTCCGTAGCACTCATTGTGAGCATTTCCTTAGCGACAGTTTTGCGTTGCTCTTTTCGAAGAAAATTCAACGATTTTGGAATAAGACGCGCGGACACACGTCTCACGCCCAAAACATCGTGTATAATGCTATGAGCGGATCCATTTGATATGTTAAGCTCATCAGCTATTTCTCTCTCGGTCACACGGCGATTTTGCAGCACAATTGTCTTCACTTTTCGATGTTTTCTTCGTTTATTGATGTTGCTGGACGACGATCATGAGGCAGATTTTCAACTGATGCACGACCCTCTTTGAACGACTTATACCAGTCAAACACACGTGCACGCGATAGATCAGATTCCCCATAGGCTTTCTGCAACATTTTCAATGCATCCGAAGCACTCATTCCGTTGGAATAACAAAATTTCAAACTAATTCTTTGGTCAACGTTTGATTCCATAGTAAAATTCGAAAAACACACTGAAGGTTGACTTGTTTATAGTGCAGTAAAAAAAAGCTCCGTGACAGATCGTGCTCAAATTTGACATGTAAACGTATAACAATCCTACCAATCTAAGAATTTTTTTTTTGGGGTTATGTCATCCGCGGACTGTTTTATTCATAAAGTCTCGATCATATTTGTTTTAATTAAACTGTAGTTTGCCAGTTTACAATAGAAATAGTGCATAGCATGTAAGTAAGACATTGCAACCATTGTATGTAGTCTGCTTTGCTTGACGAAATAAATAAATAGAAATGGTGTCTGTACGTAATGATTTTACTTAAGAACGAATAGACGGATTTTCATGATTTTTTTCTTATTATTTATCTGGCCCATCTCCTTCCCCCATGACTAGTGTTAAGTTTATACCAACATGTATAAAAAAAAAATCATCTGAATTGGTGATGAACGCATTTGCAGGCATTACAGTACGATACTTATCGTGTCAGATATTCAGTAATATTTTCTGACGACTAGAATCAAAGAAAGCGGTGATTATAGCTTGTCAACGCTTTTGACGTCATATTTGGTTTTTCTCTTGTTTTTTTTTTCAATTATGTTCCAAATTATGCTTTGAGCCGTGGAAAGATTTCTGACACTACTTTCTGATACACAGTGAAGAAACATGAAGAAGGATGTTCGCATGCGACGAAATCAATAGGGCTCTTAAACCAACAATCAATAGAAAACAAGCGATTTAAGTTTGCCTCACTGCTATAGAACCCCATGGGTTCCAATCAAGTGCACCCCAATAGTCCGCTTTATGGTACTAGAATCTTTGACTTCGTTTTGATCCGCTGTGTTATTTTCACTGATTATTTGGGGTGTTATTCGTTAACAGTAATCTTTTCAAGGGTGATTCATTTACCTTCGGACTTAACTTGTAATCGATGCGCTGGTACTGCCTGAGCGAAAAAAAAAACACATTTTGTTCTTGTGTAAACTAGAGTCACACATATTCCGGGAGAGATTTTACCAATTGCTTCGTGTTGCCTCAATGTAAATCCACCTAACTAATGTAAATCGACATAACTATGAATCCGTTTCTCTAGCTTCATTCAGAGCAATTTGGTCAAAATAAACAATCCCATGCAAAACGGCTAAAAATACCTCTAGAACGTGAAACACGTCACAGACACCCGTTTGGGATAGACGGTAAGAAGCGCAATATTTATACTTAAAACAAAATTATGTTTGTTTGCACAGCATTACCATCGATCCTCGTTTTCCTCTAATAAATTGGCGGTTCTCGTCAGCAGAAAAAGAATATATGTTCAATTTTCGTCCAGCTGAAGCGACATCTGTTGAAACCTTTTTTTTTTAAGTTGCTGAAAATGGGATTATCTTTGGGGATAATTTTTATTCATTTATTTATCGACCTAAATATTAGAACTGTTGAGAGAATGATACGTTAAACTTAACAAACTATTATTTTTTGACATTTGCAACTGCCAGCGTTGTGTCACTGCAATCCGTGCTACTCGTGTACGAATTGCTCTGATCATCATACTTTTCCTTGTCAATCCCTTTGGTGTCTCCATCACTTGGATTTTTCTGTTTATTTCTCTTTTCAGCAATCAATTTTCGTATGAACAGCAAAGCAACTATTTTCTCCATCAGTCCGATTAATCCCAGCACCGACAAGCCCAACAAGAAACCGAGTGACCCTCCCAGATCGGCCACAAATTGGGTTAGATCGTAGCCGTGAAATTCTTCGACGATCTAGAATGTGATTGTTGTTTTAGTTTTGAAGGACCAATATGACCTAACACAAACGTACAGTGACCATTTTAGATGTATAATACAACCAAACCTGTCCCGCAGGAATAGAAATGTTGAAATGCTTTCTGTTCATGACATATGCCGTGAAGATTGTCGTGGAACATGGCTGGTAACATCCGCAAATGCGACTATCTAAGTCTTCCAGCAATTTGTAGTGCTTGATCAGCTGCTGCGTCTCATTGGCCGTGTCACATAGTTCCTCTTCGGTGTCCGGCATCCATGGACCGGTACAGCCAACGATGTTAATTACGTGGCGCCAGTGGCATAGTTCGCTACACTGTTGAATGTATCATGATTGAATTGCAGTGGGAAATTATTTTAATTAGTTACCCTGGTTGAGCTCATATCCATTTGGGTGGTGCACAAATTTTCCACACTCGGCAGCATGTAGAAGTGTTGGGTGGTTAGCTTTACTTCAACCTCTTCATCAACCTCGACAAACAGATACTCAACTCGTCCGGATGATTGCATGCGATTTTCTGTGCGATGAGAAAGAGGTTTAAGTAAATATCGAATGCGCCTGATGTATAGGCTAGCCCAGAATGGTGAATATAAAAACAATCCCATAATTAGATACAGTTGGTTCCCCTTCTGCACGGTGGGTGGTTTGCACTAAAAAGTTATGGGAACTCGACACTGAAGAAGTCTGTAAGTCGGACGTTATTGGCCTATCTGTCAAAGGATAAGGTTTTTCTAGTGGAATTTAAAGAAATTTGCTGCTTATTGTGAACGATCAACTTACGTACACAAAACCAAAGACACACATTTTTTTTCTTCTAAATCACCTGCAAATCCCTCCATCGGATCATGAATGAAAACGTGCCAACCGGGTAGATCCTCACCCAAATAGTAAACATCATCTCTGGTGTCATGCTGCAGCAGAATGGAATAGCCGACGCCTTTCCACGAACGATCTGTCGTTGTCAACGGGTTCAACGTATAACACTGTCCCATATCCAGATGCATGCTACTGATCACTTCGACATCTGTAAAAGTATCGCGATTAATCCAAAATAATTGTTTTTTGTTTTAGCGGACTGCATCACTCACTATCGACTAGTCCATTCAATCCGTACTGAATGAAGAATTCACTCTGGTTGTAGGTTGCTTCTCGAAACAGCTCATTCAGCGTGCTTTGATTGAAGTTGAAGTTATTGAACGAACTGGCATATTTCGGGTGCTGAGACAGATTGTATCGTTCCATCACATCGTACTTGTAGGGTGGGTTCCGGCAAAAGGTTATCGCCGGGTAGGTCATTGATTCGTTCAAATCGAACCGCGAATGGGTTGTTATTGGCGGATGGATCAACTTATGGAAGCATTCTGTCAGCTAGTTACAAGTGAACAAAATTCATTCGTTTAGTTTATGTTGATTTTTATAGCATTTAATCTTCGACGCAAACCTGGAATATCACCACGACACTGCAAATGCTCAACACAATTATTCTCACTAGTCGTTTTGGATCGTAACACAAAAAGTGCAGAACATCCCAAAATTTCTGTTTCAGCTTTTCACGGATCATTCTTAGTCTACACTAAGTCTAGCACTATTAAGCACTTAACATTTTTATTGAATATATTCATTGTTCATTGGAGCACAACATCCATGATCAACAAATATATCGCCAATGCGAAAATGTTCGAGATGCTACTATTTATACATAAAATTGTGACATGGGTAGGGATACATATTGTCTGACTGCACCATAAATACTTCAAGTTTATCAGTTCATAACCGTGATCCAGTTGAAGAACGAAAAGAATGATGAACTTATATTGGATTGGGAAGAGCACAACCTCGCCTTACTCTAATTCTCTCAGTCAAACCTCAATAAAATCAATAATTTTAAGGGTAAATGCAAATGTGTCAATATAATGACTATTGTGTACATATTGAGTGGCTACGACGGGAGATGAACCAGCCCAGGGCTGAAAATCTCGATAATCAAGGAACTAACTAAACTAAATTATTGTGTACAATTTTTTTTGTCAAAAAGTGAGTGAAAACGTTTAGTTTTCATGTTTTTTTAGACAAACGACGAATATGGGCACTGGCACTATATGACAAAGCGACCCACCCTTATATGCATAGGTGGCAAAAAACAAAGTGTTGAAATATGCGTATCGGAACATGAATTATGACTGTCATAAATTTCAGATTTGTGCTTCATTTGTAACGATTTATCCTAGTTGCTGTTGAATCATGCGAGGCATCACTATTGATAGGCCTACAATTGAACTCATCAATATTCTTATCAGTAGTAAAGCTGTTGGAGATCAGAACAGCACATGGAATTACTATTATATTGGGCCACGTTTTAATGGGGGAATTTCATCAATGAAATTCTGTGTTCATTCGTTCGTAAGGAAATATGTATACCATGTAAAAAAGAATCTTGTAATTTAATATAATCTTTATTTTTTCTCGTCTTCTCTTACATATCTTAGTTTTTAAGTGATTTACATACTTTTTTTCAGCCTTTAGTTTTGTTGTTGACATCGATGATCTTTGTATGTTTTACAGGTGTGTGTTTTGTTTTTGCACGGCAAAATTAGTTTTAATTTGATATTCTACTTAACCTAATAATTTTAAAATGTTCTATTACTCGGCAATCGCTCGGATGAGCGGACTCTCGGAGTGACGGCAGTTTTTTATAAACGTATCTATAGATACTTCGCTGCGCTCTTTCACTGTTTTGAAGTCAGCGACACGATGTAGCTCGGTTGTCCTTGTTCTGGGTGCGCCGTCGAGAATTAATCGGAGGAACCGATTTTGGACGACTTGGAGCTTCTTGATGTGGGTTTCTGCGCAAGTCCCCCACACCGGCATGGCGTAGTTCACCACCGGGGCGATAATTGCCTTGAAGACGGCAAGTTTGTTGCGCTCCGATAGCCGGGACCGTCGATTTATCAACGGATAAAGCGCTTTGAGCAGGCCAATACATTTGTTCCGCAGGTTGTCGGTGTGAGCACGGTAGTTCCTCTTGTTGTCGATGGTGACACCAAGATATTTCACTTCGTTCATCCAATCAACGGGGCATCCGTTTACCCGGATGAAGCAATCGGGTGGAGGTAGAAGTTTCGGCGATGGTCGATGTCGGAACAGGATAGCTTGGGTCTTTCCTTCGTTGACTTTAATCTTCCAGCTGCTGAGGTACGTCACGTACGCGGTCACCCCTTGTTGTAACCGGGACCGGTAGTTCGTTGGCATTCGACCGTTGGCCACTATTACACTGTCGTCCGCGTACTGCGCCAGACGGCAGCCAGCTGGAAGTTGAGGGACGTCCGAAGTGTACAGATTGTACAAAATGGGGCCTAGGAGGCTACCTTGGGGCACACCGGCTGGGATCGTTTTGGACTCGGACGATGCTCCTGCAAGAAATATCCGGAATGTACGGTCGGTTAGGTAGCTCCTTACCATCTTCGTCAGGTAGCTCGGGAAGTTCGCCTGTACAAGCTTGTGGATCAAGCCGTCATGCCACACGTTGTCGAAAGCTTTTTCCACGTCTAGGAGGACCATGGCCGTGTTCGTGGAAAGTGCGTTGTTGTGGTGGATGATATTTTCCACTCGGACCAGCTGGTGGACGTTAGAGTGACCCTGCCTGAAACCGAATTGCTCCGGTATTATGACGTGGTGCTCGTCAACGTGTAGCATCAGCCGCTGGAGGATGAGCCGCTCGAATAGTTTGCTGACAGCCGACAGCAACGTGATAGGCCGGTAACTTGTAGGGGCAGTAGGGTCCTTGCCAGGTTTCAGGATAGGGATAACTTTCCCTATCTTCCACCTTGTTGGGAAATGTTCTAGCTGGAAGCACCGGGTGAAGATTTTCGCCAGGAAGCGGAGCGCCTTGCCGGAGAGTTTCTTCAGCACCAGGTTGAAGATGGCATCGTATCCGGGGGCCTTCATGTATTTTCCGCGCCTTACTGCTGCGTGGACTTCGTTCTCGGTCACTTGACCGGCGAAAGGTTCGATGTCGACTTGCTCGACGAGCTGGCGGATGGTCCCCTGGACAGCAGCTTCGTGTGGACTCACCATGTTGGCACCGAGGTTGTGAGCCTCCACTAGTTTGTTGGCGATAGCATTGGCCTTCTCCAACGGGGTTACCAGGATGTCTTCAGTGCCATCCTTCAGTGGCGGGATTCTTTTCGGTTTCTGCTTTAGAACCTTTGCCACCTTCCAGAATGGTCTCGAATGGTCGTTCATTTGGGCGATGCTGTTGGAAAACTGTTGGTTCCTAATGGCCGACATTCGACCTCTGATTTGATGGCTGAGGATGGAGAGTTCTTCCTTCTTGATAAGGCATCCGGTACGTTGAAACTGTCGACGAACTGTGTTCCGTTGCTGGATGAGTTGTCGAGTGTAGCGATCGATCTTCGTGTAATGTTTCCTCACTGGTACCCATCGGATGCAGGCATTCTCTGCGGCGTGGACGGCTTCCTCGAATAGACCGAGTTGGTTGTCGATGGCATCGACTGACGATACGTCCGGGTCATCAGGGAGACGAGAGTCCACCCGGCGACTGAAATCCACCCAGTTGACTCGGTGGTAATCCCGTCTCATCGATGGTGGAACTTCCGTTGGGCTACAGCTCAGTTCGCACACCACCGGGTAGTGGTCGGAGCTTAACTCGTGATTTGTGACCGGCTTTGACAGTGCCAAGTCGGACAGAAACACATCTAAGGTGGATGTTCTCCCAGCTGGGGATAGAAAGGTCGGATCGTCTGGGAAGTGGATAGCACACGTACCTGAGCTAAGGTGGTTTGCCAGAAGGTTGCCGTTTTTGTTGGCCGAATGATTTCTCCACAGGGTGTGGCGAGCATTGAGATCACCGGCCACTATGAAGCGAGATCGGTTGATTGTAAGCTTCTCGAGGTCTTCCACGAAGAGCCATCGCTGTCCACACACTGCCGAGGCATGTATACGGCGAAGATCGTGATGTCTCCAAGGTGGGTGATGATTTTCACGCCGATGGCTTCGATGACGTTTGTCTTCGGGTGCGGTAGTATCTCGTACCGGATGCCTTTTCTGATGGCCACTGCCACACCGCCGCCACTTGCGTTGGGACGATCCAGCCGGACGATGCTGTGTTCCGGGAGCGAGAAATTGATTTTCGGGTTTAGCCGGGTCTCCGAAAACACTCCCACGTCGATGTTTTGCTGGGAAAGGAAGTTTTCCAGCTCAATCTTTTTCGCTCTTATAGTTGGATACACGGATGGTGCGGGGCTCAGTTGACCCCATACTTGCACACCATATATCCTAGGACCTCCACCTGGTCCGATTTTGTCTTGCACCGCAGAAGTCTTCCACGGAATTCCGTAAAGATGATCCACAGCTCGGCTGAGATAGAGCGCATCATTATTTTCCTCGGAAGGGGAGTCGGTTGGAGCAGAGGCCACACCAGCTCTGATTCGAGGGTCGGTACGCCTTTGTTGGTTTATCCCGGGGGTGGACTGTGGTGCCACGAACCTTGGAATTCCGGCAGGTGCCGAACTGTTCGGCAGCGCAGGGTAGTTTGCATCAATCAGGACAGGAGCTGGTGGGGTCTTGCTGGATTGCTTTCGGCCTTTCTGGTTGGACGAGGATTGTTGCCGAATTCGAAGAAACTCGGCTCGTTTCGGGCAGCTACGGTCCGTAGCTGGGTGGGCACCGCCACAGTTGGCGCACCGTTTGGCTGGCGAATCTTTCGACGGTCACTCTTCAGTGTCGTGGGTTCCACCGCAGTTGTTGCACCTTGTCCTAAGGTGACAGTTTCGGATGCCGTGACCGTGGTACAGGCAACGCATACACTGCATAACATCCACGCGCTTGTTTTGGTACGCCTCCCAACGTACCAGGATCTGTCCAACCTGCCTAACCTCGCGCAGTTTGGTAAGGTTCGTGTATGCTTTGGCGAAGTGTACCAAATAGAATTAAACAGAATGAATCCTTAAGAAACAAAAATTGAGATTGACCCGATAATATGAGCATTTTTTAAAACAAGCCTAAATACTTGTGCCACTCAAATTACTCGTTAAATTACTGGTTATTGTACAGCTTCGTTTAATATTGTCTAGAATGAGAGAATCTATCTTTTTCGAAAAACTATTATTCCAAAAACATATTTATCTCAATAACCTCTATCCGTATCATATTATGAGTCAACGAAAAAACCTACGAGGTTTCATTCTCTAGGTGATTAAGCGTTCAAGTATAAGCCCCTGAGAAACTGCCTGTCTTGTTGCAGTCATAGGCGTAGCCAGGATTTCAAATAGGGGGGAGGGGGGGAGTTTTTTTGTTGAGAGAGAGAGAGAGAGAGAGAGAGAGAGAGAGAGAGAGAGAGAGAGAGAGAGAGAGAATTACATCGTCTCCAACCAGTGGTTGCACATACCGAACAATTAACATTTACGGACACTTAACGGACAATACAACGCCCGGTGGACCAGTAGAGTAGGGTCATTTTCATGTTCCGACAGATGGAGCGGGAATGGAGCCCTCACTATGTGACAATACGCCTGAACGACGGGTGGATTATCTTCTCTACTCTCACCCAAAGTATTTGACAATACCCGTTCGATTCTGGCAACAAGATTAAACAAATCTAGGCTTGTTCTGGAATAAAAAAATAAACGGTTTTTAAAACTTTCGATTTTCCCATGTTTTAAAATCAGACCACATTAAATGTCAACATTTAACGGGTACTGTAATGTCTCGATATATTCATTTTATAGTCATGTTGGATTTTTGTATAGGATAACCACCGAATTTGTTTGCAGTTTGTAGTGAAAATGTACTTTTCATCCGCGACCCTCTCACCCAAAGCAACACCGCAGAAACGCCGTTTTTTACTCACCGTGCTCAGACCGCTTCAAAAAATTATATTTTTTTTAATGGCTGTTCAAATACTAAGTGATTAGCTATAACAAACATACACTTTGAGCTTTGGTGGTTTATAGCTTATGGTTTGTGTCCCCTTAGCTTACCTTTAATATAATTATTTTATCTGATATTTTCTAAACAGGAACATCAAACATAACCTTTTAAAACGACGTAAGTCACAAATGTAAGCAAGCTGCTTAATTGTTGCTACTTGCATTCTTACTACACGAGTAGTTAGTAAATAATTTAGGAAATTTTATTCATCAGTGACGAAAAGAAATTCATATGCGTTCCAACAGCTACTCCTCAATATTTTAAAAATAGTTTATATACACTGGTGCATTTGCGTTTTGAAATTTGAATCAATTTATCTGATATGATACAAGTGAAACACGTTTTGTCGAAACACGGTGTATGTAGCAATCATGTGTATATGAGTAGTATGAAACCAAAACGGTGTATCATGGAATTACAATAAAATTGTTGTTCAAATTCGAGAAAAACCACCATTTTGCATATTTTTCTTTTCGTGATTATTTTAGCTGCATGAAAAAACATTCGTTTTGTTTTGTTCGCTTGTTTCTTTTAATTACATGCTGGAAAATAATATACTTACTTTTGAAAAACTTTCGAATGTCCATATATAGTACTTCTAGATAAAATGAATCAAATAACTGCTTTAAACTGCTAATAACTTAAAAAACCCGAATTAATCCACCGATGGTGAGACTGAACCCTTCTTACACTTCACCTGAATTACGAACTCAAATGTGGCCAATATGGTACTGGATACATATTTTTATCAGAAATTCCAGGAAGAACCAGGAATATTCGACATGTCATACATTCAGTTTATAAAATTAACTATTTGTCGATCCTGAACGTATTGTTCATCGATGTGATTAAAATATTGCCATTAATAGTCTTTAACGACCTGTTAGTTATGTTAGTTATATAAAAGGGGAAATTACATAAATATTGAAAATTCCATATAATCAGTCCATAGAATGAATTATTAGACAATCCTAAGCGTCAATTTTGATTATCGATATGGATTCAAGATGCTTAATAAGTACATGTTCGTTGAAAATTGTGTAGTTATAGTAAATGGAGACTTTGTGTAATTTTCGAATATACTCGTTGCAGTTCAAAACCGGACCACTCGAGCCAATCGATCCTGCTCTAATTCTATAGGGTGTATAGTGTGGCTAGCCGCTGTATGTGCTATACAACGCACCAGATGCGGCACAAGAGAATTCAAGCGGCATCGATAGGGGTGAGTGGTCTTGTTCGGTTTTGAACTGCAACGAGAATATTTTCATCTCACAATTATGTGCTCTCAGGTATTTTTTTGGTCATATCTCCATGACATTCAATCATAATGAAATTTTGACCAGTTATTTGAGAATTTTATAGCTTTGATATGGCGCTAACAAAACTAAAATCGGTACACAAATAGCTCAGTATGTAATCGAAGACTAAACTGTTTGATTACTATTATAATAAGCCGTCAAGTACTGTTTCGTTCATATCTTCGTAACGAAAAATCAAAAGCGTTCTATAGGAATGTTGTAGCTTTCTTTTGCCGTCAACAGAACTGAAATCGGTTCATAAATGGCTGAGAAACCGATGTGACATTATTTGTAACGCACACACGCACACAGCTAACTAATCATCCTTTTTATTATTTTGGCTGTTTATTCAACCTGAGTCATAACATATTGAGTGATCAAACAGTGATGATCAGATATTAGAACTTGTTATCACTTTGGTATAAACCTTTGCTCGGGGTACCGGACACGTTCTTGACCTGGACGTAAAGTGTACAGTCTGTAAAGCATGCGATCAGTGGAAATAAAACGAAGGCACCGCGGAATTCGCAGATTGGTACGGAGACAAGAGCAGCTGCCATCGAAACTACGCGGGAGCTTCTGGGAAAATGAAAGTGGATTCGATCATTGAAGTGTTTCGTAGATCGGTCGATTTGCACGGAGTAAAATATAGCCAGTATATCGGAGACGGTGCAAATGGGCAGCTGACTTCGCCAGCTAGTAAAGAAGACCAAAAGACTCAGCGCAAGGGAAAATTAATTATGGACTTGCTATCAGGAAGAACTCGGCATCGACAGCGGATATAAAGAGGGATCTGACACCACAAGATATCCACGGATGAGGAACCACAATATGACGGCTGCCCAGAAGGAGCGGATTCCTGGTGCAAATGGCAGAAGGCAAAATTTAACGGCGAGCTCAGCAACTACAAACACAAACCAGCTATGAAAAATGAAATTTACACAGCCATACATCCTTTCTATTAAGATCTAAGTCGCGATGAACTGCTTGAACGTAATCTCGGCGGGTATACGCAAAACGCCAATGAAAGCTTCAACGCTAGCATCTGGGCGCAGTCTTCAAAAACTATTCACAGCGGCAAGGAAGTTGAAATTGCTTCAAATTTGGCGACCTGCAACCTCAACGAGGAACTGAACGGGATTCGCAAAGTTTTGATATTGCTGCAGCTGGAGATCGGGACGAGCTGCCATTCATTTGGTGCAGAGGCCGACAGCGAGCGCGTCGATCGCGCTGATGCGCGGTTGTCGGAAGGCGTGAAGGAAGCCAAGAAGAGCATATTGGCGGCCAGAAAGTGGCAAGAACTCGAAGAATAAGTTGTCGAAAGGATTTTTTATGGTCCCGGCATAGCAGACTGATGGTATGTAGACGAATTTGACGAAAAACTTGACTCAAAACTTCGAACATCATAACTCAAAAAACGGTTCGTTCGATTTGGACGCGGTTTGAATTTATTAATTCAATTTTTTCAATTCTGTCATCGTGTCATCGCAATGTTTCTTAATCTAAAAAAAATGACTCTCCGGTGCATGCTTTTATGTCCATTGTTGCGTCCGAAACCTGATTTGATAAACAAAACATCCTACGTGCGATGGCAGGACATTTATCGGAGATTATGGGAAAAATATCGATTATGTTCTAGCTCCAACGATGCGGCCTCTACGATGTCCGCCGATAAGCAGGTTACTTTCGGAGGTGCCACGCTGAACCTGGTGTAGCTGCCGAAGGAGTTGCCCAATGTAAACCAACAAATTAATTTTTGTAGCTTAAAAAAAAAGGGAAATAAACATATGTATTCCATTTTTTTCATACATTTATATGTAGTTATATTTGAAAAAAAACAAGAAGATCACCTTTTTTCAGGGCACCAGAGTACACTACCCCCTTAAGTTGAAATCCATCGATGGTACAAAGGGACCTGAACTCGACCAATTACCCTCGTTTTTTCATCAAACATTGTGCGAGCTCTCTAGCTTTGCCTGCAAGCATTTTGTTAAACAGTTCTATTAGAAGGAATTCACGCATTTTGAACAATGCTTTTAGATCGTATACGAGTGATTTGAAATGAATTCCAAATGAATAATGTGAAGAAAATTATTTGCTGAGAATGATCAAGTTTCACTCCTTTGGTATTCCCAGTTCCTTAAACAAATGCGCTGCCGGTAAATGGGAGATGGATTATATATACACTCACACTTGGATCCACCTATTTTTGCATATGATGTTTAAGAGTGATCTCTAACGCAATGCGGTTATCATGCTGATTGGTATGCAAAGAGTAGATGATTCTTTATTTTTATGCTCAATTTAGATTTCATCAAATTTATCAAATTTATCGTAAACCAACTCAATGTAGCTCAATTTGGTTGCAGTTAAGTAATGGCTGAATACTCTTTTTTTTCTCTCTGGACTTACCACATTTGTATAAAGTAGTGCTTGTAAAAATAATGTTTTGTTATGATTTTTTATTCGAATTCAAAATAGTTTGATGGATTGATTACTTTTGAGCATATAATTGTGGGTAAGCTTGTTTAGCTTCCGTAGGGTTAGTGAAACATTAATTTGCCTTTTAAAAATGTGTTGCATGATTTGAAACACGTTATAAAAGCCATATTGCCCTACATTCCCCTACATTTGCTGCAGCTTTGGCCATAAAAAGCATTTTCCTTCGCCATGTCACACAACGTAACGCGGGGCCAACATTTTCAAAATGATTTAAATATTATGAGACATGCAAAAGGTTCAGGTTATTCGGATCAAGTAAGCAATTGATTTAAGTTCTTGCAACAACTATACATCTTTCCTTCATACAATATGACTAACAACATTCGATATATGACACGTGGACGGTTTAATTTACACAGAAAACATTTTCATAGCAATTCTACACTTTTAAATTTGCTAAAACATTCCATTTAAGGTTTACCGATTATTGATGAATGAGCTAGTATAGCACTTCTGTTTCCTGTTTTTACAGTTGCACGTTTTCACAGAGGATTGCGTTTCGTTAAAACGTTTTCCCGATCGGCTCTGCAATCGAGTTAAATAGTTAAAACAATAATTTACAACGGGTATTTAAAAAAATTAAAATTGTGATTGTTCATTTCCAATACTGATTATTTAACATTTATCATAATCACTCATCATGGTAATCTTGAGAATCTCGTCTAAGGATTCATGCTACGGTTTAAAATGTTACTTTTAGTGGCCTTATCTAGGAAAGCGAAAATAATTTACAACAGTTCTCCGTCGGTAGCTTATTTTACAGGTAATGGAGTAACAAACAAGACCCTTCAAACTTAACGTTATTTGACTTATTTGAGTGAATTCCTGTGCCTTATTAACTTGCGTGGTGCGATGAGAAAGCTGTGCTAAAGTGAAATGATTTTTAGCAGATTTTAGTCTATTCCGAGACTAATGTAATTGATTTTGTTGTTATTATTAATGTAGGATTGTTCTATTCAGCACCGCCACACTGTTCTAACACTCGTGCACAAGTTTATAGAAGCAACTTAACAAAAACAGTGAGTAAAAGAACCATGTGAGAAATTAGCATCATTTGGGCCCCAGATTTGGGAGGTACAGCCGTTGTTGATGGCCGCAGAATATCGCCCAAATTGGTGATAATGTCCGGCAGGGGTTTGATTTTCAGATCGCAGGCTGTATTTTCAATAGCGTCTTTAACGGTTGCAGTTAGTATACGAAAGTTGACATCCTTCGGATCCAGAGTGGAATACATATACTGATGAAGCCGATCGGATAGGACCCACAGATTACTTTCATCATCCACTTTAACATCGTTCGGGAAAACCATATCCGTGATGCTCATGTACACTCGTCCGAGCGATTTGATGGTGTATGCTCGGTTGGACGTTTTCCAACAGGTAACAGCGTTCAAGTTCGGCAAGGCGTAGAAAATGACTCCGGTTTTCTGGTCCAGGAATGCGACGCCGGCTTGACCGTTAGGTCCTCTGGAACCGAGAACCTTAAACTCCTTGTAGATTTTGTCAGACGTAGCTAGTGTTTGATTCCGTAGTACCCTCGTAGAAACTGAAAATTCATTCGTCGAACTCAGAGGATGAAAGAACATTGTGGAAAATCCATCGTTCTGAGGTCTCGACAAAGCCATTCCAAACAATCCGTCATCCCACTGGAATGAAATTCCGGTGATAGTGTAGTTTCCAGCCAATGGATCAGGATGGAAGAAGTGGTGTTGGACACGCCAAGATTCCTGTAATTTCCATGAATACACTACTAATCCCGGTGATCCAAGATCAGCTGCATAAGCAAATGTATCGTCGCAGTTTGAATCTTCAACTGCAATGTTTGCATAGAAGGATCCCTCTTTGACGTGATCCTTGGGGAACTTGTACCGTCTCAGCAGATTGTCATTGTGCAGGTCGTACACTAATAACGAAGTGGGAGCTAGAACTTTGGCGGTATTCAGAAGGTCCGATATCCCGGTATCTAGCACCCATAGTCGACCGCAGCGGTCAGCTCGTATCCGGAATGGGGACACAATTTCCGGTGCTTCGTCTTCGGTCATTTGTCGATGGGCACTCCAGCTCGGGTAGGGTCGCAGCTTGGGTGATTGACTGTTGGTTTCTGGAATTGAGAAAAAAGAAGAAGAGACATTTGTGAATAAATACATTAGGTCTTATGTATGCTTGCATATTTGAAAATGTCTAACGATAGTACCCATAAGGTGTTTACTATGCATGGGAATAGAGTTTGAACACTTCAAAGTTCATTTTCCCAATGCCTACTTTTTACAGATGGGACTGACTTGCTGTAAATAGTGTAAATCAGGACTGCAAAAAGTCATTTAGACTCATTTGGATAAATTTACTAACAACTTGTTTCTGAAGCTTAATTTATTAATAAGGAGTGTATCGAATATTAGCTATCCACATACATTTGCGTTGTACGCATGTATTTGTGATGGTTTTTATGCTCTGAACAATGCATGCTGTGCGTTTGACTGTCAGCTTTCTTTTGTTTACTTGTTTGTGCGGTTCAAATTCTGCGTTTTCAAAATGTCGCGTATTGAAAAGGAAGTGAAAATTAAGGTTCTGGACATATGGTTAAGTGAGAAGGGTATTACTATGCGAAAATTGGCGAAGCGGTTTGGAATTCATCATGCGAGTGTTAAAACCATCATTAATAAGTTTGGGGAACACTATTCTTTGGATGAGCTACCAGGAAGAGGCAGAAAACCCGGTTCTTCCAACCCGAAACTGGAGCAGAAAGTGGTATCTCTAATCATGAAGAACAAATCAATGTCAATACGTGATTTGGCCAAAAAAGCAGGAACGAGTGTCGGAATGATCCAGCGTATCAAGAGGCGAAACCACCTGAAGACCTACAAGAAGCAGAAAATCTCGAAACAAAGTGCAGAACAGAAGAAGCGAGCAGCAACATGGGCCCGGAAATTGTATTCGCGTCTTTTGCAGCGTCCGGATGCAGGCGTTTTGATGGACGATGAGACCTATGTAAAGGAGGACTCAAAAACCCTTCCAGGTCCACAATACTTTACTGCCGTCGTTGGGGAGGATGTGAGCGATGCGGACAGGTCGATTCAAGTGGAGAAATTCGGTCGAAAGGTACTGCTATGGCAAGCAATATGTTCCTGTGGTTTGAAGTCAACCATTTTTTACACTACCGGAACTATAAATGCGGAAATCTATCGATCTGAGTGTCTCCAGAAGAGATTGTTGCCTTTATATAAGAAGCATAGTACACCTCCACTGTTTTGGCCGGATTTAGCGTCAGCTCACTATGCCAAAACCACTCAATTGGCTTGCGGAAAAGGGTATCGATTTCGTTGAGAAAAATATCAATCCACCAAATTGCCCTCACCTTCGACCCATCGAACGTTACTGGGCAATCGTGAAGAGGGTCTTCAAGAACTTGCCTTACCAAGCTGGGAACTTGCAGGAGTTCAAAAAAATTTGGGCTGGCGTCCAAAAAATGCGATGCAACACTTGTCCGGAACTTGATGAAGAGCATTCGATCCAAAGTTCGAAAATTCGTGAAGGAATAACTTAAATTTCATCCGGTCTTCATTATGTTCAAGTTTAACCTCGTACAATAAAGGATCAATTTTTTGTATGAATAAAATATCGGTTTTCAACATAATTTGAAAGAAAGTTTGTGGATAGCTTATTTTTGATACACTCCTTATAGTTTGTGATGAAATTGTATCTCTTGACTAATTCTGTGAGCCCACTTGGTCTAATAGTGCATTTCCTTAACGGGTATGGGTGAGCTGAAGTTAGAAGAGTGTTGCGTGACGCGGGATTGCGCCGTGCTCGCAATTCATTCAAAAAACTGCATACAATCAATTGCGCTGTTGTGTGTTGGTGATTTTTCCTCCAGCGAGCTCAGGTAAAAAGTGTCGTCGTTCGCGGGTATTGTGCACAGATAAAAAGAAACATTGAATTTTCTGCGTTATTTGATGCACATAAAGGGAATGCTAGATTTGGCAGAAAATAATGAGAAATTTCATGTAAAGTTAAGCCAGATAACGCCTGAGTCTAGCTCGTTGCATGAAAGATTGCAAACATTGTTGTATGGCACATGAAAGATTGCAAACAATTCCGTTGTTTACGCCTCCTTTGGCTTGGAATCAAACGAGGGGAAATTTTACGCGCTTGTTAATATTAATTATTTTTTTCTGTGTGGGGGAAGATGGTGTGTATTGTTTAGCAACCGTGTAAAGTTAGAGGTCATAAGCGAGTTTATTTTTCTTATTTATTCTGTTTCCTGCAACCAAGTGCTAATATCTAGAACTAGATTTTAGAGGAAAATACTACAACCGTGCCAAAGTGAATTTTGATTCGGTGTGCAAGCTTAGTTTGTAAATTAATCGGTGCAAGAAGAGTGTATTAGACACAGATATCATGTTACTACCGGAAGGTTTCCGACACGTCGGCGACGACCGGGTTGATGTGGACGAGTGCCGACGGCAACAGCTGCGGGTCCAGCAGGACTTGGCCATCTAGGACCCCGAAGAGAGCTGGTTTGCAAAGCAAAACATAATTTATTTCTAGCATATTTGAAGACAATATCTAATATCCTGTTCTATTTTATTTTGCCAATTTTGTTTTGTTTTGTTTTTCGTTATGCTTGTCTCTTTTCAGTCACATTGGAGCGGTCCATTGCTTTTGGTGGATAGTGCTACATACTTTCAGCGTATCGTTAATCAAAACGAACCCTGCTGCTAACTTTTCCCCAACTATCCAACATCCCAATGATATCTCGTGGAAGTGCAGAGGATTTCTCGGCTTCCTTCAAAGCGAGTATCGTGTCAACACGTTCCTTCCCATTCCTTACTTGACCAGCATTTGGGCACGGCCGGCGCCGGTATTGCTTTATAATGGGTCACCAGTTTTTACAAATTGAAGATGTATGTTGGTCCCAAACATCATCTGTCGGTTCTTTGTGCAAATACAGCTGATCTGTCAATAACGGAATTGCATCCGTGAGCGGTCAATCATGCTCATGCTCATGCTCTAGTGCATTTCCTTAATGGGTATTTTGAAAGTGTTATATGCACTGTCATATTCATATGACGTTGATTGATGAATATCACTTGAATATTTCGATTTTGCGCTCTTAGATATTGGAGTTATTTTAAAAATCAGCGTCTGCAACGAGTTATCGGAAAATGAATCGTATTGAGTCACAATGACTACTGACAATGACAATGACTGAAACGACCGACTGTGTTACTGCGTGACGAACCAGCTATAGAGGCCGAAAGTCACATTTATACCCATTTTCGCTAGAATTGCTTCTCCCCATTTAATGGGTAAACTCGATTAACCCAGTAACGGGTAAAAGCAGTTTTTGTCAAAAAATGGCAATTTATTCACCCATTGCAAAGAAGCCAGGTCCCCTAAAATGGGTAAAAAATTACCCATTTTTTCATATAGATTATGTAGCAGTTTGGTAGATTGTAAATTCTTTGTAATCATGGTACTTAATCAATAAATGCAAAAATTAAATACTTTTACTTGTTTTTATTCATGCCTTTTCTGGTATAGTTGTGGAAACGACGAATCCATAAATAAATCAATATTTCGCATAAATTTTAGTGAGACTCGGAATCACTAATTTCGGCTGAAAGGGATTCTGAAAATTTCGAAATAGGGTGATTCACACCGTGTGTACTGCCACTGCTTTTCATCTTAAGGGAGCTAATTCAAAAAAATCAATAATCTCTCTGACTTTCTATGGAGCCGGGACTCCGATAACACAAAAACTGTTAAAAAACACAAGGATTGCCTGGAGCGACGAGCAAGTTTTACAATGGAACAAGTTTTACAATCGACGATCTGGAAACATAATTTTGAAGCATTAGATAACTTATATAAAAAATATCATATGTCTTACTTGCGTTGTTCCATGAGTGTATAGTTTCGAGATATTATTTAAGTTTTTATAAAATAAAATAACTTAAACAAGCGGCGCTTTCCACCAACGATGAACCTGGTACGCTTGGATTCTGAACTTTTTTTTCACCCATTAATGTGTAAAAATATAACGATTTTTTTTATTGTATGAGGTTTCCTCTAATAAGTTTCTTTTCACCCATTGCATGATTGAGAAATTCCCACATTTTTTGACAGATGGAAATGCTATTTGAAAACGGGTATTTTCAACCCAATGGGTTTTCGCAAACAACCATGCAGACATTTAAAATTATCGAAAATAGGGGGAATGGCATCTAGTGTGGGTCAAACGGACTATGCTTAAAATTTGAGGCAAATATTTGTTCACCATTTTTATCCTTAAAATCAAAAACATACA
Organism: Aedes koreicus; assembly: GCA_024533555.2. NCBI lineage: Eukaryota > Metazoa > Arthropoda > Insecta > Diptera > Culicidae > Aedes > Aedes koreicus. The sequence continues at coordinate 316,765 of JAHHFK020003286.1, forward strand.
TTCTAATTGTCCCAATGACTTATCAATATGAAAAAAAAATAAGCTAAGACAATTTTTATCGATAGGCCCAACTCTAGATCCATTATACTGACACTGAAATTAGAGTCATTTACCCATTATTGATCTCATCTATTTAAACAACATTCTACATTTTGAGCATGAGCATGATTGACCGCCCGAGATTGCTAGTGCATAATGTACAGATCAGCTATAATTACGCAGAGAACCAACAAATGACGCTAAGAACTAACATACATCCGCAATATGTGAAAACTGTTTATTCAAGACCAAGGGAATACCAGCGCTGCCCCTGGGTGGGAATATGTTACCCAAGTAACACACAAAACATATTTTTAGAATGATTTATAATTGTTTGTATTATAAATGTGTTATAAACGTATTGCAAAACAATTCAAGTTCGGAGCGGTTTGGATCGCTCGTATTCTATTGATCTCTCTGACTAACGGTCGAGCTATAAATACTTTTTTCACTGCTGCAAGTGATTAATACTTTATTACTGTTCACAAAAACATACATTTATAAAACATGAAAAGGACAAGATTGTATGGGTAGTTATAAATACTTTTGAAAAAAATATTACATCAACCATGTTTTGCAAAACGTGTTTTTTTTTTCATAACGATGAATTTCTTGTACAAGATTGTAGTTTCACTGCCAATAGGAAGCAAATCATAGATACTCAGAGTTGACTTTTCAACAATCGGAGTTGGTTCAGCAAAGAAGGTACAAACCTATCACGCCAAGGACCAGTGTTCAAATCCCACGGTTAGCGTTGTTATATTTTTGTATGAGGATATTTTTTTCCATTATATGTTTTATAAGGCTTATTAAAGTATGAAATAAAATATTATACACTAATACTGATAACCTGTTTTTCTCATTTGACAGTACTTTCAACTTGTTTAATATAAACTGTGTTGTTTGGGTAACTTGATACTCGCTTTATTGGAAGCCGAGAAGCCTCTGCACTTTGACGGGAAATCACTGGAATGTTAAATAAAAGAATTGGTTTGGCAGCGATTTGGAAAACGATGCCCTGAATTCGTCCAGCGTCTAGCAAATTGTTTATACGTTAGAGGGATTTAAGTATGATTTTACATAGAGGAATTTTGTGAATCCCTTAAAAAGAATAAAATTCCACTGGGATTTACTGTGCATTTTGTTTTTATATAGTTTTATATAGTTATAGTTATAATCTCCGCATTTATTTATTTATGTTTTGTTTAGGTCATGTTAGTAAGTGTCCATAACCAGGGGGCTCTATGTGTGAGCTCTTTGGTGTGAGGGTTAGTGGAGGGTTAAAAAAAAGGTAGTAACGCTTGATAGCCGACTTGGCCCCATTGAAACCAACAGTGAGGGCCACTCACAAAGTGTGATCTTGTTTTTTTCATTGGAAAAACAAGGCTATTTTTAACACCACTTTAGAGCCGCTATGGACCGATTTGAACCAACAGTAACGATGCTGTTGAGAACGAACATGATTATATTGACCACCCGTGGTTTGCTATTACGTGATTGATCAAAATCAGCAGAAGTTGAACAGAGAACCAACAGAATTGCCTTTGGGAGTAGTGAATCATTCTTAATCTTCAAATTCTGGTGTCATCATTTATAGATCAATTAGGAAAGGGGAGGAATGATAGTTCGATACCCGTTGCTACTGAAGACCGTATATACTTTTACAGCCCCACGAGTATCTCAGGAAAGGAAATTGTCAGTGGAAGGTTTTTTTTCTAGCTCTTATCTTGGTAGATGAGACAATAGTGAGTGAGACTATTTACTATTTTTTTATATTATTTTACTTATTTATATAAGAATTTACAAAAATGCACAATCAAATATTTATATATAAGCTACAACTTAAAACAACTTTGAGGATGTTGTGGGGCCACTCACAAAGGTTTAAAAAGGTTTTTAATTGCGATAAAAAGGTAAATTTTAGGTTACGCTTGAGAGCCAATGTGGGCTAATTTAAACTAACAGTAAGGAAGCTATTGAAGCAACGCATAAGGTGTGATGGTGGTTTTCCATTGGTAACGCGAAAACCTTTCCTTTCCCCATTTAAACAAAAGTAGGGAAGCTGTTGGGGCCACTCGCAAAGTGTAATGTTTTTCATTGAGAAATCAAGGTGTTTTTAAAGTAACGCTTTAGAACTAATTTGGCCTCAGTTGAACCATCAGTAAAGATGTTATTAGGGCCACTCACAAAGTATGGTAGTGGTTTCTCTCTCTTTGTACAACTAGATTCTAGAAACTATTTTACTATTGAAGCTAATTATTCTAATTCACCTAAAGTTACCATTGTAGGATTTGGAAAATGAAAATGAATTTGTAAATATCAACACTAAAGTAACTTGGAAATAGCCAAACAACATGTTCTGCAAACATAAGGAAAAAATAGAATTACGTTAAAATATCAAATTTTTTATGAAAAATAAAATAGTTAGCAGTCCTTTCTGTCAAAAGATATCCCTCACAGAAAAAAAATCTGAATTTTCATGATGATGTAAATATCAGAGCATGTAAAATAATATTTCGTTCCACACGAAGCAACAACTTGCATGAAATAGTTGTACTAAAAATGAGCTTTTGTATACAACATTATCCGCAATGAATGAAATGTCCCAGAACTTTACACGATTTATAATGTTAACTTGTAAGTTTTGTGACGCTCCATTTATGTGCATGATATTGAACAGAAATTCACGCTACTTTTTCGAGCTGTGTTTTTCAAGTAGAATTTAGTGGCATTTGCTCGGCGTTTACTAGTGATAATATGAAAAAGCGATTCAGGGTTGTTTAACAAGTTATGGAAAGTTATTATGTTGATTTTCTCGAAGTAGATAAAACAACATATATGCGCGACAAATATGTGGTACAAATAGTATGCTTGGAAATAGAGTTTTAGAACATAAATGTTCATTTTCCTAATGCCTACTTTTTATAGATGGGACTGACTTGCGATTATCTGGAGTGAAACTGTAATGACCGGTTAGGCTACTGCGTGACGAACCAGCCACAGATGCTTAACGTCACGTTTATACCAAATGGTAAAAAAATCCAGTTGTTTTGTTTGTGGCTAATTTGGACCTTAAACTTTACATTAGTTAATAATATACACGTGGTGCATTTTCTTAAAGACATATAAAATTGTCGAGATCATCAAAAGATAGTGGGACCAGGGGGAAAATGCGCATACGGGGTGATTTGAGCATCCCTTTTTTCTCCTCCTATATGCACTGAACTTGTTTTTTATGGGGGAGTTTGCTCATTGACACTTCCGGTCCGCTTCCTAGCATCTTGCTAAGAAGTACCTGGTTGTCACTCATCCACCGATTACCTGTCGATCTGCCAAATTTTGGAAAACAATATGATGCGAGTAGTTGAACGGAGTGGAGATAAGGAAAGCATTGGGTATGGGACAAAGTCTCCCCCGGTTTATACCAAATTAATAAGCGTAGGAATCAATTGAATCAATATCAGCTACTAATGCTACCAAATCAGAGGGGCGGCCCAACTTGTCTTATCTTTATTTGCAGGATATCCACAGAAAAGGGGACCATGCCGCTGCTCATGCCTAACACAGGCAGAAAAAGCAATCACCAGTATTTACGAGTTTACGGTTATTAGGTCATGCTGGACTATACGGGGTGCTGTGCAACTGACGTTCGATGTTCTGTTGCTTGAAGGAGCGCCCATGCTTTTGACGGATAGTGCTAGTTACATATTTTCAGCGTATCGTTAACCAAAACGAACCCGGATAATATCGCGCATTTGAGGAGTCCGAACGGTGCGCTTTTTATCTCTCCCTACGCGGTCATCTAGCGTTCTAAGCTGTTGGTATCGTTTTATTGCGTCACTCACTGTAGATTTTGCCATATTCAGGGTCTTTGCAATCACTGAAACAGTTGTTCCTTTTCGAAAAAGTTCAATTGCACCTGCGCGCAACTCATTCGGCTTCATTTTGAATGAATTAGAAATCACAACTGTACCTAACTTACTGCGTATAAAGACAATGGGTCAAGATGTTAAACCATGTAGGTATGCTTAGTATAATCAGCTTACAGACGGATAATTTACAGATACCCTGTAGGTCATCCAAACTGTCCTTGAACTCAGAACATAAGATCTACAGAAGTAACAGTAGGTTTTTGAAGAATGCAAAGCGACAATATTTATTTTAAAATATTGATTGAATAGTGTGGAAGGTCAAAAAACACAACGAGACAATCTTGGGAAATTCTAGGCCATCAAAATTATCCTTATGTTCAAAACATAAGATTTACGTTTCCAACAGTATTTTTTGGGCTATATAAGGTGACGATATGTATTCAAACATATTCAATTAATCTTTTGAGAGGTCCACAGTCATTGTTTTTTAACTTTGTAGTCCTCTAGGTAGTCCAAACGGTCCTGGAGTTTAGAACTTGAGATCTACGGTAGTAACAGTAGCTTTCTAGGCTTTACAAAGTTACGTCACGTATTCAAGCATATTCAGTGAATATTTGTATACGTAAGAAGCTAATCTTGGGATGTTCTAGGTCATCCAAACTGTCCTGGCGTTCAGATTTACAGTTTTATCAATATTTTTTAGGCAATGAAAAATTACGATAAATATTCAAACATTTTCATAATATTATTAAAGGTCAACAAAGAATACAAAGTAATTGGTCATGTTAAAGGTCATTCAAACTATTCTTGAGATCAGAACATAAGACCTACAGTTGTAATAAATGCTATAGCCCAGAAATACAAAACTACGATGTGTATTGAAACATATTCTTTGAATGTCTGTGTCGAATAACCGCTTGTTTAAACAAATTTGGAGAAGTTATTCAGCTTTCTAGAAGAAAAAGCTGAACGATTTCTCCAAATTTGTTTGAACAAACATTTATTCAGCATTGATGTTCGTTGGGTATGAGTATGCTGTACCGAAATTGTATCTCATAGAAATTCTTTTTATTTCATAGTAGACAGATGTTAAAACAGTTTCTATGATCGACGTTTTCCGTAAGGTTAGTTTGTTAAAATCACAAGGCTTGACCGACGTTTTCCGTTAGGCAAGTCCTTAATAGATTTCCTCATTTTAAAGTACCAAGCAATGTTCAACTTTCAACACAAACACTTTAAGCCAGACAGTTAGAAATTATGTTTTCTAATAAAAAACCTGAACAGATATATGTTAAGAGTATCAAATAGCAGACCTTTTCTAATACACTACTTTTTTTTCAACAATAATCATTACCCGAAATTCAACACCACCGTTCAACAACGCATGTGGCATTGTTGCCCGGTGATGACATGCTTTTAATACGTTATGTACGGTTATATTCTTTTAGGATATTTACCATTTCTAACAAGATAGTCTTTTTCGGATAGGAAACAGTTGTTCTAAGAAATTCAAATAGATTGTAAGTTAGCCGGTAATATACAAGTAGCATTAAAATCATTGATGTTCAAATCACCAACAAATGCGTTTGTGCTTAATTGAATAAAACTCTCTTTAGTGAGCAGTGATAATGCAGGAGTTCACATGAGATGATCGTCGGATGTTCTAGGTTATCCAAACTATCCTGGAGTTCAAAACTTGAAATCTACAGCTGTAACTGTAGCTTTCTGGACTAAACAAAGTAAAAATATGTATTTGACCGAATTAAGTTGAAGGTCTTCTGGAAGGTCCACAGATATAATGAGATATCTTGGGAAGTTCTAGGTCACCAAAACTGTCCTTGAGTTCAGAAGTTAGGATATACAATCGAAACAGTAGCTTTATAACCTATGATAGGTGACGATATGCACTCAAGCACATTCAGTGAATCTTCTGTGAGGTCATCAGTCATTATCAGATTATCTAGGGATGTTCGAGTTCATAAAAACTGACCTTGAGTTCAGAACTTAAGATTAACAGTAGTAACCGTGGGCTTTACAAAGGTACGATAAATATTCAAAAATATTCAATGCTTTTTCTTAAACGTCCACAGACATCAAAAGATAACCTTGTTAGTTTCAGGTCATTCAAAATGTCCTTCAAAACTACAGGTCTACAATTGTAATAGTAGTTTTATGGGAAATTAACGGCATCAACTCATGTCATAAATATCAGCTTTAAATAGTTGAGCATCAAAAAAAAAAACCGACGAACATGTTTGGATACATATCGTTACTTTCTATAGACCAAAAAACTACAGTTACAACTGAAGATCTTAATTTCTGAACTCCAACACAGTTTTTTTTTGGCATGGAATATTCAAAAATTATATCATAATGTCTGCTGGTCTTCCAGGACATTCATTGAATATGTTTGAACTTTGTATTGTAGGTAAAGCTACTGTTATTACTGTAGATCTTAAGATCTGAACTCCAGGACAGTTTGGACGACCTAACACATCTAAAAAAAAAACTTTACTTTTCCAATCATTTCAAGTTATTGAGCACCAAATCATTCAGAATACACCTATTTGCTTGTATAATAACGCTTGGAAATATTTAAGACTGAAAGACGTTTATGGTCTAAACATTTCTAGTCTTACATAATGTTCTTTTTCGTTTTTTACTTTGTCATTTGGAAGCATTTTTCCAGCAACTATGCATATTGTCGAGCAGATTTGAGACAATCTTCTATATACTTCCTCTAGGTTCTGGAAGATCATTTTCAAAATTCTTAAACTGTATAGGAACGACAACAAAATACTTTGGATAATCCTTAACAGCTTCCCAAAAACTTCAAATTTTTAATTTCTTAGCCTGCCTGAGCAAACTTCAGAAATCCATTCTCAGAGATAAATTAAGTTACTGTTAGCTTAGGAAGTTATAAGAACCGTTATTCAAAGCAAGCGAGGTATCTAATAAATCTTTTCAATTTGATCAAAATATTCTTATTAGGGGGATAGTGCAACGCAACTCCAGTCAAAAGAAAGAAATCCATTCATTCAATATGAAAAACAATACGGTTAATTATTTAAAATGTTGCATATTATGATGAAAACAAGAAATATTACTTCTAAAGAGCGTGATTACTGGAGGGTCATCCTTTTGTCCAGTCAGCGAATTTCGCAGTGTTAAAGTTGGGGGAGGCAGTGTTCGATTCCCGGTCTGGCTTAGAAATTTTTCGTTAAGGAAAATTTCTCGACTCTACTGGGCACAAGGAATGATTGTACTACTACTACGCATAAAAATTGTGAAAGCAATAAACATTAAATGCGTAGGAAGGATAAGTAGACTAGTTTCGTGCGATATCTTTCAACCTTATCAGTGGTGAGTTTTGGACCCGGTTTAAAAAAAATCGTTTCAGTTTCATAAGATCAACATCGCCTTGTCATTAGAGTGACCTGGCAGGCGGCATAATTAATTTACAAAACATCCATTTGTTGCAATCTACCGGTGAATGTTTTAAGTACATGATGTTGCTTGTATGCTTTTCCACATCTAACTTTGCCCTTACCGCTACTAGTTATCGCCCTTGTTAGGTTTGATGTATTTATTTACGATCACCCTCCAAATAGTGCATGTTAATCAAAGCAACTTATTACGATCAACATTCATCGTAAACAACCATCACATTAATTTACATTGTTCAATCGGTCAGTGCCGATACAGATCATTTCTCCGCCTGACGAAACGGTTTTATGAATGGATCCGGAACAAACCGAACCGCCTCCAGCGAATAGTTCGGTTTTGTATGCCCTTCCTATCCGGAACCATGTAAGGCACTTCACAGTTCGACGACTTCTAATTGGTGCGCGCAGTTCTTGCTTTGCTCGGTATACTAAGTATACTTAATACACAGCATGCAATTCACCCGCAACTGGCGGTTCGCGTGAAGAAAATCCGTAAAGGCAAGTCAAATCATTTTTTTCCCACAATTAACCGCTTAATTGTCCGCGAACCTACGGATTAAGCAGATCACGGATTGGTGTTCCCACTACCAACTGTTGTACGATTATGGCGGAGTTGAAGGTAGCATCGTCCATGACAACGATCATGAGCTTCTCGTACTATGATGGCATTTTTGTTGATAGCTAATCACTCTAAAAAAAAGCTACGCACAACGCGCAATTGCAGTTAAATTATACACAAAGGACTTCGGAAATAGAAAAATAAACATTATTGTCAATTTTCCAAAGCTACAGTACACCTCAAATCAAGAAGGGACAAATAGGATTCTGTTTCATTCCGATGTCAATGCGGCATGCAGTTCTGGGTGCAACTGGCTCAGTAAGACAAAACAAGGAACAGCCTCGCAGGAATTCGCCACACCTTTGAATCACACCGGCACCGAGACCGCAGTTAATGAATTTGCTCGGAAGGTCTATTAGAAAGGAAACCCATCATCCAATATCGGCAACTTCATGGGTCATTCCGCGTTGTCCACATCAAGTTATGGATACCCTGGGGAATGGTGGCAGTCTATTTGGACTCGTTACTAGAGCCAGTGGCACTCAAACACGTACTAGACACAAGGTACCGGTTGTTTGGTGTGGTATAGCGATACATTTACAGTGGGCACGGTTCACTCTACTGCATGACTAATGGACATCGGCATCGACAAACCCGTTCTCTGCACTACTGGCTGGCACCTTACAACCCAAAATCTACTTCTTGCGCGCTGCAGCTGCTGGTCAGGGCTTGGGATAGACAACCAGGCGGTCGAGCAGGTTCAGTGAGCGGAGGGAGCCTATCATGTATTCAGCTTTCGACTCCGCTTAGCAAAGACCTTGCATGCGCAATTTTCGCATTTATCACCCGCCATTTGAGCGTCATAGATGACTGGTTGGTATCAAAACAATTACTCTAGTAATCAACGCGATTCGTGTTGTTATTGTCATGACACACGCTGGTAGAAGTCAACTGGGTTAAGGTGAATCGGGCTATAAAATTTAAATTCACATCTGAATAAAATCTATGAATATTTGATCTATGATTACTTAAAATGTATGACACAACATAACTCGAAACAACTCAACAATTTCATCCGGGATGTGTATATTTCCTAACCTTGAGATGCTCTAAGTGCTGTGTGAAACCTCTGAATGAGGACAGTATGCGATTGTATACGCACTTTTGAACGGAGTGAAGCGACAATGTAGAGCATAACCCAAGTAACAATCATAATGCTAAGCGGATTTATTCTTGTTTATTTTATTCTTGTTTATACTTTCATAATGACATTCAAGGATGCCTGTAGTTGTGTGTTAGTTTTATGAGGAAGTTATAAAATTTGCAATGCAAGTGTTCTTCAAAACTATTTAACCTATGACATTCGTAATGAAACATCAACTTCATAGTTTTGATTGTTGTCCTAAAATGCTTCAGTATTTCTTTTTCTTTTTCTTTTTCTTTTTAGTTTAAAACCATTATTAATCAAGCAGTCAAGTTTTAAGGCGGTCTTTTCGGTGACCAAATATAACTTTTACGCTCTTTTATTTCTATGTTCAAACTCATTTCACTAGACCGGCAACACCCAACCACCTTTGACATGGTGTAGATTTGTAGTTGTGCCTTTATTGACTGAGCTAAGGGAGGACCCAACTGCCTTGCTCTGTTATAACTATTATAAGCGGACATGTCCTATTGCAGCATTTTGGAAGTAATTCAACTTTCATTGATAAAAATGCTATCTTTGGCATCTTAGGAGGCAACAAAAATCACTTAAAATAAGGTTCGAGAAAATTTTCTTAAATTTTTGAATTTTTGTGAAAATGTTGAACGACTGCGATTGAATGTGTGTTAATGTATGTGAGTATTTTAGGTTATAAGGTTTTCGGAGTTTTTACATGGGCTTCAAATGGTGAGTTGACAACTTCGAAGGAGGCTGCAACCGACCTCCGGTCCTCACAAGTTCCTACCTCACGCCTCCACGAGTTATATGATCACAAAAGACTGCCAGCTGAAACATGGAGACGCTGGTTGGCGTAGCCTGGGCAATGTTGTCAATCTGACAATAGCGAAGTGAGGGGGTGCGACTGAGGATCCTGTACCGTTAAATCATATTGTATATTTTCCATTCTCATTTTATTAACAATTTCAGCACGCTTTGGAATCATCTTTGCATTCTAAAACCATGTAAGACTCTGGAGCAACATGACAGGCATCAGAGGCATGTTGTTTCTCAACATTTCAGCATAACATTTAATTGGAAATTGCACTTCTGAACTTGAACTACTATATTCATAAAAGACTGGCATGTGCTTATAAGCAATGTAGGATTATATTTTAATATTGTGTTTAGTGGTATTATGGTAAGATAAGGCATTTATCTCAGAAATCATCAAACCAGATTCTTCGATCACTTCAATTGCTATCTTGGAAATGTTACTAGAACAGTATAAAGAAAAAAAAAATTCAACATTTCTTATAAAATAATATCCTTCGTTGACATTTTTATCTTTGATATTTGGAATGATCTATACTATTGTCTGCTTTTCCAGGACTAGTAGGATATTAATGCATATCTAATTTTTATTTATATTTCAGTAACAATCCATTGGATGTCAGATATATTTGATACATACGCATATTACACACAAAAAAGAAATATTGTTTTATTAAAAGCTTAGCACTTTACTTCTGAAAAGAGTTTATTTTTCACTAAATTAGAAGTAAAATCATCTACTGCGAAAGTTTTGTGTTTGAATTGAAAGTATATTTTTTGGTTCAGTGTGTAAATATAAAAGTATGTTCTTTTACCATGAAAATTGTAGAACTGTCAAATCCACCAACACAAAGAAAGTCGTCGTTTGGATTTTTTCTCTATACTGTTGTCAAATAATACAAATAATTCCTGATAAGCGATTCGTTCTTGGCGAATCGCCAGAACGAATCGCTTATTAGGAAAGTTCACAAACTTTCGGCGTTATTAAGTTCCGAACGGACCATGCAAACGGAATAGGTCCCATCTTTTTTTTTTTTTGCAGTGGTACCACAAGCGACGACGAGCGGCAGCAGATGCTAGAGCTGACTCAGGTGCATTTGGAAGATATGGGGAAAATGTTTCGACTTGGATCTTTCGGGATGGAAAGATTGGTGATTGAATGACGCCAACCTCCGGTCTCTATGAAAGTTATAATAATTCATTTGAAAATTAAAACCTTTTTATGTTAAAACCATTTGTTCTTTCAATCAAAACAGCATACATTTATTTTGATTGCACGATACCTTCTAGTTGAAAGTTCATTTTCAAATAAATATAATTTGCTTTCATTTTCAAATATGCCACGGTGTGGATTTGACAGTTCTACAATTCATCTGAAAAAGAACCAACGCAACTTTTCAATTTTGGCAATGGTTTTTTTAATTTTAATAATCACTATTCTTTGTGTGTATGTTCTCGTATTGACTTACTGTAGCCGCTCTTTTAACACATTTTTTTTTCTATAATGATGTCTTAATTTTGTGTGTAAAAATATACCAAATATTAAATAACATACAACGGGAAAAGGGAGGGACCATCAGGGCACCCAAGTGAAACGATTTGGATAGGGAGCATGGGACTGCATACTCCCTTTTGTTAACATTTCGCAGAACGAGGGCGGGCTCTTCGACCCCATCTGTTGGGTTTATTCTGTCAATCGAGGGCTCGATTCTAGTGCTGTGAGTGTGAACTTGCTTTTGGAAGGAGATTCTTTTCCCTATATTCGCGGATTTCGTGTATATATCTCTGCTTATGGGCCCGCCCAAACGTTTTTGGCCCTTCATACAGGAGCTTGATGATCACAAACAATAATAGAATCCTGATAAAATCGGTTTTCAGATTATTCCACTGCTATGGAAAGTTACCTTGCTACAATAGATGGTAGTATTACATAATCGTCATCACAATACTCATAAGGTCTTCGGAGTTATAACATACTCTCTTCTTTTTTCAGAAAGCAGTGGGAGGTAGTTCATAGAATCTTCCAGCCCACCTCTAAGCATCCTATGAGGTACCCGGTGGGTCTCCACCGATTGCCTGTCGATCTGCCAAATTTGGAAACGTCTGCATTAAGTTATCTCAAATTATAATAATCCGTCCACTATATCAAAAGACATTGCGATTGGTTGAGCGGATTGGAGATAATAAAATCATTGAGTTTAGGACCAAGTCTCCCCCGGTTGTCTCTAAACCGATAAACTTGGACATCAATAGAAGCATAAAGTTGCCATAAGGCACGAAATGCATCTACGGACTCGTAGTTTTACGAAATCCCTCAATCGTAATTTTAAATGGATGAGCAAACATTGTTCGTAAGAAGTTTCTACTTGATTGATGCAGATGCACTAGTTACGTAGTAAAATAGTTTGTAGGATGCAGTTGTAGAAATTTAAAGTTTACGAAAAAAAGAGCTTGCTTCGAGCATCGGCTGTGAATGATTGTCTCGAAGCTTTACTGCGTACTATTTTGCTATCGGGCATGGCACGTTTCGTATTGTTTTGGTTATCGCGATTGATCGGTTATCGGTTATTCGGTATTCGGTTATCGCGAGGTAATCGCGAGTGATCGAGTGAGCACAGAAAAAAACAAACCTGCTTCCTGCTGAGGGACAATTCATTAACCACGTAGACTTTTCTAGGGGGAGGGAGGGTATGAACAATGTCTACGCTCCATACAAAATATCAAAAAAAATGTATGAAGAAAAGTCTACGAGGGGGGAGGGAGGGGGGTCTGAGATTTTCAAAAATAAGTCTACGTGGTTTATGAGAAGGCCCTGAGATGTGGAGGTTCGCCGGGTGTGGAGGGCCGTAGGTGGGGATCACAATGAATTGTAATCCATAGTATTGGTTCACGACACTCGCCGTGCTACCATATTCAGGAGCAAGTAAACCAAAATCCCATAATGTGAGTGACTCTAACAGCATCTTAATGTTGGTATAAATCGATCCAAAAAGGCTCTCAAGCGGTAATAAAATTAACGTTGTTTTTCTAACGAAAAACCCCCATCACACTTTGTGAGTGAATCCAACAGCATCGTTACTGTTGGTATAAATCGGTCCAAATCGGAAAACGGTACTAATATTTTAATATTTTACTAAACGCCGCTTGAATTCAGCTTATTGTTTACCAAAACGAACCCTGCTGCCACCCAATCCTGCAACATCCCAGCGATTTCTCGTGGAAGTGCAGAGGTGTTCTCGGCTTCCAACACATTTCAATACATTCCTACCTTTTCCTCATTTGACCTCCATTCAGGCGAGGCCGGTGCCGATATTGCCTCAGTATGGGATTAACCAGTTTTTACACATTGAGGATGCATGCTAGTCCCAAGCATCATCTGTTGGTTTCGCTGTGTACTAACGGCTGGTCTGGCAAGAACGGGTGGTCAATCATGCTCATGCTCATGTTCTATCTTCTCCTTTCAGAAAACAAGTGAGCAGAGAAAGCAGAGAGCGATGTTGCTGCTTCTGGTCTATCACGGTCAGCTACAAAATATACGACCATTTAAGCCAAAGCTCATGTTCATATTCGATGCACCATTTTTCTACCAAACTGTAACACACACTAGATTGGAGTGCATCGTAAAGATTTTCTGATTGAATTGGTTATTATAGAGTTAAGCGTTTCAATGTCAATTCATTGTTAATGGATGGACTACGGATGGAATAATGAGCTATGAGTTCAGCCCTTTAGAAGTCTGCCTCGAGATCAGTCTCTGCTTCATGCTTTTTATTGCATGAGTAAACATTGATGAAATTTTAGGTAAAACTAGTTAAGAGTTTAATGTTTACATGTTCAAAATTTCATCACAAACTGTCTCGATAACCAGATGGCTTTCAAGCCAGAAGTGTTGGGCGCGGTCAGGAAAAATCCAGGCCTGTCCCACAGATCGCGAAACAGTTGAGAATTGGCAATTAGACCGTTTCCCGTGTGGTAAAATCATTCAAGGAGACCCAAACGACCCGATGGCGAGCTGGCAGCGGAAGAAAAGCGAAGACGGTCGACCCCGTGAACGCAAGGAAGGTGAGGGATAACTTCAACCGCAATTCGAACCATTCTATTCGGGACGTGGCCAAGAAGGTCAATTCTTCCGTCTGGTTCGTCCAGCAGACAACGAAGCGCGCCGGACTTCATGTCTTCAGAGTAAGGAAGGCGCCTAACCGAAGCGATAAACAAAATACGGTGGGAGAATTCCGCGCCAGGAAGCTGTACCGCGAGTGGTTGGTGCAGCCGAAATGCATCGTAATGGACGACGAGACGTACATTAAAGCGGACGCCAAGCAGATCCCTGGCCTGGAGTTTTTTGTCGGCAAGTCCTACCTGGATGTTCCGGAAGAAGAAGGTCGACCAATTTGCCAAGACGTACTTGGTGTGGCAGGCGATCTGTGGATACGGCAAATTCAGCAAGTCGTACATAACGACCGGCACGATCAACGGCCAAATATATAAAGAAGAATGTCTCCAGAAGCGCCTGCTGCCCTACCTCCGGTCCTACAAAGGTGACAATCTGTTTTGGCCGGATCTGGCATCGTTCCATTACGCGAAATCGGTGATGGAGTGGTACGAAGCCAACGATGTTGTTTTTGTGCCGAACAGAAACATTCTGGGCGATTATGAAGGGCAAGCTCCGGAAAACAGGGAAGTTCTTCAAAAACGACAAGGATTCAAAGAAAGAGTGGATGAAAATGTGTAAGAAAGATGGCACTGGAAAGTGTTACACCGGATTTGATGGGTAGTGCAAAGACCAAGGTGCGGGCATTTACCCTAGGAGGGGGGGGGGGGGGGGGGGCGATGTTGAATAAACCAACTTTGCGAGAACATAGCTTATTTGTGTTTATTTATTCCCTGAGAGTTTCAAAAATATTTGACTTAAAATGTGTTGGGGGGAGGGGTTATGTCACACCAAGTCTCGACAGCAAACACAGTTTTTTTAGGATGTTGTAAGCTTCAAGCTGAAACAAGTTTTCATTTATTATGCAAACTTCGCTTAGTTTAATTTAGATTATAATCACTTACAATTTTAGTGGACGTTATCCACGTTTATCTGGTTGCTGTGAACCGTAGATTATAAGTTAGTTTTTAAGTTCAAATAGTTTTAATTCAGAGCACTTACAATAGTTTTCAGTTCAATTCACTAGGTTTAGGCACGATTTAATAATCTAGAATAGTTATTAGGTATAATTGTAATGTAGATTAAGGTACAATTTAGTAACTACTTTTAGGCCATTCGATAATCTGGCAAAGCGAAAACTGACAACGTTTCACTCCTCACTCTCATTCATTCAGCCTTTGACGTTTCTTCGGCTCTCCCGTCACACATGACATTCGGTTCAGCAACGGCCTGCTGAAAAGCGTCTCGCTCCACGTCGACGGCGTCGCTGCAACGGGAAGTGTTGCCGTCACAAAATGAATTGTTGGTGATCATTTTTGTTTGTTGCGTTGTTTTCGAGTACAATCATTAGTATATGTCAATATTATTCTTGGTTTGAGTGGTGTTTTTTTTTTCGCAAAAATAATGCTTAATGAGCACACAAAATGCACTCTTTTTTCCATTTTCTTCTCACGCGGTAGTCTGCCATAAATGGCTGTTAAACACGTTTGACGCAGCTTGTTCAAATTTTGACAGGAGTAAACTCGCCGTTGCCTGTTAACAGGAACAGTTTTGCCCTTCCAGTAAAAAGGCGGGAAATTTATAAAGTCACGGACTCGATCAATCATCAACTAAATAAGCAACATAAGTACTTCTTCCTGGTTAGCATAATTCTCCACCCCCTTTAATTAAAATTAATTAAATGAAAACAAGTAATAAAACAAGAACGCTTTTACAAGGTCAACCAGCAGCAAACAACCATACAATGTTTGCTCAGAGAACTCCGAGGGGCAATAGTTTGCTTTTTCGGTAAGCACTCCATTTGTCAACCCTATTGTTGAAAGGATCTTTTGGGTCCGATGACGGTTTGGCTTCCGGTGGAAAGTCTGATTCGATGCAAGTAACGTATGAATTTGCATTATCACTTTCACTACACAACTTTAATGATTCCGTTTTACTGCTATGTTCTAAAATAAATTTTATCGCAAAATAAAACACGTAGCAAGATACAAACACGTCAATCCCAGAACCCGACCTACTTCGATCTCCTTCACAGCACAGCTCATTAAACTTCCGTATTGCCAGAAAATTAAACCAATTGAAAATTTTGGTCGTTTCGAGGGCAACCAATCAAACCATTCTGAAAAGGATAGGAAGAAAGTGTCAAAACTTGTTGCCAAGAAGTCTGTGCAGATTCTAACAATGAACGTTCGTAAAAAATTGCGCCAGCTAGCATACAATCGATAGATAGTAAATATTGTGAATCTAATATTAACAGTTTGTCTATTAAAAATAAAACTTTCAACACTGTTTCCCCGGAAAACTGGATCCGTTCATACTATCTTAGACAGTCTTTTGTAAAAAAGCGCATTGCAGAGTGTTTACGCTAAACGTTAGAAATATTAAAAAGAATGCTAAAGTAGATACGAAAAGCATTTCAAGAGTAGATTTTCCTATAAGAGTACATAAATATGTATTCGAAAAGCAAGCTATCTCTTATGAATGAACTATAAAACTTTAAATAGATTAGTAGAAAAACAAAATAAAACTATCCTAAAATTTCATTAAAATATTAAAATATAATGTGATACATTTCCTCAAATTCCTTGCGTCATAACTATCTCCAGATAGTTGAATCTAATTTTCAATCTTTGAATTTTACTGATTTTCATAGCCACCTGAAACATTGGAAAAGAAAGGAACTATCTAAACGGATTGACGGGAAGCAAATGCCAAAACCAGAATTGTTCTAAGCAACGTAAGAAAAAAAGATCGCCTATGGCGTCGACAGTTCCGGTCTGGCACATCGGGTAGCAACACCTCCGAAAGACACTGTTCAACTCTTTGTCCTAATCAAACACAATTAGTCAATCAATCAACCTGTTTCCAACATCGTTGAAAAGGTTGAGTGTCATTCAAGGCAAACCATACCAAATAGAAGGGAAATCGTTCAATCTAGGTATGTGATTATCGATATATTCAGCTCTAACCGGTTGTGCTGTACCTTTGTATATTCCAACCACTCCAACCACACATAAATATTAAAACGCCAAGTTCCGAGCCAAAATACAATAGTTTTGGGGCTCTTACTCGCAGGCAGCACATATAACCTTATCGACATACGTGCTTTAATCGTTTAAATTATGCAGCATGCATTGATAGTCTATTCCGTTACTAGCAAAAACAATCAGTCTGACACAATTGAAATTAGTGCTGAAATAAATCAACACTCATCAACAGTACTTGGCTTAATGTATATCTGAACTACAGACCAGTGTTGAACAATTTACTTCTGTATAAAGCAGTTTTGACAGGTGAAACATGTTGATGAAAAGACCATCTCATGTATTAAAAGTTTCTGGTACTTCCTGAATAATCTGTTAGATCAACTAGAACGGCATTACAAAATTTAAGAATCATCCTCTAACCTTCTGCGTGCACTCTACAACGAACCTGGAAGCACTTCCCTGTTGGGGAATCACTCCGCGCTCCATTCACCGGCTTGCCGTCTGATGCGCTGATGAATGTTGGTTTGGAATGTGTGTACTACATGTGTAGGTAGCTAGTTACAGTTTATATGAATGGAAACGAGAAACCTCCCAATGTCCAGTGAGGTAGGTAAACTGGTTGGTTTTGACGAATGACGGCAGTCGATTATCATTAATAGGATCAAATTCTCACGCCTTTCGATTTTAAATTCATTTACACGTGCCAAATTGTACACAGTTGCTACATTTTTTCGTATGTTTGTTTTGTGCCCCTTCCTACTTAGCCTCTTTCCCGCGTCTTGACTCATCTCGCGTTGCGCATGTTTGGTATGAGTTGAGAGATGCGGCTTTTGCATTGGAACCGGCTTAGCGGCTTAGTTTAGATCGATCTTAATGGTGAACCAATCATCGACCGGTGGCTATGGCTATGATGCGCACAATATACTCTAGATGGTATCGTGAAGTCATTTGCTTCATTTCGATGCATCGTGATTAGGTTGATAGCGTGTCATAATCTTCCCGTTGAAAGTATGCATTATTTACGAAACTGAGATAGGGGTTGGACTTGCATTATCAAAGTGAATATCGCGATTTTGTTAGATAAGCCTTCTGTTGTTCATCTGAAGTTAAGGTGCTTTATGGAAAGATATGTTAAATAACTACATTACGATGGTACGGAATGTAGCTTGCTGAGTAAATATCTAGTTGACTTCAATGCAAGGAACACGTGTTTGATCCTTTACAGCATCATTGAGTAAGAAATTCGATTGCGTATTGTTTTGTGAGAACAACCCGTTTTTAATTGTTTACTAGGATCTCCAGCACATCCCCACATCGAAAAGCACACACTGAGAGCTTCCTTGATTCTTACCAAATAGGATGGTGATGCCAACTGAACAAACTGATTTTATTCCGTCTGTTCTCTGAGCTATTGTGGTAGCAGTGCTCGCCCCTAAGTAATATTTTTTTTATGTTCATTTCATCAAACAAACATTTAATTTCATTATCAAGGGGATTTACCTATCCTAGGCAAGTTACGCAGATTTTACATTTATTTGGTTTGCTACGCTCTATTTATTACAATCAACAGAAATATACTGAACGGCTTGAAAGTGATATTAAAAAGAGCCAAATTTCTCAAGTGAGTGTAATGAGTTTAGTGAGTGTATTACCGGAGGCCCCTTATTTATTAGGTTATAATACAATTGGTGCTGCGTGTGATCAAAAACGTTATAGGGAAACTGCCCCCATATAAATCTCATTGTTCCTATATTCATCCTACGATGAATCAAAGAATTGGGCAGGATTGGTTTCGTTTTCTAATAATGTTTGCTTACGTTAAATAACTACAACAAACATTACTAACTAATCCTTCAACTGCCCAATTGTTTGATTCATCGTAGGATGAATATAGGAACAATGAGATTAATATGGGGGCAGTTCCCATATAATGAGCAACGGAAACAGCAGCAGCAAATAGGAGTTTGAGAATCGATTGCCGCAAATAGTCAACTTTGCTGAAGCCAACATTTCCCCAACACAGAAAAAAAAAAAATTCTCAGTAGACACCACTGATACAATACTGCATACACGGGTAAAAATCCACACACATTTATTGGCAAAAATCCATGAAAATTTCCTCATAATACTCATTTGTACACACATAAACATAACCCTCTTAGAAACCTATATGAAGTTTATATAGCAAATGAAAAGTATGTGTGGCCACACATTATGATTATTTATACACATAGGAAGTATGTGTGGTTACAAATAGATATAATTTGTTGATCAAATTGCAAAAAATCATATGTGGGACACATAAATATTATCATTGCTATTTTTATCAGTGTATTAGTCCAAAAGCATGAGCATGAGTATGATTGATCATCCGAGGTTGCTACCCCGTTATTGTCATATCAGCAGTTATTACACAGAGAACCAACGGATGATACTTCCCAAGTAACATTGCTAAAACCATCCTGCTTTATTAAGTTTTATTTACGTTTTATTAAAGCCACTAAAAATCAGTTTGGTTTTTTAATGGTCCCAAAAAGTGCCAATAAAACCTTGTATTCTCAAATTCCTTTAACTCCTATCATAGGTTTTATTTCGACTTTATCAACTCGTAAAATGTTGCTTTGAAATGCCGTTTTAGGGCTCATTTATATTATCTTATTATGGTCAGTTGAAAAAGCATTTAAAACCCATTTTGCCCCCAGTAAATGCATTAAACGGCAAATTGGCATTGAGGGAAGTCATTAAATGACCAAATAGTTTTATAGTAGTCATTGCGAAGATAATTTTTTTTGGCAATAAATCTGCCAAATTTGGAAGACGTCTGTATTGAGTTATCTCAAATTATAACATTCCGAGCACTGTATCACAAAACATTGCGATTGGTTGAGTGGATTGGAGATAATGAAATTCTTTGGTATAGGACCATGTCTTCCCCGGTTGGTGCTAAACTGATGAGCTTGGACATCAATAGAAGCATAAAGTTGCCAGAAGGCACGAAATGCTTCTAGAGACGCTAATTTCACCTAATGCTTCCATCGCGATTTAAGGTGTAGATTAATCTTTTGGACGATCAACTTGCTTGTTGAAGATATCAGTTCCAGTAGTAAAATAGTTTGTAGAATGTAGTTGTACAAATTGAAAGTGTACGAAAAACAACTGCGTCGGGCATCAGCTGGAAACGGTTGTGTCGATGCTTTGTTGCGCAATATTTTTTTAGTTCCTTGATTTTCGAGATTTTCAGATTTTTGTTAACGAAAATTCCTAGACCAGACCGGGAATTGAACCCAGCCACCTTCAGCATGGTGTTCCTTTGTAGCAACGCCTTTGCTGACTGAGCTTAGGGTGGTCCCATTTATGACTATTTTTTTCTAAAATAACAGTGTTTTGAATGTGTTCATATTATCACGGATGCAAACTTTAGTATTTATGGAAGTCCTTGTATCAAAGTATGTGACAAACATATCGAAATTAGAGCTCCCCTGGTTATTGTAATACTTTTTTGAAATAAATCATAAACTCACACTAAAACTGGTTTTCGGTTGATATTAACTTCGCTTTTAAAATAAACGCATTGGTTTATTCGGAATAGTTCTATTATTTTTCATAATGCTTCTAGTTATTATGAAGAATATGATGAACATGTCGTGTTATGTGCACTAGAAGTAAATATCTTTAGCTATTGACTTTGAAATTTGGACAAAATGAATCATGCATCACTTTTTTTTATCATGTCAATGAGACTACCTCTGTAACACTGGGATCACTGCAGCACATTGGTTCTAGCCTGCACCTTTTACAATTGTTATTAGTTTGTGTCATTTGAAGTGTCGAAAATGCAGAGAAAGCTAATTTCGCTAACTTGAAAATTTCACTGTTGAAAACTGGCCTGCAAACGAACTACATATTTCAACAAGACAACTATCCCAAACACACAGCGGAGATAACCACTGTGTTCTTCAAATCCAACCGAAACAAGGTTCTTGAATGGCCTCCCAAATCTCCCAACTTGAACCCGATTGAGAATTAATGGCGTTATTTGGACAATCAAGTGGACAAAACATCGGTCTCCAACAAAACCCCCTATTTTGCAACACTGGAAACAGCGTGGGAGAATATTGATCCGACATGTCTACAGAAGCTCGTTGAAAGTATGCCTCGACGATTGGAAGCGGTGCTGAAGGCAGATGGTGGTCATACTAAATATTGAGAGTTGGGAGGTTTATGTTAAAATATCAAATAAACGAGATATCTGAACAAGAAATCTGGTGTATGGTTTATTTTCTCCATCTCGAAACTCAACCTTTACAGATAGTGAATGAATTCTGAGAAAGTCATACATAATCCCAACATTTCCATACCTTCACATTATTGAGTGGAGAAAAGGCAACAAGTTCCTCGGAGAAAGTATTGTTTTATGTTGAATACTACACACTACCAAAATGTCGTGTAAATTTCTGTCCCCTGAGACCGACACATACAAGCGTCATTTATCACATAAGAATGAGTTGAAAGAGATGAGAAAATAAATTCAATCAAACACATCTTTTGTCGACTTGCGTATGTGTCAGTTTCAGGAGACATAATTTTACACGAAATCTTTCTTTACGTTCCTCAATTTTTTACAAACATGAATTACGTCTCGAGTAAAATTCATAATTTCTAAGTGTGCAGCTAAACCCGGTGCGTGCGCTGCTACGCTTGCAACTAAATGAAGGCAAATTTAATATAACTGGCACGTTTATGGTTTTTTTTTCGAAATGAGTTTTTTTTCTTGAATAAATAATAAGGGGTTCAAACTTCTATCAAAATATGCTTCTTACCCGAGAAATACACGTTTTGTGTTTAAGTAACCTGAATAATTCTCATTTTTGGTAGAAATTTGTGTTTCATTTGTATGGGACCCCTCCCTTCCAGAGGGGGTGGTTTCTCAAACCACCATACAAACATTGCCTTCAAAACCCCCCACATGCCAAATTTGGTTCCATTTGCTTGATTAGTTCTCGAACCATCACACTGGGCTCTTCGATTATAATAAAAATTTGGTTCCATTTGCTTGATTAGTTCTCGAACCATCACACTGGGCTCCTCGATTATAATAAAATTTTGAGTTTTATTTGTTTGACACCCCCTCCCCCTTTCAGAAAGGGGAGCGGTCTTGAACCACCATAGAAACATGCTTGCCTTTAAAACCCCCCACATGCAAAATTTGATTCGATTTGCTTGATTAGTTCTCGAGTTATGAAGAAATTTGTGTCTCATGTGAGCCCCCCTTCCTGAGAGAGTAGGGGTCTCAAACAATCATAAAAACCTTCCCCACCCCAAAAACCCCTTCATATAAATTTTTACGTTGGTCGGTTCAGAACTGTCCAAGTCTATAAGGGTCTGACAGACAGACAGACAGACAGAAATTCATTTTTATGTATATAGAAATTTAGCCTCCAAAAACCCCCATTTGCTAAAAGTGGTTTCATTTACTTGATTAGTTCTCGAGTTATGCAGAAATTTGCTTTTTATTTGTATGGGAGCCCCCCCCCCCCCCCTTCAAAATTGGGAGGGGTATTGAACTGCCATAGAATCATTTCTTGCCTCCAAAAACCTCAACATGCCAAATTTGGTTTCATTTGCTTGATTGGCTCTCGAGCTATGCAGAAATTCGTTGTTCATTTGTATGAGAGACCCCTCTTTCAGTGAGCGGATGAGTCTCAAACTACAATAGAAACATTTCTTGCCTTCAAAAACCGCCACCTGCCAAATCTGGTTTCATTTACTTGATTAGTTCTCGAGTTATGCAGAAATTTGTGTTGCATTTGTATGAAAACCCCCTCCCGCCCCGTTCCAGATGGCGGAGGGGTCTCAAACTTCCATAGAAATATTTCACTCTTCCAAAAACCTCCACATGCCAAATTTGGTTCCATATGCTTGATTAGTTCTCGAGTTATGCACAAATTTGTGTTTCATTTGAATGAGAGCCCCCCTCTTACAGAGGGCGGAGGGGTCTCGAGTTACCTTAAACACATTTCTTGCCTGCAAAAACTTCTGCATGCTAAATTTGGGTTCCTTTGCTTGATTAGTTCTCGAGTTATGCAGAAATTTTTGCTTCATTTGTATGTGAGCCCCCCTTTCCAGAGAAGAGAGGGGTCTCAAACCATCATAAGAACCTTGCCCGGCCCCAATAACTTCTCCATACAAAATTTCACGCTGATCGGTTCAGTAGTTTCCGAGCCTATGAGGTTCAGACAGACAGACAGACAGACAGACAGACAGACAGAAATCCATTTTTATATATATAGGGTTACTGCCCCCATATTAATCTCATTGTTCCTATATTCATCCTACGATGAATCAAACAATTGGGCAGTTGAAGGATCCGTTTCGCTTTCTAATAATGTTTGCTTACGTTAAATTACTACAACAAACATTACTAACTAATTCTGTCACTTGTATATCGTTTTATTTCAAGTAGGATGAATTTCAAAGTGATGAGATTAATATAGGTACATCTTTCCTAGATAGATTACGAAAGCTATTGAGCTCGAAAGAAAAATAATAAGGGCGTATGATTTATTTTTTCCAGTACTGTACAATGTACGGGATTGGATTCATTTGAAAATGATGGATTAAAATCCGCACAGTTTTAATTTGGCTCAGTAAAGGCAATTCAAATGATTAATTGCTTATAACTTTTTGATTCACATAATATTAATCGATAAATCAATTATTAAATTTCCCGCGCAGTTTAAAAAAAAAACAGGGTTTTTTGCGTTATCTTATTCACATAAGAATGCTTGATATACGTTCATGAGATATTTCAAGTAAAATCAGGCCTGTTGTATGAAAGATTGCAAAAAAATTCGTCGTTTACAATGGAACGAGGGGAAATTTTACGCGTCTGGAGTCTTCTTTTTTTTTGTGCGAAGTGTACAGATTTCCATCAAGGAACTATATTTTAAATTTGTTTGAGCACTTTCTCCCATTCCGTTGTGTTAGTATCAGTTGTATTTTGCATTTTTCTTGCAAAACTTCTACACTACTTCTCGAGTAAATGAAATATGTATCTGTAGGAGAAAAATATATATTAAAAACTTGTGCTTAACTCGAATATAGGTCTTATGGTTGACTTGATATTCATCCAAAATCAAAACAGAGCAGCAAGTTAATATAATCATCAACTCAGCGATTAAGTTGAGTAGAGCTTTCGCTTGAAAATAAAAAAAAAAGTATTCAAATACTCACCATTGATGTTGATATAAGCAAGCGAAGCGGGAATCCCCATTTTCCACCGCGGTAACGTCAAAAACAGGCGTCGCTTGTAGACTTCCAGCCCGACCGGAATTACATTTTCCGCGACGTAAGACCCAGAGCTGATGGCATCCGCTCGTTCAGCCTCGGTTGGGAATTCGAAGTCAATCTGGCTCCACTGGTATGCCACCCGCAGGTTATCGTTGCAGACGGCTGGCCGGAGATACAGGATCACACCAACCAGCAATGGCACCATCACACCCATTTTTGTTGCCAATAATTTGTGATTCTTTTATGTTTTACTCGAATTTCAGCCTTCCTGTTTCTTCTCCTTCTTACGGCAGCTAGAGCTATTAGAGGTTATGCGTTTATGCTCAATGATTCACGTGGCTCAAGTTCGCATTCAAACGACCTGTCGGACCGCAATCATTAGGTCACCACACCACACAGAGCTGGGTTATTATCGAATGGGCACACGCAAACCTCTCTACGATCGCAATAGGCACCCTATGACCTACGGAGACGTCAATCAGCGCAGCGTGACTGAGATAGAGAACGCACTCGCACTTCAAATCTTGCAGTTTGACCACAAATGACTCCCCGGGTAACACTAATTGCGCTTACGTAACAAACACTTTTTTTTCATTGGTTCCCACACATTCTCTTGGCGCCGAAGCAAACTGAATCACAGTTGGTAAGATTTTTCGGAAAATATAAATAACTACACTCCGGACAAGTTACCGGTACGATGTGCACGCCGAGAGGCACTGAATAAGACTAACACTGGTTGGAAGCCTGAGAAACCGAGCGTCTCTCTGCTGGGGCTGCGTGGCTCCTAGAATAAGCCAAGTCAAGCAGCACTATCGGTGGCGGTGGCGTCGCTGTCGTCGGGTTGGCTGTGGGCTGTGCTGTTGTTGTTGAAGGAAGAAAGGAACAAAAAGTATGCATAAGGTTAACCACTTTTTTTTTGCGCTTACTGAACTAAGGTGTACTGAGCTGCTAGTTCACGTTTCGGGTTTCGCGTCTGCTTTTACTCATTTATTCAGCGCATTCAAGTCTTCGGCAGATTCTATCAGTGTGTGTAGCTGGGTTGACGGATGCCTGCTAGACAGGAATCCACCATACCAATATTGGCATCATTGACATGTGCCTAGGATTGTATTTTGACAGGCTACGCTCGAGAAGGCGGCTATTTTTAACGACTCATTGACGGCAGCTTTGGATGGGGCAAGGTTTTGCATTCGTCTAAATTTTTAGCCGACATTGGAAAAGTGTGTGTTGCCTCTGGGAGATGGCAGATGATTAGTCATTTGGAACGGTGATATTTTATTTTTAATTAATACGTGTTTGCTGCGGTTTGCTAGAGTGATTTAAACCGTGAATAACCGGATAGTGTTTGCTAATCGGTGTTGAGATTAATGAATATTTATATTTGCAGATTTAATATTGGTTGAAGATTTAAGTCACCCCATTTTCCCAAAGTCATGTTTTTATTTTTTTCAATCAACACAATTTAAAAATATGAGAATTATTTGATTGCGACAGAAATCAGCAACAAGTTTGTGTTATTGCTTAGCATATTGTTGCCTTCTCAACTCCTTTTGCAGCAGACAGCAATTTTCCAAACATTGTTTTAACGTTCAATGTTCAGTTACAGAATAATTCTAAATGGAAATACCATGCGGAATATCGTATTATAGTATTTTTTCTACGCATTATGACTGTTAACCATCACTAGACTTATTACATCTCAACACTCAAAGTGGTTTACATTTCCATGAAAGTATTGTAAGAAGATTAAAAAGTATGATAAATAATGTGTGCTTAAGGCGAAAATCAAGAAATAGGTAGCTACCATCAAGATATATACATGCATTTCATTTATAGGTAACGTAGTGGCTATAAAAACCACCTTATGTTTTATCACCCTGAAAATCACCTTGAAAATCACCTTATCACTACCACCGTAGTGGCTATAAACTATAAAAGTATTAATTGAGCATTAATACGGTACTTTTGTTATAGTTCATAGAAATATAAAACGTTTATTCAACATACTTATCGAAAGAATTTTCCAGAGAATTCCACCAAGATACCGTTATTCGAATCCTGTGGCATTTATTCAACATTGACTTCAAAAGCAGTGGTCCTGATCATTTTCCAGCATGTGTCATAAACAGTGATTTGACCAAATTTTTAACAATATGGTTCAGCTTTTCAATCAAATTCTAGAACATGGTACATATCCTGATTGCCTCATTGTAGCAAAGGTTATTCTTGTTTTCAAAACTGGGTATTCATCCAATCGATGCAATACTCGTCCGATATCTAGTTGGTGAAAAGATTGGTAAATTTTCAGAATGACCAGAATACAAATTCTAAAGGGTGTTTCGATCAAAATTTGGTCGACTTAAACTTGACGCATTTCCTTTCATCGTGCATTAAAAAATTTTGCACACCCCTCATTTTGAAGATGTGTACGTGTAGCATCATGCTTCTATTTTGATTTTGAGATTAGTACTTCCGTTATCAAAATGTCGCCGAAGGAAGAGAAGCAACGCATCAAAATTTTGCACGTGCATGGCGAAAATCCAAACTACTCTCACGCCATGTTGGCGAAATTGTTGAATGTGGCTAAATCAACTGTTACCAACGTATTAAAAGGGTTCGGTTGAACGTTTGTCGATAGCCAGGAAAGCTGGATCGGGAGAAAATCGAAAGCCGGAGGCCCGCTGTTTCGAGCAGAACCCCAACCTCTCCGTCCAAGATGTCGCAAAGAAGCTTGGAGTGGCGCCTTCAACCGTGGATATAGCTAAAAACGAGCTAGACTGTCGACTTACAAGAAAGAGGTGCCAAATCGCGACGATAAACAAAACACGTCGGCCAAAGCACGATCGCGAAAGTTGTACACGACGATGCTGACGAAGTTTGATTGCGTGGTACAGGACGATGAAACTTACGTCAAGGCAGACTTTAAACAGCTTCATGGACAGGAATTTTATATGGCAGCCGGACGGGGAAAGGTGGCAGATATTTTCAAGCACATTAAACTGTCAAAGTTCACGAAGAAATAGCTGGTATGGCACGCCATCTGTACCTGTGACTTGAAGAGCAACGTTTACATTGCGACCGGAACCGTCAACCAGGAAATTTATCTGAGCGAATGCCTACAAAAACGTCTACTGCCTTTCCTGAAGCGACACAATTGTTCCGTTCTATTTTGGCCGGATTTTGCATCTTGACATTACGGAAAAAAGGCCATGGAGTGGTATGCTGCCAACAACGTTCAAGTGGTGCCCAAGGACAAGAGCCATCCCAACACGCCAGAGCTCCGCTCAATCGAACGATATTGGGCCATCGTCAAGCGGAACCTTAAGAAGACTCAAAAAACTGTTGTGTGCGAGAAACAGTTCAAGGCAAACTGGCGTTCTGCGGCGAATAAAGTGGACAAGGAGATTGTTCAAAATCTTATGGCAGGTATTAAACAAAAGACCCGACAATTCGCATTCGGTAAAAAGGAAGCATAGCTGAATAGTTCTCCAATACATTCTGTGTTAACTGAACTTGAAAAAAAAAATTGGCTTATTAATAAAAACTTTGATCGACTCACACACATTACTGTTTGACCAAATTTTGATCGGAACACCCTTTAATACGGGTTTAGACGAGGTAGTAGAACTCATAGAAGTCCTGTTTAGTCAAATGAATAGGATGTGTATTGTTGGTGGCCTTTTCATAGATGTAAAAAATCGTTCGATACGTTAAACCATAGCAAAATTTCTGCAAAATTTAGAATACTAGCAAATGACATTATTCGAAACTACTTAACAAGCATCGTGGACTCACGTAGCTCTTTACGAACATTCAATATTGGAGATCCCCCAATGCAGTAATATTTTACCTTTTTTATTCCTTATTTACATAAACGATCTTGGTAACCTATCCCTTAAAGGAATACAAAGATTTTTCTCTGATGATACTGCTATTTTTCATCCAAGTCATAATACTACTTCCATAATGGTAAACACGAATGACGCATTCTCATGATTCTCATTTTTGATTCAAACTTATTGTTTTTAAATTTAACAAAGACTTAGTTTATGTTGATTCATTCTCCATGGAAAAAAGCACCTTCCCACATAAATGTGTCTGTTTGGCAGAAAACCACATATAAATTCGTTTTTGCAGATAAGTTCATTATAAAAATTTCATATTTGGCAAGAGAATTGCAGCCTCGGACAAACTCAGGTTTTCGTTACAAAAGAGTCTATGATAAAAACGAATTCTACACTCATCAAAGCCCCTTTATGTTTTGGGCAATTTTGGAAAGTTGCTACAACAGTCGAGAAAGACTTCAATGGTACAGTAACAACAGGGTGGATTTGATCGAAAAGTACCTCAACCCATCCAATTGCCGTAAATGTTGCCCAATCGCGAAATATTGAGCAATTTTTAAGTGGAAGCTACAAAAGACTTAAAAGGTGACTCGAGATGCTGCGGGGACGAAGAGTGGAATAAATAAAATGGCCACTCGAGTTGACGAACAGAGTGTCAAAAAGATGATGCGAGATGTTTTAAGAAAAGTTTGTCATTTCATTAAAATCAAAACGGAATAAGAATGTTGATATCTTATTTCCCTGAAAGTGAAATTAAAATTTTTTTTTGAGAGTTCAGCTGTTTTATTTCATCAAAACTATATTTTGAGAGTTCAGCTGTTTTATTTCATCAAAACTATTCCAAGAGAGAGCTGATTTCTTGCGTCTTGGTATTAAGTGAATCGAGCTTTATGTGCTGCATACAGTTTTGGTCACTAAATGTAAGATCTTTGAGCTTGAAAATGTTTACGAATTGCATCTATGCCATTGTTACTAACATTCTAATTCACAACTTCAAAAAACGCCTAGATTTATGTAACACCCGTTGATAATTATTCCACCGTCAAGAGTTTTATTTTTATTTTCACTCCTCATCGAACTCCCTTTCGAGAGGATCCCTCTCCCTCTCTCTCTCTCCCTCTCTTCAAGTTTGCCCTTCTTGATCACCACGCGTTTTATTAAATAAACGAAGCCATGCAAGTGTGTGCGAGCGACATTTGCTTTATTGCTGTACCGCTGAGTGCCTTGACAGTTGAAGCAACTATAGGGATTTTATTCCATTCTTCAAAACATGTTAAAGTGGCTAAATGGTTACTATCGAAAGCCATAACGCTGGCAGCCTTGATTAGAATCTCAAATACAAATCAAGATGTTTTTTTTTTTTTTTTGAGCCATTGAACTTTCGGACTCCAATCTCACACTCAACAACTGCACTGCACCACCTCACGCACACATTGAATTTTTCAAAGCGAATTGATGTGTTGCTTTTTTGGCCACAACCAATGTTGCATTTTTTCTCTCCAAGTTACGGTTCATTTTGGGTGTACCGTTTATGAGAAGCCACAACTCTCGGGATCTGTTTTGGCTTGATTTTTCCTCTTGTCACTATATAAAATCTGCCCTAGAATGGTATAAGGCACAAGAGGTTAAATACGTGCCAAAAATAGCGAATCCGCTTAACTGTGCAGAACTTCACCAGTTTGAAAAATACTGGGCTCTGGTTAAGCGGAAACTCTTAAAAACTCTGACGAAAGCAAATGGGATCGATGATTTCAAGAGAAGATGGATAATCGCCACCGCTAGCGTATCTGAGGAATCTTACTGTACGGAATCTTTTGCCGGGTGTACCACAGAAAGTTCGAAAATTTTAAAGAAAGAAGAATTAACATCACAATCAACTATTTTTACTGGGTATATAACTCTATTATACTGAAATAGACTATCGGTTTTGTTGAATTATGTCTAGATTTATTTTGCTTATTTTGCTGTGTGACATTATCTTAGTGTTTGAACATTAACGTGTACAGGCTTTAAGCCGCAAGCAAAGTCTCAAATTTGTAACCTTTTCCGTGGTAAAATAGACAGTCGACGAAGAGAATAAATTGTTGATTGATGAATAAAACGGGTGAAAGTTTTTTAATCGATATGCATTTAATAAAAAATTCAACTAATTCGTCTCAAATCATTTAGCTAAAGATGCAGGTAAGGCTTAACGTAAAATAAGTTTTATTCTGTATCTACGTTGCATTCAGCGTGATTCAGGAGACTATCTGGACCCCACAAATCGAAGCTATCATCACATAGACTGGGACAACAGTCTTACTTCGCTTACGAAAGTTAACGTTATCAGAGAATTTTCATCAGCCAAACAGATCCAAACAGCGATGAATGCAATTGATATCAGATTCACTTTGGTCAGTATACAACACCGCCGTCTTAACCTTAGATTTCAAAAGCACAAAAGTTTCTTCCAGAAAAATCACAAAAATGCAACTCTCTGTTGGTCGCAGTCAACATCCAGGAAGTGTATTTAAGTTGGTGAAATGTAGCTTCAACAACGGTAGCGATGAGTATTATTAACATTTCTAAATAAATGTTTATTTCCCTAACAAACAATCATGTATCATGATTGGTTGTGATTGTTCGATGTTCTTTAAACATTGCATGCAGTGACATCATTTTTCGGATTGTCAGTCAAGGTGCTCGAAACAGGAATAATTAAAACCAGTTTCTATATTTGCTCCGCGATAGCTGACAATGTTTTGTTGTCTTATTGTTGCGGTGATCAGAGGGTTTTTTCAAAGCTTTGATTGCATAACTTTTTCTTTGAAGATATTTGAACGATACATATGACGATTGTATTGTTGCAATGGTACTATTAATGATTTATTTGTAGTAGTATGAAAGAAGGAACAGTCGCTTATTCGAAGCAACGATTCGGTAAGCTGCTAAGTTTCCTAAAGCTAAGATCATGCCGATCCAAACAACTGGACGATGGTGGCAGCTCCACACTCAAAGGAAACAGGTTTCAAGTCATTGAAAAGAGTTGAGAGCTCGTGAAATTATTACTAGCAACCACATGGTAAAAGGGAGGGAATTGGTTGCAAATTGCTATCCAATTCATTCACCATGAGCGTTTCGTCGATCAACTGATCGAACGATCGAGTTCAGTATGCTCAAAGATCGACCGAGTTGGTTGAAGACTCAATGGATGCAGTTCGGATTGATCTTGTGCTTTCGGTGTTTGAGCTATGCGTAAAATACTTAACATATACTATTTGGAGTGTATTTATTCGTGACTCGAATATAACGACTCAAGTCGATATTTAAATTGGGAAACTTCTGCAGTGGTTGATCTCAACCTGGATTTATTTACCATTGCACTTAAGATCGGCTGATCTAAATTAACCTATCGACTGAGTAACTCCACTTTTTACCAAACTGAGTCGTACTTCCAATCCAAATGAGTAAAGTGGCCTCTCAGACTGAGTCAAATTTGTGACCGTGTCTCCAACTACACCATATAATAGAATAAACATTTCTGTACGAGATCTTCTTCCTTCTTCTTTCAGCATTTCAAGCTTATTGCTTTCACAATTCGCTTAATGCTTGCTCTCGACTTAGTGTTCTAAATGCACTTCCTCGGAATCGAACCCGGGCACCTCCAGCATGGTATTGCTTTGTAGCTGCGCCTTTACCAACCTCTACGAAATGCTACATTCAATTCGCAAATGTTTTAGAACCGAGAGAAATCGACGCTTAAAGTCATTGTTTACAATTAACATTGTTTACAAGGTAACTGCACATTTCTCGAGTAATTCATTATGAGAGCCTAAAATTTATAATGAAATGTGTAGTAAAATTTCGAATCGAACATACTGCTCTCAATTAAGTTTTACGTACCCTTAAGGTGAAGGTCACAGATATGCAAACATTGTCACCATAATAGCCGATTCACATCGTAACTTCGAAGTTTTGAAGGCACAAATCCAAGATTTCACAAGTTTCTTCTTGTGCCTTCAAAAACTTTAACTGGCATTGCAAATCAGTGTTGGCGGCCATTTTTGTAATTCAGCGACCTTCGCCTTGAAAGTCCCAAGCCAGACAATGGTTTTCTAAAAAGCGCGAGAACTTTAACACATACTTCTCATTTCACCATTATGCTCACTGACGAGCTTCTTGAAAACAAATACTGGAATTATGATTTGCAAACCTATTCTAACCTACAATTCTCGAGTACTTTTTCGAACATACGCATCTGATTTTGTAAACAAAGAGGGGAAGTAAGATCAAACGTAAATTTCTCAATACTCTCAGCACCCTCACGGAAAGTAGCATAACCATCATGTCAGGGAAATGTTATTCCTTGTGTTGATGGCCCTAATTTGCATCGGAGTGCTAAGGGTTTTAAGAATATAACGTTTGAAGATACGTCTGTTTGAAAAAGTACTCGAGAATTTTGCTATGGTTGATAACATCCTAAAAGAGAGTTCCTAGAGCTGTATTCACAGTATCCTCAAAATGCGTCACTATTTCCAGTGGATTATTATTATTATTTTTTTTTTTTTGAATATTTACTGGCGGGACTCTGAATAGAGTAGAAACCTCTACGCCAGGTCTTTGATGATATCGTTGCGTAAATCCTTTCGAATCATTTTGCCAGACGCTGTTGCAAATGACTCTGAAGGAGCCACGTTTAAGAATTGAGTCCTTTCGTCTGTGTTGTTTTTTTTTCAATTGTCTTTTTCTTATTTTGTTAGTCAGTGTTGCGTTTGCAAATTCAATACGGCGTTTCGTTATTTCTTCAACCATTTGTAGTTCAGTCCGTGAAGTGTGTCATTTATGTGCTCTGAGGGTCTTCCGAAGCTGTTTTCTTGAACCAAAAATAAAAAGCTATTGTATTATTACTTGGGCGTTAGAATGATATAACTTAACTCCTTTTGAAGTATTTCACCAGCCCTGCAAGGATCTTGTCGTCTATAGAGACGCAGTTGACATTGCCTCAAAAGGTGTTACATTTACAAGTTTGCTTCCCCTTTCTCTCAGTCATGTTCATGTCCGCTGTTTTGTATGGTGTCGTTTGGTCTTTTTGTTATTTAGTTTGGCAGTGTGTTTTCTTCAGTCTTCTGTAATTTATTTATGTGCTGCGTAGTTCTTTTTGAGCAGTTTTCTTGAATCAAAAAATAGTTGTTATTATGTAGTTGTGATATTTTAATTCAACCAGTTTTAGTAATTTCTGATGTTAAAAGTCTCAGTAGTCCCAACAGTACAATTTTCATGGTTTGCTGATGGTGTTACGTTTATATGTTCAAGAGGGAATTTCGTAGCTTCTTCAGTCGTTTATAAATTAGTTAATAGATGTCTAGTTCTCATGTACTCTGAAAATCGTCGATGCATACCTCGTCTTACCACGTTTAATTCACCTATCACTTTGTCCGCCTTAGTCAGTTCTTGTCTTCTGCGTTATTCAGTTAAATTATATAGTTCTTTTGAAGGAAAATTTACGTTTTCTTGTCCGTAGCCTCCTTTTTATTTGTCAAATCCTAATCTCTAAGTCGTTGAATTGTTTCAAAGTCTTACTGCATATGCAGCCTAACAATAATTATTTGAGTCTTGCTCAACTAAACATTGGACTCGGGAAAAATGCGACACTTTGTTTTGGGTGTAACTTTTTATCGCGTAAGTAAAAATTAATGAAATTTTTAGTGTTATGTTTATGTGTGCAAAATTTTATTGCGATTTGTCAAGCAGTTTTCAAGATGCATTCGAAACAAGAAGAGCAACGCCAGCAAATCTTGGGCGCGGTGATCGATAATCCTGGTCAGTCGCACAGATGGATCGGCAAAAGGCTTGGAATCCACCATTCCACCGTGTTCTGCGTTGTGAAGATGTTCCAGGAGACGAAGACCATCGAGCCGCGCGCTGGAAGCGGCCGAAAACCGAAAACGGAATACCCAGAGAAGGCGCGGAAGCTAAGGCAGTACTTTAAGAATAACCCGAACCTTTCCACCCGAGACGTGGCCAAAAAGGTCAATTCGTCGAAGTGGTTCGTCCAGCAGACCATGAAGCGGGCTGGGCTACGTGTTTTTAAGGTCAGGAAGGCGCCAAACTGGACTGACAAGCAAAACACGGTGGCCAAATTGCGTGCGCGAAAGCTGTACCGTGAGTGGCTGGTCAAGCCAGGCTGTCTCGTCATGGACGATGAGACATATATCAAGGCGGATACCAAACAAATCCCCGGCCTCAAGTTTTTTTTTCGGTACGTCCCGCATGGAGGTTCCGGAAAAGCTCCGGAAGAGAAAGATGGACAAATTCGCGAAGAAGTACCTGTGGCAGGCGATCGGTACAGCAAGCCGTTCGTTACAACAGTAAGCCATTCGTTACAACCGACACCATACACGGGCAGATTTATCGAGAGGAATGCTTGCAGAAGTGTTTCCTCCCCTTCCTCCGCTCTCACCGTGGTCCCGCGCTGTTCTGGCCGGATCTCGCTTCGTGCCATTATGCCAAGCTTGAATGGATTGGTACGAAGCGAAGGGCGTTAATGTGGTCCCGAAGCAGGCGAACCCGCCAAATACACCAGAACTTCGTCCGATCGAAAAGTTTTGGGCGATAATGAAGAAGAAGTTGAAGAAAAGCGGAAAATCATTCAAAACCGATGAAGCTTTGAAGAAAAACTGGGAGAAATTGTGTAAGGAAGATGGACAAAGCCTCGCCCAAGATCTCATGAGCAGTGTTAAGAGAAATGTACGAGCATTCAGCTTGGGAGAGGAAATTCAATAAATAAATTATGCCAAAACATAGCTAATATATAGTTATTTGTATCCGATTTAAAATGAATTTCTGGTGATCATTTTTGTGTGTCTCTTTTTTTCCGAGTCCAGTCTTTATAAAATTCACTTTTCGGTGGCAAAATAAAGCTTCATCACGCCTCCCTATCTAATATTATAAAATTATCGAGAATGAAGCCGTTATAAGACTGTTTGTATACCATTGTTATAATGTGTGTTATTTTTATTATGGCTCTTTGAAGTGAGACATAACAAAATAAGACTGGCGCCACGTTGCTAGTTTTAATAAAACTTCTACTCAGTGAATCCAACAGTCGATTTCCTACGAATGTCAATAATTTTGAACACATTGTCTATCAACATATACCTATCTAGCTAGATTTAGATTTAAGCGTGGCTACGGCTCATCTTGTCAGGGATTGCATAAGAAAGGTGTTGCAGACAAGAGGAAATCCCACATCAATATTACTGAGGAAAGAGCCCCACCTGACTGCACCAGCATTCAACGGTCCAGGACAGGATGTCCGTTGGATACCATGTGTAAAATTAGTGCATCAATGCCAGATATGTGACGCGGCATTAAATAAAAATAGTGAACATGTGATACCACCACGTCAGGATATGTCTTTGGTTGCCATTTCAATGCTGATGGCGTAGGCCCACCCATCGCGTCCAGATCACATATGCGAGGGGAGGGCTATTTCTAGTGGATTAATTTCTCAGGTCAGGTCTCCTATAGTACCGTGGATGGTACCTCTGAGCTCAGAGCGAACGTAATGATTTTGGTGTTGAAACATTCATTTGTTTTATTGACTAGTAATCATGAAGATTCCGAGTTGTAACAATGAAGATTTCAAAATTGATACTAATTTGAGAACATGTTGCAGCGCAAAAAGGTACTGCAGGCGAATGGAGGACTCTACAATTACTAACCGCCTTAAGGACACTTTCATTTGTTCTCAGATAAAGAAACAAAAGAAGTGGATTTGTTTTCTGTTGAGATCTACGAGGTTTTTCTTAATTTTCGCAATTTTTCGCAATAAGTGGTAATCCGTGAGATATATTTTTTAATATGACCGTTAGTGGAGGTAGTTCCAATTGTGGAGGTTGTTTTCACACTACTTCATCATATATATGATCGATACACTAAGTAGTAGTTCTGATTGGTGCTAGAAATATGTGATTGAACAAGTTACACTTTCAAGATTTATCAAAAAAGTATAGAAAAACCAAATTCTCATTTCCTAAATTTCCTGCATAGAGTGGTGGGTTCAATAATAAATCAATGGATCGCGCTACTATGGAAAGTTACGTAAAATTTTCACTTGGCTATACAGAGATGGAGATCCAATTACTTTGTTTTCTTCAACGAAACTGTATTGTTTATCATCATCAAACTAGTTTCGTATTTTCTGCTACACGTGCAACTGTGACACGTGCGAAGCATTCGTTCACACAGCAAGAACATTTGTGTATTGTCCAAAAAAAATACAAAGAGCTATGCATATTTTGTAACAAAATATAAGCAACGTCTTTCTAGTGGTTGCATGACAGATTGACAGATCTGCTATATTGACACGAAATGTGAAAAAACGGGTATTGTTTCTCGTTTTCAGTGTTTGTACTTGTACTTGTGGATAGAGCTGTGATTGAATCCGTGGGCCATGGTGATTAGCGAGAAGTTACTTGAATAATAAAGATAACTTTCTCAAGGCTGTTATTTTATTTCGAGATAAACCGATGGTTCTTGCCCACACCATCAGCAACATCAACAAGTACGAGTGCGATAGTAGAGAAGCAGCGATTGGCTGGTCCTCACGAAATTCATTTCATACATTGGGAAAAAGGTGTAATGAAAGTATTTCTCAAGATGATTAGCAATGTGACTGTTCATTACAATTTACGAGACATTTATTTTATGTACAAAAACCATGTTTACGAAATGAGTGAAAAAGTATTTTCAGTGTAAGGTATGTCTACCCAGTTTGGAGCAAAGGGGCTTAAAAATGACGATGTTTTAACTCCGATTTCTAATTTAAATTAAAAAAATATCGACGGCATTTAAGCTGTAGGCGATATTCAACTAGTTAAACACTTGCTTAGATAGGTTTAATAATATGTTTGGTAGTATGTATCACTTAAAGCAACACAACTCATTCTATAAAGTTAGAAACTTTCGAGGGATATGGATGTAATGTCTGTACAAGTACCAAATTAGGTTTATACACGGATGCAGCTTCATCCCATTCGATAGATTTATGATTAAGTGCAGTCTTCTTACGGTTTTTTTCTGATTTTTTGATTATACTACATTGTCCGCTGTATTCGCTTTACTTAACACAAAACTTCACAATCTATCTATATAAAAATGAATTTCTGTCTGTCTGTCTGACCCTTATAGCTATCTACTGAACCGATCGGCGTGAAAAGTTGTATGCAAGAGTTTTTAGAGCTGGAAAAGTTTTTTATAATGGTTTTAGACCCCTCCCCTCTCTGGAAGGTGGAGCTCTCATACAAATGAAACACAATTTTTTTGCATAACTCGAAAACTAACCACGCAAATGGAAACAAATCTGTTATGTGTGGGTTGTTGGAGGCAGGATTTTTTTGTATGGAAAGAGGGAGGGGCTCTCATACAAATGAAACACAAATTTCAACTAACCATGAGATTTATCAAGGCGACTAAAACACAAAATGTGTATTTCTCGGGTTAAAAAGCTTGTTCTGATAGTCAAGAAAAAAAACTCATTCCGCAAAACAATCATAAACGCGCAGGTTCTGTTAAATTTTCATTTTTTATTTGCAAGCGCAGCAACGCTCCCACCGGGTTCAGGTAGTACAAAATAAAATAAAGCTGCTTTGAAAAGTGATTGATCAATATGATTTTTCAGCCATTCGACAATGAAAATATTATAATTCACTAAACACCGATTTTGTTCTTCTGGATTCTGTTAAGATAAGCCATTTGAAAAATATACAACCACAAACTCACATGGCAAACTCCATTGAAAATTTAACCAATAACAACATTTTAACTACGTTTTTCATATAACAGGCCATATGCTGAGAACATAGAAAAAAAATATCCCCAACATTAGGTCTGCGGCTTTCTTGTTAAATAATTGTTATTTTATCTATGTGGACAGTTAGTTAATAACGTGTGACTGTGTATTTAGACTGCATTAATCGGTTTATTGGTTCAAGTTAGCCGAATTTAGATCATACGAAGATCATGGAGATAATCTGTTCAGCTTAACCAGTGAAGTCAAGTCTAAAAAGTTAAGGAAATCGAAAATTATGTGGAAGTGAACAACCAGAAATTGATTAAATAAAAATATCTTCTATTACTTCGGAATAATACGGTCATCCTGATAACAATATGATTTTGTTGATTATCGCTGAATAAATGCCATATTTTGTACATAGGCCGAATGAAGAGGCTAGACTAACAATACATCCCGTTTCCCTACATCAAATGACGTATTGAAACTGCATATTATACGGTATTGTCAATTCAATTTGATTTATTTGAGGTTGGGTGGTTCTAATACCTCTTCTAGGGGTATATTA
Organism: Aedes koreicus; assembly: GCA_024533555.2. Taxonomy (NCBI): domain Eukaryota; kingdom Metazoa; phylum Arthropoda; class Insecta; order Diptera; family Culicidae; genus Aedes; species Aedes koreicus. Next base: position 355,268 of record JAHHFK020003286.1, read on the forward strand.
CCCTCGTAAATACTTAAATGGTAAAAACTATATTTACTTATCTATCAAGAAATTCACATAACGAATCTGAAATAATCTAACTCTAGTTGATTACTATAAGACTAGCTTTAACTGCTTGTTTTGCTGTCTTCTATAAGTTGAGTAATTGCGAGGTTCTATAAATGAATTTAAAATTCAGCAATAAAAAGTACGCGGATCTCATATATTTTTTCAATTTTCCGAGGCCTATATAAAAAGATTTAGATACACCATTCCTTCTTAGTAAATTTATCGGAAAAAAATGTTTTATTTGATCTTCAATGACAAGGGTCAAACTTATCAATATTACCCCGTTTCTTGGAATGCTGCAATTAGAGGCAAATAATTATACTTCAAACAAATTAGAAAATTGGGCTCAGAGAGACATTGAAACCAATTATTGCAAGGGAAACTTTAATAAATGCTAATTGCACGTAGCATTGAAATTTGTTTGTGAATCGCTACCAACATCGTTTACTGCCGATTAAATTGGCGGTATTTTCAAAAGACGTGCTGAACTGTTTAATACTTGACATATTTCCTTATTTTCACGTAAATTATGTCTTACAGCAAGAATAGGGTGTAAAATGGAAATTAAGAAAAAAAAATTCGTCACAAAGAATGTAAGCACTTTGAACGCTAATAACTTCAATGTTATTCGACAGTTGCTTAAAATTCAGTTTGACACTGTTGAAAGCTGCACAAATCAGATATAATTTCTTTATTTTTCACAGCATCTATCGACAAAATTGGAGCGACGGAAAAACAATTCACTTTCAATTTTCTACCTCCAATGAGTTGCCTTGCAACAAAATAGCAAAACAACCAACGTCACAACAAAGCTCCGCACCGCATGTTTTCGACGTGCTTCCCATCGCTTCGCTCGTATCTCTATCGAGTCTCATCAGGGGGGCAATCATTGAGGTTCACTGTAGCTCATATGGATTTCAGTATCAATGTGATGAATATATGGTCAGGATGAATGCATCAGCCTGTTCTTTCTAACATTCAACACTTTCATATGTGCGCATCGTCACGTCATTATAGAAAACGAAGCGAGTGTGAAAGAGATAGTTGATTTGTTCTGTCATGCCTTGCACTCCCGTTTCATTTTACTCAATTTTTGAGTATACATTTTATGAGTAGATCAACTTTTTACGCAAATTGAGTAACATTTTCATGAGAGAAAAAGAGACAGTATACAATTGTACTAAAAAATTTAGTAAAATGAAACGAGAGTGTGGCATTGATCGATTTGTTTTGATGGGCCATAATATTTTTCAATAGGGCCTAACAGAAAACGTGGCGCCTTCTGTAATACAAAATCTACCCATTCTCAGATGTCCAAAATTGTCAAAATCATGTGAACTATGGTGCATCTATATGTGGTTGACAGCGATGCAGACCTCCTGAGTCTCATCGATGTGAACGAACGAAAGTGCGGTTGCTATAATCATTTTCATTCTCATCTTGCAGATGAAATGCTTTCACTAATGTACCTAATACCACTAATACCACTAATGTACTAATGTAGGTATTTACTAAAACACAAATACCACTAATGTACTAATGTAGGTATTTACTAAAACTGAAAATACTTATTTATTCCATTTTTTCATACAAAAATACGTAAATACTACACGCTGTATGTTTAAATTTTCATTTAATTGCATAATTATTGTAAGAAAATATATCGAGGAAGTAACAAAATTAAAATAAATCAAATTGACAGGGAAGGTGACAGTTTCAATGATTGTCATTGAAAGGGCTTACTAAGACTGCTTCTACTCGAGCATAGAAAGCCTTTATAATGAAAGTGGGTAGAAAGGCGTGTTGTTCGTTCTAACTGTCTTTCATTTTCTTATTCGTTTCAAGCTGAACGGCCACTGTGGCGGTATCGAAATGATGCGCTGTACAGTGTGCGTGAAAGAAAAAAAAAATATTCGAGTTCAGTTAGAGTTTCAAAAATGAATGCCGCTGTCCCTGACACGGTCTTCTTATTCCAAAACAAACCATCTTGTATCCCGTTCCAGGAATGTACTATCATGTGTAGCTTTATTTGTTCATCACTGCTAGCAGCGTGTTAAGAAGTTCGGTTTGTTCTATTTTCGCTCGGTTTTTGTCGTGATTGAGCAAGTTTGTTATTTTTTGAAGGGTATTTAGGGTATTTAAAGGGTATAAATACTCTACCGTGTTGGTTTGAGTTACAATGCCACCGGGAAACATTTCCGATCAGAGGAACACCCCCGAATCATTGAACAACAGATTCGCTGTTCTGGAGAACCGTGCCAATTTCACCGTTATGAAGGAGAAGGTCTCGTCAATGGTCTACCGAAAGGTCCTCGGAAGTTACTTACTACTATATAGAGATGGGATTGCCATCCGTATGTGTCCGGAGGGATGATGCGATCCAAGCACTCCAGAAGAAGCGTGTGTTGGTATATTCCACCCACGACTTCGAGACCAAAATGCACTCGAGGTGGCTCTAAATGACCTCCCTGACTTCGCAATCGGCATCCTATCGGCGGATAAAACGGAGCTAAAAAGCGCTCGGCATCCATTAAATGCGGCAACACAACACCTAGTCGACCTAGAGAAAAACTCGAAGTGCCTGTCGGATCTTAAAACCCTTCTTCACGTTATAGTACGTTGGGAATAGTACAAGCCAGCCCCTATAAGTTGGTCATGGCCAAAACTAAGGGAGCAGCGGCTCTTACCGAACAATCACCAGAGTTACAGGAGGTGATCATTGGGGTACTCTTTCTGAAGCACGTTCCTGGTCTCCCACCATTGTAGATTTGTCCCATAACCAGCGTTCCAGTATCCCAGACCATAACGCTTTCATAGCGGTGGACGGATGGTCGGCAATCACGCCGGACATTCACAATCACGTGGGCAATTACACCGGCACAGCGAAGGCCGGAGGTGAGGCAACGATGACGAACTCATTGTGATAAGAAAGTCGCTCAAGTTGAACAAAGCACCAGGATCAGATGATATCCTGAACCTGGCCATCAATACGGCTATTTTGATGGCTTCCGAAATGTTCAGGGTGGTAATGTAGAGATGTCTGGACGAGGGCGTCCTCCCGGATGCCTGAATACGCCAGATCTTCGTATTGCTACCCAAGAAAGGGAGCCACCAGGTAATCCATCGTCGTATCGATCGATATGCCTGTTTAACGGGGTAAAGATTGTCGATTTCGCAGACAACATCACCCTAGAGGTCTATGGTAAATCCATAGAAGAGGTGAACTTAACGGCCACACACTTCATCGGCATAGTGAAGGGATGGATGCGCTTTAGAAAACTGAAGTTAGCCCATCATAATACGGAAATTACTGTGGTCAACAACAGTAAATCGGAGCAACAGACGACGATTTGTGCAGGCAACTACACCATCACCTCTAAGCGGTCCCTGAGGTACTTGGGGGGTATGATCGACGATAAGCATTATCAGCCAAGTCGATTATGCATGCAAGAAGGCCTCGATGGCTATAAGGCATTATGTCGCATGATGTCGAATAGCTCGGTGGTGTAAATAAGCAGGCGAAAGCTCCTGGCCAGTGTCGCCCTGTCCATACTCAGGTGAGGCGGGCTGACTTGGGCCATCGTTCTAAGTACTAAGAGCTACTTTGGAAGTTCGAGAGTACGCACAGGCTAATGTGCCTGAGAGTGGTCAACCCATAACGCACAGCCACAGAACAGATGGCGTAATGACCAGCGCCAAGTCTGAGGGAAGGTTTTTAGTGGGTCGAGGGGTTGATACCCTCAGCCCCACACCCTGAATGCTTCAGGAGTCTTGTTGCAGATTTTCCTTCCATTGGACTAGGTGTTTGATGTTCGAGCATAATACAAGAAACTGTCACATGACCTTCCAGTGCATAAGGTGTCGGAATCCGTTTGTGTCAATTTCGTGGTTACTTATTTCGAAACTACAAGGCATGACCGAAGTATGTCGAATTATTTGAAATCCAGCAAAGAGCTTCTATTAACAATTAACAAGACCACCGGAGAGTCCCAGAATACAACCAGAAGAACTTTCCAGTGATCAGCATCACGGTAATTTATTTTAATCAGCTAAACCTCCGCTACCGTCTTCTCCTCTGCAATCAACGAGATGTGCATCCGGTCGCCAAATTGGAGTTAGCAACCATACGATAAAATCACTGCATCCGGCATTGGCTGGTATTGTTGATGCTTTTCTGCAATTATGTTTACTTTTCAGTAACTGGATTATAACCTTATTTTTATTGTGATGCTATGAACCACCTAGGAAATACGTCATCTCTGTTTTGGTCAAAAAAGGCGTTCAAAATCCACACACACTCAAATTGCTCTAACTTTTGAAAATTAATAGAAATTTTGCGTAGACATAGTTTAATGTGTATTGTTTACACTTTGTGAGTTGATTTTGTCAGGTGCTCAAAAGTTTTCAGAATGGCGACGAAAGAACAGTGCGTGCGCGAAAAAGTTTTGCACGAGTACTTTGAAAATAAGGATCTGTCGCATCGTGCCATCGCAAAAAGTTGGGAATCTCGAATTCCATGGTGTCTGCTGTCATAAAACGGTTCGAAGAACCGTTGCCTGCCTTTTAATCGGAAGCGAAGATCCGGAAAAGAAACGTCACGTCAACGCGAACGATCACAAACGCATGGTTGGGGTCTTTAAATGGAAATCGAACGCCTCAATTCGAGATGTGGTTAAAAAGTTGCATGTGAGCAAGACTTTCGTGCAGAACACTAAAACACGAGCTAGGATAGGTGCAATTAAGGTTCAAAAGTCCCTAAACCGTGACGAGAAACAGAATACGGTCGCAAAAAGCCGTGCCCGGAAGTTAACGAAACCACACAGCTGCGTAATAGATGACGAGACATATGTGAAGGCGGACTTCAACCAGATTCCAGGAAACCTGTATGTAACTGCAAAGGATAAGTGTGATGTTCCCGAGAACCTCCGAACACAGAAGACATCGAAGTTCGCCAAGAAGTTCATAATTTGGCAAGCGATTTGTACTTGCGGAAAGCGGAGTACACCTTTCGTTACCGCAAGCACCGTGAATGGACAGGACATGTGTATTTGAAAGAGTGTCTCCAAAAGCGGCTTCTCCCTCTCCTGGAAGCTCAGGACGGTTCGACTATCTTCTGTCCTGATTTGGCATCATGCCACTATACGAAGGACGTTCTAGAGTGGTATACGGCGATGATGTCGATTTCGTGCCGAAAGATCTGAACCCCCCAAACACTCCGAAACTGCGCCCAATAGAAAAGTACTGGGCCATTATGAAGGAGCACCTTCTAAAACGACCTAAAGGGGTGAAGAATGTAGAATAAATGAAGAAAGCATGGGTTAATATGCATAAAACTGTCAATTCTGGGGCTGGGGTTAAGGCCAAGGTTCGCGCATTCTGATATAAAGGCGAACTAAATTAAATGGCCAAAACTAACTTTATTTGTTTCTTTTTACTCCTTGGAAATTTGGTAATAATCGGATATAAACTTGAATTTTGATGATGAATTTTGTGTGTGCGGATTTTAAGTGGTACACCCTTTAAACGAACCAAAATTAAGTCATGCATACAATAAAAATACATGATTTATGTTTAGTACGGATATGTTTGTTGGGCTGCTTTGACATTTTGTTTTGTTTCATCCTAATACTTTTATGAAATATCATTATTGGATAACAGATAAAGAAGATGTTTTTAGTGTTAATGGGACAAAGGGTCACCAGTTTTAACACATCAATAGTGCCTGTAAGTCGTAATTTCGCTGCATAATTTCTTAGGATCTGGCAATCATGGAACTGCAAACTGAGCGTGGTCGTATACGATCATACTACTTATGTAACATTTAGAAGGTGAAGTTCATACGACTGAATAAAACATGTGCTTAAACAGCGTAATTATCTGGAAACTACGCGCTCAACAATATCCATTTTGATAGAAATGGAAGTGGAAAACAGAGCCAAGTAAAAATATTAATTATGATAGAATGCAATACACTGTTTGATCAACATACATACCGCGTTTATATAAATCAAAGAAATTTCGCAAAGAAAAACAAAAATATTTTATATGGATTTGCTGGATGTACTTCAATTACTTCAGCTACTTATAATATTATGCAATATTATTAACGTCACTATAAAAACTTAATAAACCTTGTAGCATAATTCTTAGAAGTATGCATTTTCCATTGAACTATCAGCATTACATCCTCTCGTCTCAGACTCGTTTATTTAGAGGTAAAACCCATTGAAATTTACCTCTTACTTCACTTTCAAGCAATTTGCAACACGTTTAGCGCCCACAAAAGCATCACTTTGCAGTCTTCGATTGTCTTCAGTTCGTCCCCGCTTCGCTTCTCAATAGCGGAGAAAGATCGATATGCACTCATTGAAGTAGGTTCCTTCGTCAATTTTTTTCTTCTGCCTTGCCAACACTTGCAACTTCCTCATCTTTCTTATCTAAGTTTACGTTTTTTACCCCTCTTCACTCACAAATGTCAGGCGCATTGCATTATTGCTTGTCTCCATGGTTTCACTTTTTCCGAGCTACTGTTTTATTACCGCTTGCGCTTCTTCGATGGCCGATTTATGACTCGTTGGTCCAAGCGATATGAAATTGAACGATCGTTTGACGCTAATCTAGTCGTTTAAGCGCTTCTTTCGTTTGTCGTAAAATCTCTTTCTGTTTGCGTTCCACTCATTCAAATGCAAAAATATGTTTCACATCACTTGGTAGCAGGCAAAAATATAATACAAAATCCAAAACTGGTTATGGGTCGACTGTTTTTGTTTTGTGCATACTGTTATATACATACAACGGAGCCTGATAGAAGCAGCAGCAGCATAACCCAAAAACGTGACACTATCCAAATACAACACTAAGTTTCTCCTCATTTCACTTCATCATTCTACCGGGAAGACCACTTAACACCTACCTAAGTTGATTCGGCTACACAACAGATGGGCTTACAATCTGTTCCAAATAGCACTGTTAATTGAAAATTCAATGCATACCATTCAAAAGATGCTTGTAGCTGGCGATGAACAAAATGCACACATAATAACTGGCAGGTACTAAACACTACAACTCGTTGTTCACTATCAAGTGGAATCTGTAGCTTGCAGTCCACATGTAAAACAACTATTTACACGTTGCATTTCATGCACACAATCAATTATCACTCACAAAGTCACTGATGTTCGCAAACAGACATTGGAGGTTTGAAACCTCTTCCATCCAGTGGTGTAGAAAGCGATCCCTCTGGTTTGTTTTGGTTTTGGTTTTCTGGAGGCTCGACTGACTGTAACCAACTCCTGGAGAAGTGCCAAGCGATCTGCTCACGGCCAACGGCAGACGATAAATGAAATCAGTGGAATGGAAAGTATTTTGTTTTCTACGTGCCTCCGTCGCTTATTTCTCTCTGCCATTCCCATTTTCATCGAATGCCATCCACTTCATTAGCCTATGGCCGTTCATCGTCTGCTCGATGCTGCTGCTACTGATGTGATGAGTGCGATCTTTCTCCCTCGCCACTACTATGATGTCCGGTAGGCACGCAACAAGCACTGTGTGGAAATTTGAGGTTTTGGTAGATTTTTGACGTAGGACTACGTCTGTGTTTTCAATATTGGGGTACACGTTCGAATTGCGAGAAGATGTAACGTCACGAAAAGTGTTTAGGTTTTGAACGTTCATTTCACAATCGATTTCCAAAATGTTTGCACCAATCGATTGGGACATTTTCTACGCTTCGATTTAAATATTTAAAATTATTGATTTTTTACATTAAACTATTGACAATAACGCAAATATAAGGTGATGTCTTATAATTGCGTTTGCAGAGTAAATTTCGACAAATATTTTTCGTTAGGGCCTAACTGACAAACGTAAACAATGGTTCTTCCGTAAATTTTTCGTGGCACAAAGGCTACCAATGTAAGCCTACAATGCAGCTGGCTACCCGAGCAGAAGCGAATAACTTGATAACTGGCCTTGGTGTTTATGAGCTCAGATTAAGAGGTAAAATACCTGAGGATAATACCATCAAATTGTTCCCACAATGTCAAGCGAATACCGAATTGAGGTAAGACAATACCAAAATAATACCTCTAAGGTGACCAGATACTTACCCAGGTATCCGGAATATCAAGTTTAGTTATTCTAGAGACATTATGCTTAGGTATTTTACCTCTTAATCTGAGCTCTTTAATACCAAGGCCAGTTATCAAGTTGATCTTGATAATTTTGATAATTAGGTATTCATATGCTTTTGTGTTCTGCTCGGGTAGGCAGCTCTTCCTCTTCGAAATGATCGTGGTGGATTGATTAGGCGAGTTTTCAACAACGAGAAATTCGCGGAAAAGGCATTGTTGATGTTTGTCAGTTAGGCCCTAATGAAAAATCTCTGTCGATTTGATAAATGCACAGCATTTTCTTATCACAGATTTCAAATAAAAGTAAGGAAGGTCTTACATGCAGCAGTGAACTATATATAAGGGGCACAGCTTCAAGTTTGCTTCATTCGATCAGCTGCCTCGGAGCTGTGCAGAGCAATAATGGGCCAGTATTACATTGGCAGCTGGCAGTTGCAAGTACCCTGCAGGAGGGTACACGGTAGAGCAACCAGCCAGGTAGCTGATTGTTTAGCTGGCTGTTGCCAGCAAGCTGCTGACTAGGCAGCTATTGGTTATGCAGACGTGTGCTATGCCAAGCGCGTGTTAAAAGCAGTCAGCCGGTTGGCGCAAATACAAGGTTCGAAAGATGTGTGAGTCAGTTGGTAGCTATATGACGATATATGTATGCTATCAAATGCTATAGATAAAACAGATGATATGATGCAACGTTGAGTGTTAAAATTCGCAATAACTATGTCTATATAGACAGAACGGCATTTCTTTCTGAGTAGAACACTCTGTGTTTCGTTTGCAGTAGCGCCGTGGTCCCCAAATTTCGACAGAATGCCAATAACTATTGAATATTGTATTTCACACAAATGGCCCTTTTTAGGGCTACTAATCTGATTATGAAAGAGAGTTATACTGAATTATTATAAGTGGTTGCTCAATGTATGCCTACCTAATTCGTAAATGCAGGTCAATCCTGAATTTAAACCGATTTCTGTTCGATCAATAATAATTATTTCATAAAATCATGTTTCAGTATTGAAAATAACAAAGCGTCGTTTGAAATTCGATTAATTTTTGCATTTGCAGCCGCTGGTTGCTGACATGTTATGATTTCCGCAATACAGACATCCCTTTTTAGGGACGCCAAATGATTTCTAAAGAGCAATTTATAGAAATTTCTAACACACTTATGTATTTATGCCGTTCCAATGCTGCGTTACGAAACTGAAGAAACTAATCTAACATGTCGAACCAGATAATGCATCAAACGGTTTAACGTGGTTCACTTCAACCGGTCGTGTGTTATACACAACTCCACAGATTTTAGCAAGAATTTGAAAGAAAATCGCTTGTTCCAATCGATCAATGTTGCCTCTTTTCTAATACCGGTTCATTAAAAAACCCCACTGGGCTGTCCCTTGTAGTTTTTAAAGAGTTTTTTGAAAGTTATATTTTGATTGGATTTAACCAAGATATTAAAAAGAAAGGTTGTCCACGAAATCGCTAAACATTATCCCGTGAACCAAATCAAGAATTTTTTTTATGACCGATGATCTGTGAAATGTGGTAGATTGGGAAACTTCTTGACGGTTGGTTGACGTTTTTTGATTAACCATGAACAGAAAGAGTAAAAGTTTCCCTTTTGACTATTGTTTCCTATTTTACCCATAACTAAGAAAATGATTGTACCTTCGTGCATTTTGCGAGTGAAATTTTTGTTTACCCAATGTTTTTGAATTACATCGGTAGTATCGTGTCGGTAGTAGTATCGATAACTTTTTCCCCCTCCCATAGGTCAAATTTTACACCAAGAATTTGACCAGTGGCGAAAGTATCAAATATTCTGCTAATTTATTTTGCTGCCACGTTGTAGGACGTTTATATAAAACCACAAATATCAGATGTGATACTGGCGGGGTATGCCGTATTACACTTTTAGACATCTTACTTCCAATCTAAAGGAAACGACTATATGTACACTTTCCATTTGTGTGGCAACTTATATTGTTATTTATTCATGTTATTTCGACCCCGGCGTAGTTGTTAACATCTATACCTCTCACGTCAAAGTCACGAGTTTGAATCTCACTCCCGGACAAGTTTCGAAAATACCTAAAGAGGTGTTTGAGTGACTACGACGGGAGATGAACGATGGACCGAGGCTGAAAATCTCAATAATCAAGAGACACAAAAAATAAAAATCATACCAATTTCTGGGGGATTGAGAATTTTTCGTAACTCTTCCCTACAAACATCAATGCTGAATAACTGTTTGTTCAAACAAATTTGGAGAAGTTGTGCAGCTTTTAGTTCTAGAAAACTGAATAATTTCTCCAAATTTGTTTGAACAAACGATTATTCGACACTGATGTTTGTTGGGTTACATTTCCACCAATTGATACAACCATAAAGCCTGCAACAATTGAACCTAACCGTTAAAAGCAGGCACCGTGTATCATCATAGTTATCCCAGAGAAGCCAGAAGATAGCCAATAAAGGTCTAGATCGTCCGGACTTATATGATTCCACAATTGAAGTAAAGATCCACTAAACAATATCATATGTACATTTAAACTCATCATGTTATTTGTTGTTGCACGAAGCACGTAATTAATTATAATGTTTGAAACTTTGAAATATCATTCTTATCAATATGCAACCCTAGGAGTGGACAGCAATTTCTGCTAGAACCAAAGATGTGAAGAGAAAGTATTGATAGGTCCATAAGAACACGGCAGGTTGTGAAATTGAATAGAAGTAGTTGAAATTGAGCGTAGGGCATGTTTAGAAGGCGGTATCTGATCGAGCAGACATACTTTTTCCTAGCAACCACAATGCATGGTAGACAAGGGGGAAAGGGAGACCCCTTGACAAAAAGGGTCTTCATGACTATCACATCCCGGCGTGAATTGAAACACTTGCTGGCGTGAATTGGAACACGACCCTTGCAAACGGGGATGCGAATTTTGCTGCTTCGACTATGTGTGGTATTTTGCTGTACGCCGTCGATCAATTCGTGCCTAAGAAACTCAACCGTAAGCCTCCCAAACCTGCTTGGTCTAATTCCGACCTCAAACATTTGGAACGAGTCAAAAGGGCTGCTATGAGGAAACACAGCAAATATCGCACCGATTCTACGAGAACAAACTACGCACGCGCCAATGACGATTACAAACACCCCAATGACGATTACAAACACCTCAAACCACAGCTTGTACAACTCTCATCAGTCTCAATTGCAGAGTCATCTCAAAACGAAACCGAAGAGACGGTTCGTGAATGAACAACGGAAGGACCGGTTTACCCTCCACCATGACTGATGGCGCTCACGAAGCTGGCTCTGTCGCGGATATCGTCAACTTGATTCGTACGCAGTTCAGCAGTGTCTTCTGCGACGAAATTCTGGATGCCGAGGGCCTCGAAGCGGCTACTAGCAATGTTCCCCGCTTGTCTGTATTTGGCTCTGCACTCACTATCCATAGTGATATGGTGATTTTAGCAGGGAAGCAGATGAAAAGCTCAACTGGATGCGGTCCTGATGGTATTCCTTCGATTGTCCTGAAGCGTTGCCTTAACACACTCGCTGTGCCCCTGGCTACGGTCTTCAATTTGTCATTAACTTTATGTTTCCTGAATGCTGGAAAGAGTCGTTTGTTTTCCCAATACACACAAAGGGATGCAAACGATCCGTCGCCAACTATCGTGGGATTGCTGCACTAAGTGCTGTATCCAAGCTATTCGAACTAATTGTTCTCCAAAGGCTGGTCCATGACTATTCACAGACTATTTCTCCTGAACAACACGGTTTTATGTCCAAGCGCTCGACGGCGACCAACCTCACCGTATTTACATCGTTCGTCATCCGCGAAATGGAACGCGGTCAACAGGTAGACGCCATATACACAGATCTGTCTGCGGTCTTCGATAAAATGAACCATCAGATTGCAATTTCCAAATACGAGAGAATGGGGGTTCACGATCATTTGTTGAACTGGCTTCGCTCATACCTGACTGGTAGAACTATGTCTGTGAAGATTTCAGATTATGCCTCGTCCAGCTTTTCAGTAACAAGGCGCCTTGCGGTATTTCTTGGTCCATTCCTTTTCCTGTTGTATCTGAACGACGTGAACTTGGTCCTGAGATGCCTGAAATTATCCTACGCGGACGACCTAAAGCTGTACTACGTCATAAAATGTCTAGAAGACGCTCATTTTCTTCAGCAGGAACTACACGTGTTCGACGACTGGTGCCGGATCAACAGAATGTCCTTAAATGTATCCAAATGCTCGGCTATCTCCTTTGGCCGAAAACGTGCGATGTATTTCCACGAGTACATCCTTCGAGGAAGGCAAACGTACTTTTGCATATATAAAGTAATAAACGATCCATAAAAAATTGAAAATAGTGCCATGAAATACGCATGCTTGACCCATAATACTCTTGTGAAAATCCATATAAAAAATTGAAATGATCCATAAAATTCATCACTCTGATCCCTACTTTATATGAAATTTAGCAATAAAGTGTAAAAAATGTACCGTTTTATATCTAGGGCATGATCGTTAAAAGTGTACGGATTATTCATAAACATATTGCAAATGATCCATAAATTGTTCAATAACTTTCCTTAAACATCTATAATTGATCCAAAGAATGTAACCTTTGTGCAATTAAATATATTCGCATGTTCCATAGAGTATTTGAAATTTTCCATAAATAAATTGCCAATGATCCATATAATGATGAATAATGAACCATAGGCTTATACAAATGATACATAGTAAATCAGCCTTGTTCGCTAAACTTAATGGTATGATCCATAAATTATGCCTGCATTTTTCCAGGTTGGGGCACTATTTTTGTAAATTTTGATCCATAAAGATTGTAAAATTTATCCCTAACTGCGTTACTACTCAGATTTAGTGACATGTCCGTTCTTTCAGGTAAACGTATAAAATATTGCTACTAAAGAAGGATTGCGGAGTGTGTACGTAGCCGTATTGAGGATTGAAGAACTAAGGCGGCAGAAAGCGGTCGATGTTTCCGACATTCGATGTGTTAACATAGCGTAGATTAGATTCCAGGCAAATGACTGATTCAAGCATTTGCCCAGTATAAGGCAAACGGAGGATGTTTTGTGTAGTTAGGTCCGACGAGCGATAGCGAGTTGGACAGCAAGCGTCTGCCCGGCATAATTTAAATCAAATTTTCTGAAACGACAGTTTAATCAAGTCATAAATTTGACCTGTAGTTCCTTATATGCTTGAAACCTCTTTACCAAATTTATTGACAAACATGTGTCGCAGTTGCGGGGAGATCAAATAATGTTAACTGCACAAAGTTGGTTTGTTATGAATCATTTTTTAGGATTATAATTTGTTACATAAACTATTAGAGATTATTGGCAATTTATTTATGGAATATTTACAATAATTTAAGGATGATATTCACATATGTTAGTGTAGAAATGCTGCATTCTGTGGATCAATTTTGCAAGTTTAAGGAAAGTTATTGAGCCTATTTAAGTATCATTTGCAATACGTTAATGGGAAATATAACGGTTAATTTTTGACATTTTATTGCTAAAGTTTGTTAAAAGTATGGATCAAATTGATGAAGTTTTGGGATCATTTCTATGTTTTTTGTGGGTTTTCACCAGAGTCATTTATTTTTTGGATTTTTACCAGAGTCCTATGGGTCAGGAATGCGTTTTTATAGAACGATTTTTAATTTTTCATGGATAATTTCTTCAGTTTTAAAGGTGCAAACTTAGGACTGCCGTAGTTCTTTACGTGCACGAGTGCTCTTTACCAAATTTATTGGGAAACATGTGTCACAGTTGCGGTCGTAAAAGAACGTGAGAGCGCAAAAGTAAGTCAGCTTTCTGAAAATTGAAAATCTTCTCAAAAGTGATCTTTCTTTTACAGCAATATTTAGCCGCATAGCTAAAGGAACGGACAACTTAATAAATCTGAGTAGTAGCGCAGTCAAGGATCCCTGTAGTTAAAATTTAAAAAAATTTAAACCTAAAATTGGAATAATTCCGGCATAATTTCTGGATCATACATATTATTTTAAGTGCACAAAATTGATTTGCTATGGACCTTATTTAGAAGTTCATGGTTCATTTTTCATCATTTTATGGACCATTGGCGATTAATTTATGGAATATTTTCAATAATTTATTGATCATGTACACATATTTTAGTTCACAAACGTTACATTCTTAGGATCAATTTAACAAGTTTAAGGAATGATATTGAACCTTTTTTGGGAAATTTGGAATTTTTTTTTGGGGTATCCGGAACTTTTTTTTGGCGATTCCTATATATATAAAGGTTTTTTTTTTTTTTTTTTTTTTTTAATTTTTTTTAAAATGTGTGTTATTTTTTTTTTTTTTTTTTTTTTTTTTTTTTTTTTTTTTGGTTTTTCCCAAACATTTTGGGGGGTAAAAAAACTTTTTTTGGGGGGAATTTTTCTTTTTTTTGTGTTTTTTTTTTTCTTTTTAAGGGTGAACGGGCCTTCGAGGAAAACGCTTGAAACGTGAAACAACAGTCAAGTATCTGGGAGTAATGCTCGACTCCAAACTGTCATTCGAGAACCACATTGCCTATATTGTTTCTAAAGCCTCATCGCAGTTAGGATTCATCTTCCGCTTCGCAAAAAACTTCAAAGACGTTTATTGTCTGAAGGCACTATACTGTTATTTGGTTCGTCCTTTTTTGGAGTACTGTGCTGTCGTTTGGTCCCCTTTCTACCAAAATGCAGTTCGTAGGATGGAACCCGTTCGCCGAAGTTTTTTTCTCTTTGCCCCCGGAATTCCCCGGTGGCAAAACCCCCCCAATACCCCAATTTCCTAACTCGGGGTAAACTCATGAGCCCCGAATTTTTGGGAAGGAGGCGCTTGGGGGCCCAAGCTTTTTTTGTGGGTTACCCCCCCCACAGAAAAACCCCCTCTTCCACTTTACTTGGTCTCTCTAAAATACACCCACCCCCACACAAACAAAAATTTTAATTTTTTTTTATAAACAGACACCCAAAGGGCCAATACGGCACAAACCGACGCGTGGGTTGCGCGGGGGGCGTTTTTTCTACAATATTTAAAATTTTTTTTTTTTATTTGTTTGTGTTGTTTTATAATTGTTTTTTTTGGATGTATGTGCTAGTTATTGTAAGTAATTTAGTGTTATCTAGTTGTCATAAACATTTTTATCAGTTGACGAATAAATAAATTATAATAAAATAATAAAAATCCCAGGTTTACAAATTCAAAGGATCAAAACATTGTTATTTTGCAATGGTATAAAAATCTCAAGCTTTACGTTTCACTTAACCCATAAAGGTTTGTACAGACTCCGTAGTGACCTTGCTGGAAGCTCCAGATTGTAAATTGTAAATTTCTAGCATTTTTAACCTTTTGCTTCTTCCCGGAAAGCAACCGCTATATCAGAGCCCAATATATTTTAATTGGGCGTAACTCAGAACTATTGAGAGCACTGGCAGGTTTTGGTACGATATCAACTTTATGGCTTAATACAGTTATTATGTGCGCGGACTCTTCTCTTCACCAACTGGGGCATCCTCATGTTAGATATATCGCTTTTTTGACCAATTGTTTAATCTTGTAGCTGGAAGGAGATTCTTTATATTCCCGTGGATTCGTATAACAGATGTTGCCTATGATCAAGTCAAACAGAGTCGAGAGCCTCTTGCTTCCGGATTCGAGCTGATTGATTTCCTGTCGTAGACACTCAAACACCATTTTGGGTATTTTCGTAACCCTTTCGGGGTGAGATTCGAACTTGTGACTTTGGCGTGAGAGGTATGGATGATTACCACCACGTCAGGGTCGAATAAAAAACGAATAAATAGTCCGTATCATATCAAAACAGTAGTATCTTTCCAACTTTTTTCTAAGTACGAAGTTCTGGTCAATTCGGCAGATCTCGGTCCTGAGGATCAAAATTAACTCTGTTGGTTCGATATTATTAGAATACAGCTTTTGCATAATGACACAATGCTAAATCCAGCCAAAACACGGTAGAACCATCATGCTGCGTCAAGATATTCAGTAGCCGTTTTTGGAGGTACTCTATTAGATAAATTTGCTGATTGGCAGTTCTGGTTGTGGCAAAAATACCACAACTGCAGATTGTTTGGAAAATAGAAATAATTAAACAAAAATTAAATTGGAGATTTTAAAAGTCTTTTTTTTTTAATTCATCTGTAATGTGAAATTTATCTCTAATAGTGATTTATTTCTAAGCCTGACAGTTGCTAAAAGTCAGCTTTTACGTATGTTTGCGGTCTATTGGACCTTGGAGGTATTTTGCTGAGTTCGCTTTTAGGACAAAACATTCAGTTTTTAGCCACATTTCTTATCGAAGCAATCGGATGACTTTTAAATGTACCAGTACCTTCTGCTGGTTTTTCTGATAACTGGGCCAGGAATACGACTAGTTATGTTCGATGGCAAAACCAATCAAATCATTTAAGCATTCTTGAAATAGTAGTATAGGGTGTCCCAGAAAGTATAAGCACGTTTTCTACGCAAAACTGCACGAAACCGAATAACGTAAGACAGCAGATTTTTACTGTGTGTCTTTGTTTACATTCTGTAAATCGTTTGTGTGTCGGAATTGGATTTTTGCAACGAAGTCATGGAATTACGAGGCATTTATCCAGAAAATCGTAAACAGATTGTGCGGAAATGGTTCTCTATTCCCAATATTTCTCGAAGTCAACTGGCGAAACTGGAAAGTGTGAGTATCGGAGCGGTTCTAAATGCTATCCGGAAGTTTGTTGAGGATTGTAGCTTTGCCGACGCACCGGAATATGGTCCAAAACCAGGACCAATGGACTGAAAGATGGACCGGAAGATCATGATGGCTTTTTCGAATAAAAAAAACGGTTCTGTTCGATATGTTGCTGGGTATTTCTAAGAGTAACGTCCGTGTTTCTTTCGAATTTCTGTTTTTTCCCGAATTTCTACATTTTTTCCAAAAACTAGCATAACTTCCTCATTTTTCAACCAATTTTAACCATTGAGCCCTTATTTACTTTGTCTTGTCTTTGGCTTTAGGCTTCATATACAATATATTTTTTTATTGACGTTATTTTGGTATTAATCATGTGCTTAGCACAATTTTTTTTACAAATCTCAAAAAAAAAATCGCAAGAATTTATATATACTTATAAATAGCGTCGAAACTATTACTCCTAGAATATTCCGATGTTGTCAAGATCAGTGTTAAATTTAATTTTGTTTCATTTGATGACAGAATATTTGAAATTGGATCAAACGCGTTGGAGGTATTCCATTAAAATTAAATGTGTTGTTGTTCATTTATAAAAATCAACTTTTATCCATATCTCTAAAACTGTTCTACTTTTATTTTTTTTTGACGGCATTTTTGAATTCTGCATAAAATTTCACATTAGAAATGATGATCAGCTTACCGAGTTCATAAATGCTGTAAACTAGTGTTATAGGAATTGAATGATCTTGAGTTTATTGAGTCTATTGAAAATGGTACTTCCAACGAACTTATTCGTTCCTATCCCAATTGACAGGATGCTAAATCTGGCCCATCTGATGCATAAACCGATGGCAATGATTCAATCATAGGAGCATGTTTTCTCAGACGTCATGCTATTTGTTTGAGTAAACAAACATTCATTCGAACTGTTGTTCATTGAGCTCCACTTTTGTCAAATGAATGGGACAGTCTTTCGATTGAAGTATTGACCAAGGCTTAACTGAGCTTCTCGTGGTAGTGTTCATCGGAATCTCAAATGGAAGGAGTAAATTGAAAAAGTGAAAGCTCGAAAAGTTATTCCGAAATCGCAGCTCAAATTTGTGCGGAAGGAAGGAGAACGGGCATACTAGGTTAGTCTAGTGATCCTCATAGATATGCGGAAGCAGTCATTTTTGAGGCAATCGTGCAGCGAGAGCTGTCAAATCTGAGCCAATCGTGCAAATTGTGCACTGCGACAAGTGTTATCAGCCTCTGTGAATAAAATAAACACCGTTGCCAAATCGTTGAATCGAATTTCCGCATATCTCTTGCTATGAGGATCACTAGGTTAGTCAAAAAGATTGAAAGCGCCATCTATGCAGCAGTAGAAAAATCAAAATTTCTATGCCATTTTAATATTTCATCTTTCATAAGAACGTATTCAAAATTTCATTTCGATCTGTTAATTCACTCTTTGTTTACAAGCCATTTGACGTTGTAGTGTCAGTGTATTTTTTAACAATGGAAAAATCTGAATATCGTGCAGTGATTTAATTCTTTGATTTAGAAGGTTTATCGGCTACTGAGATCCATACAAAGATGGTGAAAGTATTAAAGGAGTCTTTTCCTTCCTTTCCAACCGTTCACCGATGGGTTTTGGAGTTTAAGGATGGCTGTACAAGCGTTGATGACGATCCATGCACAGGACGTCCAAAAAGTGCATCAACACCAGAAATCATAGCGAAAATACAGGATCTGGCTTTGGAAGATCATCGATCGACTGTGATAGCTGAGACCATCTCACACTCTAGCTGAGGCATCTCACATGAAACAACATGGCGTATTTTGGCTGAAGTTTTGTGTTTCAAAAAACTGTTCGCTTAATGGGTGCCACATTTGCTAACAATGCAACAACAACACGTTCGAATGCGACTTTCTGAGCAACGTTTGGAGCAATTTCGAAAGGATAAAAAGGATTTTCTGCGTCGATTTATCACTATGGGTGAGACTTGGGTCTTTTATTAATAGATTATCTCCAAACTGGTAAGACAATTAACACAATATCAAAACTGGTAAGACAATTAAATTAATCTGATTATGATTGTGACCTTTTGGACCATTCTATTCGCCAGTTTTAGCTCCCTTTGACTTCTGGCTGTTCTCACACCTAAAAGAATTCCCTCGTGGAAAACATTTTTCATCAAAAGAAGAGGTTATAGCCGTCGTAGAGGAATATTTTTCAGGCCTTCCAGAAAGTCACTTCCGTGATGGGACAACACAGTTGGGAGATCGTTGGACCAAGTGTATTGATCTTATAGGAGACTATACTGAGCAATAAAAGTTATTTCCTCAAAAAAAAAAAATGTCTTAACAAGACTACCACCGATGTTAGTTATAGCACAGAGAACAAACGTTCATCTTCGGTCTGCTAATGTGTATGTATGACCCACTACCACCCATTGTAGCACGGAAACTAAGTCCGACAGCAATGGGCTCTCCTCTCTGTTAGACTTGATCAAGCTTTAATAACCACTGATTATCCGAATCATGCCATTGTATGAAGGGTCAAAAACGGGTTGGATGAATCGATAGGCAACATCACTTATACGTTTCCACAGGGATATAAAGAATCTCCTTCCAACAACATGATTGAACAATTGCTCAAAAGAGCGAGCTATCTAACATGAGGATGCCCCAATGGGCAGGGAGAAGAGCCCACCATCTATTCACAACCTGTTAGCAATGGGGAGTTGGCATTCCCACTCTCCCCATCCAGAGTGCTTCAATCGGGTGCCCTGATGCCCCTCTCATTACCCTGAAATATTTATATAATAGTGTATATATTTATACAAATAAAAAATACTACAAGTATTCGTATCTATTATACATGATCTTCATTCGGTTGATCCTAAAATGCAAGAAATGTTGTAAAGTGTTACAGTGCAGAGTTCTGTGGTTCCGCGCTTAAGCACGTTTTTGTTCGTTTTCAGCTATAGCAGCAATTCACCAAAATCTTGATTTGAAGTATCCTGAAAAAGTGTGTTAAAACTATTGAAATTTTATAAAACTAACATTTATACATTTTAATTGACTATTGCCATGGTCACTATATGCTGCTTGATGCTAATCTTATAACAGAAATCCGCTTTTATTTGTGCTGGCCTAGTAATTGTTGCTCCTGAGTTATGAAAACAGGGAAGATTTAATTGAAAGGGAGTAAAAGACAAATGGACATAAAAAAACAACAGGTAATGTTTAAATCATCCATGAACAAAAATCAATAAAACAATATTATCAAATATAATGATACTGTGAGTTATGATAAAGTAATGACAAAGATTGGACTGTAAAATCAGATACCAGCCAAATGGTACACCGCGCTGCATTAATCCTATCAGCTCAGATTTGGTAAAATGTCCATTTGCAAACCGGAGATAAAAAATGTATTCAGTAATAAGTGATAGATACTTCTAAATCATAAAAGGAGAAGAAAAGATCAAAATAATAATTGGACATATAAGACATAATAATTAAAAGTATATATAACATATTAAATAAAAATTATAAAAAACATTTTTACATTAATATATGAATCTTGAAAACACAAGTAATGATAAAAATAATAATGGTGATAATAAAGATGAATGGATTAGGCTGGATCTAAGGCAAGGATGATCCCAAATCGCGCTGCAACTACGTACCTAATGTGAATAGCAAAATTCTCAATGTGACCTCCAGGCACATGATCCTCTGTAGCATGATGCTCCTGGTAGGCGGCGCTGCAGTTGTGCGATAATTGTCATGTCAATTTTTATCAATAAAAAGCCTAGCACACAACATAAGTTGTGTTTGTTTTTCTCAGCACTTGCTTCTTATACCGTTGCCTTCCTTATACTTTTACACACGTTTTTCAAGAAAAGGTATATGCACATGAATGACTTTTCTCTGTAATTTTTTTTTTTTTTTTTAACTCTTTATTTGTTCCAAATTTGATCATATTTACATTTCATGTTAATCTAGGTGCTCCAGCTACTACCGTAACGTATCAACCTTAATTGTTAAAATATGTATCTAATTTTGTTTACATTGTTCATGCCTTAGCAGTTCAGTATTTTAAACAGGTTTTTATTCCTGCGTGTCAGTATAACAATAATAATCTTAAAACTAAAAACAAACTAACATTAATCTTAATTAAGCATAAAGGGAATTAATCATTGCAATAGAAGATTGCAACGATTTTTGTCTGAAATTATTAATTATTTTGTTGGACATTTGTTCTAAAGTCTCAACATTCGAAATTCTATGTAATTCAATAGTACTGAACCAGGGTGGCAGCTTCAAAATCATTTTCAGAACTTTGTTCTGAATCCTTTGAAGTGATTTTTTCCTAGTAGCACAACAACTAGACCATATTGGCACAGCATAAAGCATGGCCGGTCTAAAAATTTGTTTGAATATTAGAAGTTTGTTCTTCAAACAAAGTTTGGATTTTCTGTTTATAAGAGGATATAAACATTTTATATATTTATTACATTTGGCTTGAATGCCTTCAATGTGATTTTTAAAATTTAATTTTTGATCAAGTAATAGACCAAAGTATTTCACTTCGCTTGACCAGGAAATTGGAACACCGCTCATAGTAACGATGTGACTACTACTAGGTTTCAAAAAAGAAGCTCTAGGTTTATGTGGGAATATTATTAGTTGAGTTTTGGAAGCGTTGGGAGAAATCTTCCATTTCTGTAATTCTCTGTGGTTATAGTGCTGCTTTGAGCATCATTGGGGCCATTGGTATCTGTTGATGTCGTCTCAACAAGTAAATATAGTAATTGAAATTCATTTACAATTTTCTTTTTTTAGATATATTATAACCATTAACTCTAACAGTTCCGTTACTTCAACACAACCTGGACTAGTGTGACCTGCATATAAAATAGTAAAATGAAGCTAGACACAGAGAGCGGGGAAGCTAGCAAGACAGCGGGCATCATGTTTTGACTCTTCGCGTGAGTGTAGGAAAACTTTACCAAGTTGCTTCCAATAGGGTATTTTAGGGGTATGTGGATTATGACATTTTTCGATGAATAATATAATAAAATACCCACATTCCATTTATTTTTTAATTCTGACAAGTGCAACTATTGAAAAAATAATTTCAAAATATTAGGAAATAATAATGATTCCAAGACAACATCATTCTATTTCACCATGAAACACGCTACAAGAAAAACAGACTACCTAAACTAACGAACCAACCATTGATTTCATACATCAAAAACGTGAAAAAGGCGTTGCATGTTCCGACAGGCCAGCTTTCCCAAGTAACAAATTCAATTTTAAGGTACACTTGAAGAAGTTTTCAAGACTCATTTGATAAAAGCACGCATAAAACCCTCATAAGTTCAAAAAGGCCCATACAACAGGAGGTTCTCAAGACTATTTCCCAAGGTTCGCTTGAAACTTGATAGTTTTATCGGTACATACTTGTAATAACATTCAAGACATGCTTAAAACTATGATAAACATTGAACATAGAACATTGATTTATTTAATAAATAAGGAGTACTTGAAAATTCAACAATTAGATGACTAGGCTGATCAATTGTTAGATCTTGAATAAATTGTGTCTACAATCCATTTTAAGTTTCAAAATGTATTTTAAACAGCAGAAATTGTTCGTAGCATTGGTAAAACGAGAGTTTTGTTGCATACATACAGGGTGCGGCAGAAAATAATGCGAAAATGTTCGCACTTGAGTATTGGGTTAATTCGTGTAGCTAGTGACTAATTTCTGTCGAAAGAGTATTTGTTTATGTTTACTTTCAAGTGCTGCATCCAAACATTCTATTTGTTTTATTGCAAATTCGTCAAAATGTTCGCGAAAGAAGTGATCACCAGTTTGTTGCTCGCCCAGAAGAAGCCGAAAGAGATTGCCAAGGTGGTAGGGTGCCATTTGGCAACAGTTTACCGCATAAAAAAGTCCCTGCAGGATGGTCCTAAGCAGCGGAAGCCGGGAAGCAGACGTCCGCGCTTTGCACGCACGCCGAACGTGATCAACTCGGTCCGTGCAAAAATTGCTCGCAACCCGGTGCGTTCCATAAGATAACTTGCAAAGGAAGCCAATATTTCGGAGAAATCCATGCGGAGAATCATCAAAGAAGACCTGCATGCATCTTCCAGAGCCAGAGTGAAACGCCACTTGATTACGGATCGGGTCAAGGAACTACGAGTGACTCGTTCCAATAGATTGCTTTCCTTGTTGAAGAAGGAATAAATGATAATCCTGTTCTCCACCGAAAAGCTTTTCAGCATCGATGCTGTGGCCAACAGCCGCACGGACCGGTTCATTTCACCGCAGAAAATGGAGAACGTTCCGGAAAAAGTGAAATTCCAATTTCAAACCAAACATCCGGCTGTTGTCATGATGTTTGGCTTGGTGGCGTCCAACGGTTTGAAAATGCCGTTTGTTTTCATTGATGCTGGAGTTAAAATCAATACCGAAGTGTATATCGGTATTTTAAAGGACCAAGTGCTTCCCTAGGTGAAGGCCAACTTCTCCGAGGACCAAAACGTTGTCCTACAGCAGGATGGAGAGCCGTGTCACACGTCCAATCGAACCCAACAATGGTTGAACGATAACATGAAGTTTTGGCCGAAGGATTTGTGGCCCCCTAGCAGTCCAGATCTTAATCCGCTGGATTATTCGATTTGGGCATATGTTGAAGCACGAGCCTGCAAAACATCACACCCTAGTGTGAAAACCCTGAAGTCAACCATAACACGCACATGGCAGTCAATGTCCGAGGACAACGTCCGAAAGGCATGCTCTGGCTTCCGGCGTCGGCTCGAGGATGTTATTAGTAAAAATGGAGGACACATTGAATAAATTTGTTTAAAAGGACTATATAAAGATAACTGCACTCGAAAATGTTGATATTATTGCTTGAATTAGTTGAAAATGGGATTTGAAAGAAATAGAACAAATTTTCGCATTATTTTCTGCCGCACCCTGTATGTAAATGGCTACCATTCCGAGGGAATCTAGAATAGCCACGCTCGCCTTTTTTTTAATGGTTTTTTCTGAACCTACCATAAAACGCAAATAAAACTTATATTTCTTGTACAAGACTAACAAGATTTTATGAGGAGCGCGATAAGTTCATCTTTATTTGTTCTATTCTTGAAAAAGATGAGTTACGCTTGAATAAAACTTGTTTAAATTGCTTAAGGTAAACAAGTCTTTTACAAGATAGCCATAAAATCAGTGTGGAGAAGGCACATCCTAAACATACAAAATGTGAACGTTCAAATCAAGAGTGCTTATGCATTATTGTTGTTCTTAGTCATAATTCCAGCATTTAATATATTATTTTTACTTACCAGTGTAAGCCAATAAGAACATAAAAAAAAACAAAACTCTTTCTTGAATATGCTACCAATGGTTTTGGGATGAAGAACAGTTAATAATATTGGGTCGACGGCTGAAGCATCAGTTAAGCGAAGAATGATTTTTCTCTTGATATATACGCTATACCTAACGTCGCTGTGTAGTGGATCACTGAGCAATTCCAGCGCACTACTTCCGACTTTAGATTTAACGTATAGATCATGAGAAAAATCGATTTTCGCTCAGATGATATACCAGTTTTTACTTGCAACGAGTGTAAATATTGTGTAGCCTGTTGGGAACGGAAATGCATGACTCGGGAAAATTCAACATTAACATAATATTTTACTATCGTAGTCGTTATCGTAGGTTTTTATTGAATTTCCGCTTAAGTTTTTAATTTCTTCCACCTATGGGCGTCCATTGTGACAGTTTGTTTATTTTTCACATAATGTTCTTTCTCAAGAGTATGTGTTCTTATTTAAAATCAAATGGTTCTAAGAGCATTTTATGGGAGCATTTCCAAGATACATTCATCTTAAAGAAGAATGTCATAAAACATTTTCAAAACTTTTATCAGGTTTTATGAAAGTTGCGAAACGATGTCTTGAGAGGGGGATCAAGTATCTCATAAAATTACTTATAAGGTGAATAACACTTAGAGGAAAGGCTAGCAAGATGGAACGGCTTGTAAAATGGAACAGCGCCACTTTTGACATTCACAGCGACAACACTGTCGCGCTGTCAAGTGTTAACCTCATTTTTTTTACTATTCTTCAATTTTCATTTGCTTTTGGAGTGAATACACTCATTCGATTTAGCTCTACCAGGTTTCATTGTTCGAAAGTGTTGGCATAATTAAAATAGCAATAGAATTAGGCCATAATTTTTTTTTATGACTATAAATAATCAGTTCCTTGGGCAAAGTTGGAGCCTTTTAGTTCCTCTTTCAATCCGCTTTCAGATCCGCGAAAAAATAAAAGTTATACATATTACGAGCAAAAAACGGATCGTGTTCCATCTTACAAGCCTTTCCTCTATAAATAATTTAGTTTTATGGAGGTTTCTTCAAGTGTTCTTTAATCACTCTTAAGAACTTTTAATCAACTACCTAAACTTGGAAAATGCCCTGATAAAACCGGATGAACTTCACAATGCTTTGATAAAACTACCATAAAACATGAATAAAACCAATTTGCATATGAATTGTTACATGGGTGCTGTCACTTTGTATAAATGTCACTTTGTGAACTTCATGCAAGTTTGTAGAATAAAAATTATAAGATTTTTTTGGTTTAAAAATCGAAAAAAAAAGTTGAGTTTTGAAAACAATATTTTTGTGCAAATAAGAACGCCCGTCATCATTATAAATGAAAAAAAAAAACATCTTCATACCCTTCTTACACCAAAAGAAAGGTATTAAGATCGCTTGAAAACTCGACTTTTTATCCGAGGCCCATAGAGCCGAGTGTCATATACCATTCGACTAAGCTCGACAAACTGAGCACATGTCTGTGTGTATGTATGTGTATGTGAATGTGTGTGTATGTGTGTGTATGTGTGTGTGTGCGTTACAAATAATTTCACATCGGTTTCTCAGCCGTTTGTGAACCGATTTCAACATTCCCATAGAACGCTATTGATTTTTTTTCATTCGGACATTTCTTTACGCAGATATGAACTAAACAGTACTTTACGGCCTATTAAATATAGTAGTAATCAAACAATTTAGTCTCCGATTACAAACCGAGCTATTTGTGTACCGATTTTAGTTTTGTTGGTGCCAAATCAAAGCTATAAAAGCTATCAAAGCTTCAAATAACTGGTCGTAATTTCATTATGATTAGATAATCCTTCATGGAGATATGACCAAAACCATACCCGAGAGCTCATAATTGTGAGATGAAAATATACTCGTTGCAGTCCAAAGCCGAACAAGACCACTCACTCCAATCGATTGCATTCTATTGTGTCGCATCTCGTGCTTTGTATAGCACATACAGCGGGCTAGCCACACTATGCGACTCTATAGAATTAGAGCAGGATCGATTGGCTCGAGTGGTCCTGTTTTGAACTGCAACGAGTATATTCGAAAATTACACAAAGTCTCCATTTACTATAACTACACAATTTTCAACGAACATGTACTTATTAACATCTTGAATCCATATCGATAATCAAAATTGACGCTTAGAATTGTCTAATAATTCATTCTATGGCCTGATTATATGAAATTTCTAATATTTATGTAATTTCCCCTTTTATATAACTAAAATAAACAGGTCGTTAAAGACTATTAATGGCAATATTTTAATCACATCTATGAACAATACGTTCAGGATTGACAAATAGTTAAAACTGTTATAAATTAGTTATCAACTGAATGTATAACATATCGAATATTCCTGGATCTTCCTGGAATTTCTGATGTAAATAAGTATCCAGTACCATATTGGCCACATTTGAGTTCGTAATTCTGGTGAAGTGTAAGAAAGGTTCAGTCTCACCATCGATGGATTAATTCGGGTTTTTTTGTTGATGTTGATGTGCAGAAATTGATGTCATCGAATTAATAGATTTCTTCTTCTTCTTTCTTAGCGTTTCAAGCGTATTGCTTTCGTAATTCGCTTATTGCTTGCTCTCAACTTAGTGTTCGATGCCAGGTAGCATTTTTGCATTAGTATGATTGTGTGACAAGTACCATCATACCCTATGCCCAGAGAGTCGAGAAATTTTCCTTAACAAAAAATCCGTAGAACAGACCGGGAATCGAATCAGCATTGTGATGCTTTCTAGCCACGCCTAAGGGAGGACCCGATTAATAAATTTCTACTATATTTTATTCAGTCTAAAGAGCCATGAAACCCTATGCTATTAGTGTGTGAGGCCTTACAATTGGTTCTCCACGAAAATTTATAGAAACTGCAGTTCGGCTCGACTTAACTGTTAATAATATTTTGTTTGTTGAATGTCCAACGTGCTACATGGATTTACAACAAATAACAATGAACAACTTAACCTAACACCCTGTGGACGGATTTCGGTAAAATTTGACAAGTTCCCGTAATTTTTTTACCGAAATACTGTAAAATTTCACCGAAACCCGGTGAATCGGATTACCGAACGTTCAGCCGTTGAAAGTTCGGTAAAAAATTACCGAATACTGTTAAATTTTCTAAGTGTGGATATTCTAAAATTATCTTTACCCTGAGTATCATTTACCCGTTAGTGAGTAATTTAATGCTTTGTTCAGACTACAGACTTGTAACATAATAAAAGGGTGTTTCAAAAACTATCTACAAGGAAAATGTCATCAAGATAGCCTTGTATTATGTTACAACGCTGTAGTATAAACAAGGCATAAAGTTGTTGTCTCTCACACTCTATGAGACACATTACCCGTTATCGAGTAAACCTACACACTTAGAAAATTTTACAGTATTCGGTAATTTTTTACCGAACTTTCAACAGCTGAATGTTCGGTAATCCGATTTACCGGATTTCGGTGAAATTTTACAGTATTCTGGTAAAAAAAATTACCGGAACTTGTCAAATTACCGAACGTTCAGTTCAGCTGTTGACAGTTCGGTAAAAAATTACCGAATACTGTAAAATTTTCTAAGTGTGTAGGTTAACTTCTTTATCTTTTAAGTGAACCTAGTTTGTCTCATTAAAGGACAAAATTTCCTTTGGAAGGAGGTAAATGGCTAAAATACCAATAACAATCAAATCATGGGGAAAAGATTGTACGCTACATGTTTTGAAATCGGGAACTAAATCTAAATCTAAATCTATCAGTTCAAATTTTCAAACCAATGTTGGCGCAACACTCCTGCTTAATTTTTTTCTAAAATTATGTTAGTTGCAAACCTCACATTTTACACAAGCCATAACTAGGAAAGTGACAGTTTCAGAAATACAGTTACTAAGGTATCATCACCTCTCACACACACCAACACTGAATAGAAAATGGCAACTTCACAAGAACAGTTACTAAGGCTACCATGTATCTTCAACTTAATGTGACAAATTCTATAATGCGATTAGTTGTATAAACGTTATGGGTTTCAAAAAATGGCTGAATGAAAAAGAAAAATGTACAAAAATTGTAATTCCTATAAGTATCGAAGAGTAATCCAAATTTCAAATTCGACGAATTTTCGTTCCGTCATATACAACCTTTTGAATGTTGCTTACGGTTTAAAAACTACCCGAGCGGCATCTCCGGGTTTAGTGACTAAACTAAGTAGTGACTTGAATAACTATTTGGTCAAAATAGTATGTTTTGTGACTCACATAGTGAATTAAACCAGAACCACGCTTCCCTTTTCATTAGCATTTTACCCCCATCTCCCTTCTGCGGTCCATGTTACTACAACCATAATCGAATCACCCGAATGGCACACATGTGTTGTTATTACTACCAAAACCTGTTGATGTAATCTGTGTTGTTTGTTGTGGGTAATTCCAACCATCCGACGAACCAGCCAAGCAGATGATAGAGATGATTATTATGGTCTCTTGCTCTCCCGCAAAGTAATCTCAAGTCATCTGTTTTCCATGGTGGCTGCAAGACTGCAGAAAACCACCGATGATTCACGTGAACGCTCTCTGGCATTTCTGTTGAGAGTCGTCAGACGGTGGCGCACCGTGCAAAGTGAACACGCCTACTCCATTGGACTTAATTTTGAGCCATTTAAGACTCACTCCCGTCATAAGTGGAGTCACTCAAATTTGAGTAAATCTGGTTGGGATGGAAAAGTCACCAAATCAAACACATCGACTTGAATCAGATGGATGTTTTTCATTTGACGACTTGTCGATAAAAATAACATTTACTCAAATTTGAGTGACGACAGCGAGCCGCAAACGACTCAAAATTGAGTTAAATTTGTGGCTGTTGGTGGAACACAACAGCTAATGGGAATATTGTTCGTGATTCACTTTCAAGATCATTTGACCGTGATGCATGCACACCTCGGGATCATTGCGGTTGGTTTCTTTATGAATGCAGTTGGAAACATTTCCCATTTTACTTAGCTGATTGAGGGTTTTTTTTGTTCTAGACCTTATTGGTACACATCCTATAGCCTGAGAAAATTCTAAAACTGGACTGCCTTCGCTTGGGTGAGCATGGACAGCCTTATGGAATGAGTGTTTAATAAATCGACTGAATTGATCGCTGCATCATGGTTGTTGGTAATCGGAAGTAAGTTTCTTAGATGGTTTGACCGGCGAAACACCTGCATGCCAACGAGTATTGTCAGAGGTTTCAATTAACGTTGAATCAAATTCTTTAATTGGATTTAAACCGGCTGTGTACTTCGGTTTTGCGTGGTCCTTCATAATTATTGATAGATAAAATGTATTTCCATTATGTAAAGTGAGCTCCTATAAAGTCATTAATTTCTGCCTCCGGTGCGGTTTATTGTCAATCAGGAAGCAATTAAGTCATCGACTTAGGAACAGAACATCGAATGCCAAAACGTCAACAGGGTTAAAACGTCGAAGGCACCAAACGTTGAAAAGAACAAATCATCACAGGGTCATAAAGTCGAAATTGTGCCTTCGGAATCGTGAAGGTGTCGACTGAAAACGTTGTAAAAATTGACGAAAAGTACACGAAAACTCTTTTTTGCTGGGGGGAAAAATTACTGACAATGGAGTGTTAGTCCTGTTTTTAACTGTTGTTTATATGCCACAGTTAATTGCATTTCAATCCTCCTTTTCATAATCCATATTATTCTTTGTAAATTGAGTTGTAAATTGAGTTTATCGAATTTCTTACAGTTCCTTGATCAAACCTCTTTTTCTAAGTTCATTGTTCTTATAGAATAATATTGTTCTTTCTACACACGCGTTTCAAATTTGACCATTGGAAATATAATTAATCTTAAACTTCCGTATAAATTTATCGATTATTATGTTTTTTATATTCTTTAAAAAAACCATTATTATTACCTTGCAATCGACATATTTACATGTCACCATTTGTATATTGAATATGTTTTTTTTTCTCTCTTTAGGCCTTTTCACTATTTTTCTCTTAATAATGTTCTATTTATTTTGTGTTTTCAGATTTTTTGCAATCTTTTATTGTTGTTGGGGAATTTTTTAATTCAATCATCTACCAAATTGAAAATTCTTGAATACAAATTGATGAAAGTTTGTTATTTACCCGAGTTACTGAACCTTTCATTCATATAACATATTCTTATACTTATGCATTTAGTCACTTATTTGCATTTTTATATAAATAACATTATACGATTAGCTGCGTCAAAATGGTAGATGAAAGTTTTGCTACAGTCCACAAGGATTTTGTTAAACTTATACTGTTCTTGCATACGTTACCCGTGCATTAGCGAGAGCTTTGCCCTTAGTGTGTTCATTACTGCCATCGAGATCAAAAGAAATGAAAACGTAAACCCATTCAATGAAGTAGCCGAAATATGGGACAAGAATGGGACCCTGTCGTTACCACTCACGGATTATGAAATGACTGCTACAAACGCCACTCAAATGTTGTAACCATATTGCCAAACTCGAGGATGCTTCTTTCTCATAATTCAGATTTTTTTATAAAAGTATTCAATCGAATGGACTTACATCATTGTTCGTAAAAGACAAAGGTGTACAAGGAAAATGAAAAGTACTACTAAAAATTTGAGTTTAAATTACTTAAATTTAAGTAAACGCATTAAAGTATGTTATTAGGTTGAAATCAATGTGCTCTGTTGGTTCATTTTAACTCAACGGCTGAGTAATGTATACATAACCTCCTCATACTACTCAATTCTGTAAGATCTCTACCATAAAGCTTGTGTTGAGTAAAAACAACTCCACGGAGGTTGAAAAAATTGTACGAAAGCACTTGCTGGCATGACCACGCCATTTGTTTTTTGTTTTAACTTAGTCCGTTGAAGTTGCTTTACACTCCGCGATCGCAGAATTTACAAGTTTATTTGAGGAAACTTTCGCGAAAAAAATTTGTAAGTTATTCGTTATGTGATAGCAGCAACTTTCCATAGCAGTGGAATATTCTGAAAAACGATTTGATCAGGATTCTATTGTTGTTTGTAATCATCAAGCTCCTGTATGAAGGGTCAAAAACGGTTGGGCGGGCCCGTAAGCAGAGACACTTACGCGAAACCCGCGAATATACACAGTTTGAAAGAAACATGTAAGTTTCGCGTTATCGAATGCACATAGAGGGATTGCTAGATGTGGCAGAAATTAATGGGATATTTCATGTAAATTTAAGCCTGATATCGCTGGTTAGCTGCACTTTGGTTTAGAATTAAACGAGGGGAAATTTTAAACTGTTAAAATTCATTATTTTTTTCTGTGTAGGGAAGAGAATCTCCTTCCAAAAGCAAGTTCACACTCACAGTACTAGAACCGAGCCCTCGTTTGACTGAATAAACCCTATAGATGGGGTCGAAGAGCAACAATAGAGAGGAAGCAATCCCATGCTCCCTATCCAAATCGTATCACTTTGGTGCCCTCATGATCCCTCTCTATCTCCGTTGTATGTTATTTAATATTTAGTGACAGGGGAAGTAAGTTACTACTAGGTGATTCCCATGATGCGATCCATGTTTGACAACGGCATCTCGTACAAAATCTCATTACAAATTCAACATGGGAGATAGCCTCTCTGGAAACCCGGAACAACTTCGGTGTCTGGGGGCCATGGCCAATCATGTTACCGACATATAAAACAACATTAATTTTTAGTCAAATACTTCTTGGCGAAATCAAATCGGATAATATTTCATGAAGTTAGAGCACTACAAATTTGATAAAAAATTTGCCTGTCCCGATCATTTTGTCCATCCCCTGTATTTTGTTGAGGTCATTTGATTTACCTTTTGTTAACAAATTACATTACTTATAGCTTAAATTTCCTTCTGATGTAGGGTCCAGGTTGTCATCTCGGTGTTTCTGCCTGGGAAGAGCAGACTCATGATGTGTCATATGGTATTACTCGCGGTCATGGGATAGAGAAGAGAACAGGAGAAAGGAGAGAAAGCATTAGTAGGGGAGGATTGTACCAAACGCACCTTTTAAGCAACATCGTGAATTACTAGTGAATGGAAGCTGCAATTTAAGAAGAAGTTATTGGATATGGTGCATTACTTTGTTTTCGTTGTAGATCAAATGTTCAAAACGATGATTTTTCATGATTTTTTAAACCTTTTCCAATTTTATCCAAAGACGACACCGGGGTATAACGCTTGTTTCATTGCTCAATATGCACCCCAAAATCGGGATAAGACGCACCATAACACTAGTATATTATGCACCACAATATTGGGATAGCATGCACCGCTTGTAAAAGGTAAAAACACAGCTATCATAAGTTACTCAGAGTTGTTAAGTGAGGAGGTTGCAACATCTCGCCACATCTTTTTAGCTCAAGCAGCCAATGGGTATGGAATAAAGATAGCAAAACTTTGCGATATGACTCCTCCTTATATACACGCTTAGAAAGAAGTATACAACGGAGCATTTAAGTGTTGGAAGCCAAAGTTGGGTATAATTATGTTTACTTACCATTGGATTCAAATTACATACGTTTGGGTAGAATTTTACCAGAAGTAAATTATTTATACTCACCAGTAGGTTAACATGATTATATCCACCGTTGGTTTCCTACACTTAACCGCTACACTGGGTACTTTTTTCTAAGCGTGTAGACGTATATAACGCCACGGTGCGTTCTGCCCCAGTTTAAGTTTTGCATAGTTTTGTCTACATATTCTGAAAATACGTGGAATTACAGTGAAGTTGTGATGCTATCTTGTTTTGTTGTCAGCGATACATGTGAAGTGAATTTATTATAAACCATGGATGTTAACGTATGGTAAAAGTTAATTTTAAGAACACTATTATTTACATGTGAGGTACAGTCATGAAAATTTATTCAATTTTGATCACATTTTGGTGTATTTAGTGCCTTATTGTACTACAAAATTATAAGTTATGCAGTTTTATGTAAACATTGATTCCATTAGAGCTATAGTTTTGAAGATTTGAGCACATTTATTGAGTGGGTCATTCTACCCCACCAGTGCATTTTGTACTGTTCTCCCATAATTGGTAACATGCTATGCGCATGTGAGATTTTCATGGTGATATTCTCACAACGGCCGTTCAGAATGGTTCGACGGATGCATATGACAGATCAATCCCGATTAATTTTCACTCGTTTGCTCAATTTCATCTCGCTTGGTTATAGAAGACAAGAAACATTTTACTACGTGCTACATTTTGAAATATCAGGGCAATGATCCTCCATGGCATTTTCAAGTGATCATAACTAGCTGTTCATTTGGTTCAGGCACTTTTAAAAGTTGATGTGACAGCCTATTCACACATGAAATCGTCCGCGACCAAGTCGACAGAACACACTCATACCCCTTTCTGAACCGAAGGGCATTAGGCTTGTTCATAAACCACGTAGACTTATTTTTGAAAATCTCAGACCCCCCCCCCCCCCCCCCCTCGTAGACTTTTCTCCATACGATTTTTTTAAATTTTGTATGGAGCGTAGACTTTGGTCAAAATCCTCTCCCCTTCCCCCCAAAAAAGTCTACGTGATTAATGAATAGCCCCATGGAGATTTGGTTTCATGCCACTACTCCAAAACCGTTCTGGAGTGATATGCGGCTAATTCTGTGGATTTTGTACCGAAAGACATGAACCCACCAACTGTTCTGAACTCTGTCCGATTGAAACCTATTGGATCACAATGAACTGCGAACTTCGAAAGACCAAATTTGAGGCGTAGAACGAAAATGAAATGATGAGGAAATGGAAAAAAAAAACTGAGAAAAACGTACCGCAAAGCGACCCACCTTTTAGAAGACTGGCATATGCTTTTAAGCAGTATAGAATTATATTCAAACATTTTTGTTCTGTGGTATTATGATGGTTGATGTGGTATTATTCGTTTCAGTAACAAAACAGTGGATGTCAGATTTTTTTTTTACATTATATTCGCTTACATATAAATTCATATAACGCTTGAGTCATCA